>JBBEEQ010000014.1:11200000-11800000 GCA_037950945.1 Hypolimnas misippus | reverse complement strand
TTGTAGGTTGACACATTTTTGCTTATCAACATCCATATATCTATTGCCTAACCATATTACATAACTATAGAAACGTTATAAGCTCATGGATTTTGACAACCGAAATGCCGACCACTTTGGACGACGTTGCCTAGCAGCTAGCGACTGAGAATGATGGTGAAAATATCTTCGGTGCAACAAAAAAATAAACGAGCTTGTCGAAATTATCTTGGGTACAGATTTTTAACGTCAAATGTCAAACATATCTAGTTCCTGATAAGCAATAATGAGTTCCTCCAAATAGTCAAATTCGGAGATTGATTTATTCTGATAACGCATTACATACTTAAATTTAAATTAAATAAGGGACGAAAGAAAGTATCTTAATTAAATGTACGAAACATATTAAAGTGTAAATCTGCTTTTGATACATTATATTTTTTATCAAAATATACAAGAAGAGAATGGATATACATTTCGTCAAACTAATTTATTACGGATACGTTTAATATATTTGTATGGTATTGATTTTCAGCGTCCATCTATAGTTAATAAAATATCGACTATACATATAACAATGGCAATTCGAGATATCGTTATCCTGTGGCTATTATGGTGGAATACATTTATAATATAATATACAAACAAATATAATATGTTACAACAGATTTTTAACAGGAATTTCTTACAATGTGCGGCCAGACTGGTCATCTTTACTTTGAGAGGCATAAGCTTTACTTTACATTTCAAAGAGGTCCCACTTGAGCTTCAAGCTATTATTGTCTTACGCCTGCAATAACACCGGTTCCTCGTAAAATAAACTGGGACATAGCAATTTAAATTATTATTGTTTAACCATAGACTGGTATTAAATACTAACTAAAATGGCCACGGAAATGCCAGTAAAATAATAGTTTTTAATTTGTTAAAATCGTATAGCTTGTGGTAGTATCGTAGATGACATCTATATATTAATACGTGAGGTAAAAACTATGTACCCCTTTTTATGAAAATTGTGTGGACGGAGGATTATGAAATTTTATACATTTATAAAGAGAGATTTTAAGATATATTCTATAAAGTTTTTACCCGACCGACGAAGAAGAGTTGTTTTATATATGGATGCTGATAAGCAATAATGTGTCAAACACGAACTTCATTTTGAGAAAATGGCGTCTAAAGATGTCAAACCAATTCTTAATACATAGGTTTGAAGAACTATATATCCATCTTTTCTTTTATTTTTTGATAAACGGTATAATTAATTTAAATCAGATTGATATATTTAACATATTATCTTATAAAAAGTTTTTTAAATATTTGAGATTATTTTATAAATTGCTAAATATGGAACGCATCTGAAATTCGAAACATTGAGTTAAGAAACTTTTTTCCATACTTATTCAGTTTAGATGACTTGATTTTTTTTTGAATAATGTTAAATAGATGTCGTAGTATCAAAATACATCAATATCTCCAAATTTGATTTTTTGTGGGTTGGCACATTATTGCTTATCAGCATCCATATGTACTGTTTAAGGGATTGATAAGATACCCCTTTGGCATGCAATCTTAACCGTTTGACAGATTTTAGTATGAGGTGTCATTTAAATTTATTTAATGAGATGTTATTTAATTTCATCTAATTCGTGGCAGTGTAAGTGAAATTGAAATCAAATTTATTTATTTGGAACAATAACAGGTTGTACATCTATACATATAAAATCATTTGTCCTGACTGATTCATCAACGCAGAGTCTAAACCGCCGGGGCTACGAACTCGAAATTTTGGCAGTAGTTGGCTTTTGGGTTGTCGGCATCCACTAAGTAGTGGTTTTTTGATTATTCACCCCTAAGAGGGTGAAAAGGGGTAAAACGTTTGTATGCAAAATCTTATATAGTATTAACTTAAAACTATAACACATACTTCTGGGTGATAGTAATGAAATGTAAAAAAGAAAACGGGGCACTATTATTCCACACTGGGGTACAAGGGAGTAGTAAAGCTTGTATGGAGAAAATATATTGTTTTGGCCGATTATCCTTCAGCACAAACATTACTTAGGGAAAATGATCAAATATAAATATGTATCCCAGAATTTCAGAATCATCCCTTAAAATGACGCTAGAGGGTAATAAATCCTGGACCAGTCACAATTTCTTAGTCACAAAGTCAAGTCACTTATTTAGCTGAGATCCAAAATATACGCGGGCGTAGCCGCGAGCAATTGCTAGTTTTTTATAACAAACGTTGTAACAGCATCAGTTAAAACTGTGTATATATATATATACTTTATGTCTTCGTATTTGCCTCATAAACCCGAGAAAGTCCAGTAAATAGAACTTCCAGTTCATGACCTCCTCGGTCCGTCGGATCGCTCTTAATCATAATTAGTACCTAGTACCTCTAGTGTTAAATAATGATTAAATTTATATTGTTCTTGCCGATGAAAAAAAATATGCTTAGGTAAAATCATGATGAAAAGTCCTTTGTTATATTATAAATGCGAAAATAACTCTGTCTGTACTGAATCGATTTAAATAAAATTTGGAACAGACATAGTCTAGAGCCTGAGAAAGGATAAAGCCTTTTTAATGCGAAAAAAAGCTAAAGGGGTCGGAATATGGGAAAAATAATAATAATAAAAAATAAGGTTAAATAATCCTACGCAGATAAATTCGCGGGCACCATCTAGTACGAGTATGTCAGAATTTATACATAAATTGCATGTGTCGGTAGAAATTCTAACACATGGATCCGTTAATCCGTAATGGATTAAGCTCTATCCTTCTTAATAGGAGAGAACGCTGTCCATTTTCTTACGACTTTGTAATTTTGATTGTAACATAAATAAGAATAATGAATAATTATACTTCCTTTTTTATCTGCAAACGATTAAAAGAACAAAAGAATAACGATTAATTTATGTAAGCGCGTTATAAATTATTCAGTGCTCGAAACCAACCTTTGATGCGAGTCCGATATTTTGTTTTCATAACGAAACTAATTTATTTTGTAACTAGATGCTGTGTTCATATTTTTAGCAAATATTAAAGAGATTGCGGCAGAGGATTTTCGATAATTTACTAGAGTTTATTTATATACCTAAATACGTTATAAAAATTGTTATACTTATATGATATATAATATGAGATGATGATATTTTTCTACAAGAATGTTCAAAAATATTGTAAAGAAACGTTTGTGTTAGAGGATATTACGATATTAAAGATTTTCTAGACACACCATGGGAATAAAGCGATCGCTTCTAAGCTATCTTAATAAATTTTATAATTTGTAATAAATTATGACGTTGTTGAAAAAAATAAAAATTCAACAAAAGAAAAAAAAGAGTTCCGCTGAGTTTCTTTCGCGGTTTCTTCTCAGGTCTGAAGATTAATTTTTCCGAAACCGTGGTAGGTTCATTTGCTAGACGTTCAAAAAGAGAATGTAAATTCCTTATTTTGAATAATAATATTTTGATTTCGATGATCTTCATTTAAAATACGTTATATATTTTAAAAGAGCTGAGCGTACAGATGGCGGGATGCGACTTCTTTATACTCTATAAAGATTATTATAACTCGGATTAACATCTATATTTTTTTTTTATTTTTTTTTTTATTTATTGATATCTTGGGAATCGAGAGTCCATGAATATTAGTCCTTTCTTATTTTACAAAATATTCAAGTCATCTAAACTAATTAAGTACGGAAAAAAGTTCTCAATTTAATGTTCCGAATTTCAAGTGCGTTTCATATTTTGCAATTTATACAATAATCTCTCATATTTGAAAAACTTGTTCTCAGAGAAGACTTTTAATTATATTCATCTGCTTTTAATTCATTATACTTTTTATCAAAATCGAAAAAAAGATGTCTGCATACATCATATACTCCTTCAAACAAATTTATCAAGAATAGGCTTGACATCTTTAGACACCATTTCTCAAAATGAAGTCCATGTGGCTTTATATAGTATTCTTTATCAGCGTCCATATATAGCTTACAAGTTTCGAAAATAAATACACGCGAAATTTTAGAAAAACCCTCTAAACCCTTATGATATTTGGTGAGTTTTTCCCAAGCCTTAGTGTACGTAGTGAGTACGTATTTCGCTTTTGAAGCCGATTTTCATGAAATGAGAAAGTCTTGTTGTGTGTATAGATTTATCACTCAAACATGTTTTACAAAATAGTTATATACCAATGTAAGAGTTAGTAAAAGTATCTTTTTTTTAAATATTGATAAGTAATCATGCAACTTTGTTTTTTATACCTACGTAAATATTCTTAAAAAATATATTTATAAAAAATAACAAATGAACGTACATAGAATTCTTTAGGATCTCTGTCTAAAATATGTATCGATTCATTTATTGAAGGATCGGTATTCTAGTAAGGTGCAAACATACATAATATGTTGATCTATACTTATGTTATAAAGTGGAATAAACAATATTATAAATTTGTTTGTATATTTGTAAGTTTGTATGTAGGGTATAATCTCTGAAACTACTGAATCGATTTGAAAAATTATTTTTGCGTTAGATAGCCAGCTTACATAGAAAGTTAATAGGCTATATTATATCACATTACGGCTCATTGGAGCAAAGTAGTAACCATAAACATGAGTGCATAACATCCTCTATTTTAAACAAAAAAGGATTTTGGGTACTTCCCAATAATCACACATTCTGTCCAGATCGACTCACAGCCACAACCCGGGTAGTCCCGGGACGCTGAACGGCGTGAACGGCAGCGTGCACGGCGAGGCTCGCCAGGCGCAGTCTCGGAAGAACATCATACGGATGCTGGGTGAGATTAATAGACATATTACTCCTGGAACTCATATACTCAACAGTAATAGAACTTTCTGCTTTTAGCCAAGCCAATTACCAAGTATAAACTTAACTTATTCATTTACATATCCATTTACATGTGACTTCTATAAACTTCTGATCCTAACTAATCTTATCTTTTTCTGCCGTGGTTCTTTGTTGAATAATACCGCCGTGTGCTGTTATCATCTGATTTATACTTTTCGACTGACAGTCCTATTGGCTATTGGTCGTCAATCCGTTGCACACTGCTGCCATCTATTGGTGTTATCTAAAACTTCCTTACCGTAAAGTACCGTCTTCGGATTAGTTTTTCACCTAAAATAGTTTTTTTTAATGTATAATAAACTAGCGTTTACCTGTGTCTTAGCTAGCGTTAATGTAGATTATTTAATGCTGAATGATCGACTAAAAGTATAATAATTTTTTCCCTCGCAAGGAGTACTTTCTTCTCGATTAAAGGTATCTTATGTTCTTTTTTATTGAAAACGTGTTTCTTAAATTTTATGACTATCGGTTAAGTAGTTAAGACATGAAAAATTCGCATTTGTAATATAAGTTAATATATCATTCGACAGTAATGATTCTAAAAACCATATCATTCATATAACTAAATCGGTCGATATGTTTATTTATAATATAAAGCGACGCCCACATGCATAAGTGTGTGTGAAATTTTGCAATGAAAGAAAAATGATATTCATTTGTAGTCGCTGTAAAATTTATTCCAACTTTTTACAGCGTCCTATCCGCATTACGAAGTATTGTGATTTTTTGCTTGCTATTAAATGAAAAACCATATTATCGTGCCATGTTATGACGTCGCATCCGGACTTTTACGATGCATGCATGTTATGCTTTGGTTTTCTAGGGTTGCGGTAAATCAAATTATGCGCAATATTATGGGAGCCAAATAAACTCTTCGATTTTACGGAGTCAAAATATGCTTTTTAGAAAACCGGGCTAAACTATTTTCAAAGTTACCCGGGTTACCCGTGTGCAGGCCCGACTTTCAAACTGGGTACTTTGGGCACTTGCCCAAGACCCCGTGATCGATAATTCCTACCAAATTATTGAGAAGTGACTTTGCCTCTCTTAAAATTTAAAGGATATCTCTACTATTAATATAGGTTTTTTGTGACTATTACACTGGTTAAATTAATCAAATTTTTTTCCTATTTACACATTAAAAATATTTAAATAAAATAGTCCTTCGTCAAAGTTATTGATGGCCCTATTTGCCTAACGGGCCTAGGGCCTCGAATTGGTTAAACATATTCTGCCCGTGTGGGGCACCAGTTCACTTTGATTTTAGTCAACAATAGCGTCTAATGGTTATTATACACCTCACTACTAAGGTCACGTCTTTATCCATCATTCAGCGCATGTCAATACCTCATTCAATCATTCATTCATTCATGAAAAATAATATTCCTTTTTTGGTCTTTACGTAAAAATTCGAAGAAACACTAAAATCTACTTTAAGGACTTATAAGTGAGAGCGTAAATCGAAAAACGATTGAAAATTCTCATTTTGACCTTAATATACCTTTTTGCATTCAATTCGCCATCATAAGGAATATCACCTAGGCTTTTAGTAAGTGGTTTTTGATTCACTTTGCTCTTCAGACTACTTTTCACGATAAAATCCTAGTTTATCAATGGATTCTGAATATAATTTTAAGGTTCTCTCGTTAACACGTTACATTGTGTATTCAAAATATAATATTACCCTAAAATATTTATTTTCCTACTTAACATTACTTCAATATTAAAAAAAAATACTAATATCTCGTCGCATGTGTTATGTTATTTACATAGATAGAATTTTAAATAAAAAATATGAAGAGAGTAAACGCGAGAGAGAAAGAGAAGTTAAACATTTAAGTATAAGTGAAGTTAAACGACATTTGTTTAACTGATTTCGGTAGTGTAGTAAGATCTCAAAATAAAACTATTTTTAACGGATTTAAATCGCGTATATTAATTATTTTTATCATCCCGACGTTTCGAGCACTTTGCAGCGTTCGTAGTCACGGGGAGACTAAGGTGACATTTGTATATTTGAGGTTTTAGAAAATATTATTTACAACTACCGCCAACGGTTATTTCAATGAATAATAATCGCGAAAATCTAAGACAACGATAAGATCTCAAAACCTTGATTTTTCTATGACAAAAATCGTAACAAAAATTGTAAAACAAGTAACGATAATTTCGTTAAACGACTCCACCCGTTTCTATAGATAACAGAGGCAAAAGAGAACATGAAACATGAAATGGAACATAAAACTCATAGTTTAGGCAGATAATTTAAACAAAATCGGGTGTACCCATGGCATGGTTAACATTTATAGCGTCAGAGGAGCCTTAAATGCGCTACCAGGTTAATAAGGAGTGAGGGATGAAAGAGTATAGAAAGAAAGAAAAGGATTACCCTATGGTAAGGGATTTTTCGGCTTCCAGCTCTCTCACTCACCGTAGGAAACACAACTATAGTAGCTACTTCACACCGATCTTCTGTGAGAGTGAGGTACTGCCCGGTCAAGCCAGCCCGTATACGAGTAGACAGTGGACTACAACTAGGATCTAACGTAATTCTTTTTTTGAATAGGAACAACATATATAATAGATGAAATCGTCAGAAATCAGAAATCACTTATCGTTAATAAATTCTGCTTAATCAATTTTCCTGTAATAGTTTCCGCGCTATAATGAGTTATTAATGACCAGGCGGTTCAAGATTAAATTATTGACCTTTAATAAAATAATATATACTCATGGCCAGCTAGCGGTCTTAATTCGACCGTAGCTCATTAAAATTTCAAACGATTTCAAAGTTTAACCACAGATAATCTATTCGTAATTGACCACAGTCTTTAACAACGATCAAAAGTGTCAAATTGGTCGTAAACAATAATAAACTAAAAATGTGCAAATTTTATATTTCGCGCAATACGTCGTAAAAGGAGTTGATAGTTTTTGCTTCACTTATTAATATGCATATTTTATTATAAATACATACAATTTCTTAAGCGGATTATATTACAAATATTTTCAAACGGAAATTCACATTTATTAAATAAATATCAAAGGCAAATCTTGCAATAAAGTCTTTCAAGAATTAAAGCATGGAGAGTCTTTACACGGAGATACTCTGAAGCGCCGTCTCTTTGTATGTTTGACTGTATTGTATTCAGCAGACGTCTTCGTCTCTTATCTATAAAGTATATTAAAAGCCACTTAATAAGTAGATTAAAAGTAACAGCCTGTTCATGTCCCACTGCTGGGCAAAGGCGTCCTTTCCTATTAAGGAGAAGGTTTAGAGCTTAATTCACCACGCTGCTCCACTGCGGGTTGGCGGATATACATGTGTTAGAATTTCTCCCGGCACATGCAGGTTTCCTCACGATGTTTTCCTTCACCGCCGAGCTCGAGATTAATTTTAAACACTAAATTAGCACTTGAAAATTCCGAGGTGCTAGCCGGGGTTTGAACCGATTGATTATCGGTTGATATCGACGTGTTCTAACCACTAGGCCATCTCGGCTCACTTAATAAGTAGATTGCTATATTGTAATATTCGTTTCTTATATGGATGCTGATAAGCAATAATGTTTCAACCCACAAAAAGTCAAATTTGCAGATATTGATGTATTTTGAAACTGCGACACCTATTTAACATTATTATAAAACGTTTCAAGTCATCTAAACTAAATAAGTATGGAAAAAAGTTTCTTAACTCAATGTTTCGATTTTCAGGTGCGATCAATATTTTGCAATTTATAAAATAATATTAAAAATTTAAAAACTTATTATTAGATAACATATTAAATAAAACTATCTATCTTTGATTCATTATACATTTTATCAAAAAAAAAACATGAATATATACGTCTTCAAACAAATTGATTAAGAATAGGTTTGACATCTTTAGACGCCATTTTCTCAAAACGAAGTCCATGTGGCTTGACACAGTATTGCTTATCAGCGTCCATATATGTATATGTCTCAGCCAAATAGCTTAATAAGCTGATCAATTAACAACCTAGTCTCCTTGTAATACAGCGCTGTTCAACTAGTTCCTTTACAATGTTTAAAGAATTGGCTAGTTGAGGCTTAGGCCATTTCTTTTTCTATGTATTGAACGGCTGTGGGATACAAGTCCTTAGGCCATTCAAACGATACAATGACCATATGACTAAAATATGATCTGATATTAGAAATTGTTTATTTAATTATCTAAACATATATGTATATCTAAAAGGTGACTGACTTAGTGATCTACCAACGCACAGCCCAAACCACTGATCGGATCGAGCTGAAACTTGGCATGACGGTAAGAAAAGATTTCGATAAATTCCAGTGAATTGTACAAAGTATAAAGATAAGTGTCAAATAAGTAGGATAAAAATCTTGCCATCTACAAACTATTCTGGCCTGCGTTGCAAAAACCGTTAGAGTATTTCGACAATGTTCGCGCGAACCGATTGTGTTAGTGTAGTGTGCTCCCAGCATTATAATAACGGTAAAGACAATATTAATATTGTGAGGGTAGGCGAAGAAAACTCTCGCACTTGCCGCCGTAGGGCGCGCGGTACACCAGTCAGCTCGTGACCACGACGAATGCAACTTCGTCGAAATGTCGGGCAATAAAAAGGTATTACTACCATTGGTTATCGCGATAAAACCCGTTATATTAAACATGAATAGTATAAATTGCAAAGTTTAAAATATATAACACACATAATATTTTCGCAGCAAAATCTCTAAGCGAGTTATAAAAATTTAAATCTGCCATGAACGCAACATGAATACGAATAGAGCTTAAAGCCATTTAGATTGAGTTATTGAATTTGGAATAGCTTAATAAAATTTTTAGGATTTAACAAACCACTGAGACCCAGCGAAGCGAAAATAAGCCGATAAAGCATTGGGCGATTGAATCAGCAGTGTATTTTTACTTTTCGGAGGATCGGGTCGCTAGTATCAATATAAATAGTAAATAGGTAAAAAGTAACAGCATGTAAATGTCTCACTGCTGGGCAAAGGCTTCCTCTCCTATTAAGGAGAAGGTAGAGCTTAATCCACCACGCTGCTCCACTGCGCGTTGGCGGATAAACAGGTGTCAGAATTTCTCCTGACACATGTAGATTTCCTCACAATGTTTTCCTACATCGCCGAGCTCGTGAGAATACTCAGCGGTACTAGCCGGGGCTGGAACCCGCGATCGTCGGTCGAGATCGACGTGTGACGACCACTGGGCCATCTCGGCTCAACTATTATATAACTTATTAATGTAAATGGACGCTGATAAGCAATAATGTGTTAACCCACAAAAAGTCTTGCTTTAAGTTCATTATACCTTTTATGAAAATATAAAAGAAAAGATATATACATACATCTTAAAACAAATTTGTTAAAAGTAGGTTTGAATATTTTGACGCCATTTTCTCAAAATGAAGTCCGTGTGGCTTGGCATAATATTGCTTATCAGCATCCAAATAAGTTTCTAACTTCTCTAGTACAAATAAAAGTCATTTAAATTATTTTCAAGTTCCAGCAAACGTTAATGACTTTATAATACGGTCCACATTTTGAAACCTTTCAATAAGTTACGAGGAGCACTTAAACGGAAAAGTTTAAAAGAAATCTACTCCTCTTAAGTACCGGCTCAAGTTGAAAAAGTTAGTTGGTACGTGGAGTTATGAAACTTACCACTTCAGATAGAACTGTGGGTTAATGATCTTGTTAAGGGTAGAAGATGAAGTGTGGTAAGATTCGGTGCAAATTAATAATTATGTACTTTATGAAAATAAAAATTCTTATATCTATAGTATTCTAACAACGGGAGCAAGATATTGTCGATAATGTCTATTTAATTCATTTTTTTTTATTTGCTCTTTTAATTTGTGTATAAAATAACTTTAATATCTGATTAGTGCACAAAAATAGATCGAGTTTAAAGTTATGGTATGGTATGTATGATCGTTTGTTTCGGTTTAAATAATGATTAGTAATTTTTAGTGTTTTGGTTGTAACGTCAAATACTTATAAAAAGAGAAAAAATATACACATTTGGAGTACATCAGAACTGTAGAAGTTGCTCAGAACCTAGAGGTGCATAGAACTAGAAAAAAGCTTATAGCCTTAAAACGTCAGCTTTATAAATTATAGCTAAGAATCATCTCGATTATATCCTTATCCAAACTAAAAACCATATCAAAATAGTCCATTCGTTTCGGAGCGTAGCTACGTAGCTGCCACAGACAGACACAGATACTCACGTAAAACTTAGAACACCCCTCATTTTGGATCAGATTTAAATATCAACATTCGACCTTAGTCTTCAAATAAATCTTTGTTCCCATGGAACTCATTTCATTAATAAAAAAATAGCAGTTAAAAATTTAGAAGATGTTACGTCACTGTACTTTTCTTCAAAGTTAAAAACGAACTTCAACTTGTTCAATATTCAACTTTTATACTTAACTAGCTAGTGCTCGCGATTTAGTCTGCGATTACTGTGATGCCTACGTCTTATTAGCTTTATACATACAAAGTCTCAGCCCGATCGGTTTAAAATTGACAAAGCTTTATACAGATTTTCATTCCCTATTTTATCCACTTGGGGGTAAAATTAATAAAAATCCTTTCTTAACGGATGACTACGTCATAACATCTACCTGCATGCCAAATTTCAGCCCGATCCGTCCAGTGGTTTGGGCTGTGCGTTGATAGATCACTATGTCAGTCACCTGAGCTATCTATATTTAGATTCTTCATTTGAGAAGGTTATAAGTCACTGGCAGCCCCTCGCGGTTTTACTCACGTTTATGGTTATTTTTTCGCTCGACCTAGGGCCTAGAATCTCCCTCAATAAACAGGGAATCCAACACAAAAAGATGTTGTACACGAAATAAAAGTTAATTTATCCTTACGCTAGACGGATAAAAAGAACAAAGTAAAAAATGGACAAAGGCCTCAGTCAGTCGAGGAGGTTCGTGAGAAATTACCATATTAAAGGTTCCAAAGTCCTTAGTTCATCGATATTGGGTTACAAATTGGGCAAAGCAATAAGCGTCAATCGATCGGAGAAGTAGATGCTGATAAGCAATACTGTGTCAAGCCACACGGACTTAATTTGAGGACATAATTTGAGAATCTAAAGATGTCAAACCTATTCCTATTTTTACCTATTTTGTTATAAATCCATCTTTTCTTTTCTATTTTGACAAAAGGTATAATGAATTAAAAGCAAATGGGTACAATCAAAAGTTAAACTTATAAGTAGTTATTTTAACATATGAGATTATTGTACATTTCGAAATATGGAACACACTTTAATATTGGAAACAATGATATGAGGAACTTTTTTCCGTACTTATGTAGTCAACTAATACGAAATAAAAAGTATTCTGTTATCTATATACATAAATATATAAGTTATAAAACTAACTGAATAACATATTCACTGATATATGCATCAACGCAGAGAGGAAACCGCTGCGACTAGAAACATGAAAATTTGCACAAACGTTCCGTAAATGTAAGTGTACGAAAGGATTTTTTAAATATCCATCTTCTAAGGGATTAAAAAAAGTTTGAAAGTTTGTTAGGTATCAAATTCCTAAGTATACTGCTAGTCTATACTAATATGGACGCTGATAAGCAATAATGCGTCAAGCCACATGGACTCCATTTTGAGAAAATTGCGTCTAAAGATGTCAAACGTATTCTTAATCAATTTGTTTAAAGACGTATAAATACACATTTTGTTTTCTATTTAAGCGCAGATTGATATATTTAATGTGTTATCTAATAATAAGTTTTTCAAGTATCTGAGATTATTGTATAAATTGCAATATATGGAACGCACTTGAATTCGAAACATTATATTAAGTAACTTTTTTCCGTACTTATTTAGTTTAGATAACTTTAATTTTTTTTGAATAATGTTAAATTGGTGACAAAGTATCAAAATAGATCAATATCTCCAAATTTAACTTTTTGAGGGTTTATACGTTATTGCTTATCAGCACCCGTATAAAGGTAAAATGTATGTAAGTTTGTATCTAATGGGTAATCTCTGACTAAACCGATCTGAAAAATTGTTTTCGCGTTCTGTTATAGTAGATAGTTTGAGACAGAACATCCGCGGCAACTCGGAGACGTGAGTTAACACTTTTAATCTGTTTAAGAAAAGAATTTTTCAAATCAGATAAGAAGTTTCAAAGATTTTCTCCATACAAACTTACAAAGAAACTTCACCTGTTTATAATACTAGTACAGATAAACTTGTCCGCGATCTTACCGAAAATAAGCTAAAGCTTGCATTGCAAGAAAACCTAGCTTCGCTGTAGCTCGTGTACGAACTGGCTTGACTAGGGACAGTACCTCACTCTCTCAGAAGATATTTCATGCCGTTAGCTAATATAGCTGCGTTTCATTTGGCGAGTGAGTGAGCTGGAAGCCTATCCCCGCATCTCATTTCTTCCTTACTTCCTATTCCCTCTTATCCTTTATTTCTTTTTAAGTAGCCTACGGGCTTGTGGCTGCTATGGTGCTACAAATGTCCATGGGTGGCTAGTTAATTATCATTTTATTCGTAGCTGCGGTGGTCATCGCATTCTTCGTCTGCTGGGCTCCCTTCCACATCCAGCGGCTGTTCTTTATTTATGGCAACGGCGTCCACAACTACACGTCTATCAACGAGTACCTCTTCCTGGCCGCTGGAGTCTTCTACTACATCTCCGCCACCGTCAATCCCATTCTGTACAACATCATGAGCCATAGGTATGTATACATTTTTGTATCAAGTTTTATTTTTAATTTTTACGAAATAACTAGGTGATCCAGTCAGTATTTACGCAATATATGACGATTTTCATACAAAAATACTAAAATCATGATGGATATGGGTGGTTAATTTCATCAAAATCGATCAATCCGTTTCGGAAGAGTATGGTAACTAATACGAGAATTTTATACATTACATAATAACAAAAATACTCTACAAACAATATGTTAATTTTAATTTATTTTCCAGCTATTAAAACCTAATTACGCGCTACCACCCATATAACACAAATACAATTTCAAATGGTTTACTACATTTTTTGCAATTCCATTGCTCCAGTAAAGAAATATTATACCAATTCCAGATTTCTTAAAAACTGAAGTTTAGCACAAATTATTATTTACTAAACATTTTATTAAATGTAACAACTATTTAAATAGAAAAGTCTTGAATAAAAATGCATTTAAATTATATGCAAAAATGTTGCAATCTGTTACAACTGCAAAAGAAAATTAACGATTACTGAAAAAACTAACATAAGGAATTACCAAGCACCTGTAGGAATTAATTTAATTTACTTTGTTCGTATAAAGAAAGTATTTCTCTTTAGCTATGGTAAAAGACGAAAAGTACTGAGTAAAAATTTCAAAAGGAAATAACACATTAAATTTATTAAGTTTTATATTCATAATAGTATAATGCAACACTATTTTTTATATTTTCACATAAACCACTCGCACTCGTCACCAGGGCCGCTTATTATGTGATATGATTTCTATCAAAATTAGCTATATGATGACAGTTACTGTCAAAACCTGACAAGCTTTGATAGAGATAGTTTTACACAATTAACTACAGCCCTTAAGGGCGCTTCCTAGTAACAGGTCAAATTTTATTATTACAGCAATGACTGTGAGGAAATACTTACAGTAACCTTTACTACACGGAGTTATCGATATTGCAATAGTTTTAGTACAAAAATCAACTGTCCAGAATTATCGATCACCGTATTTAGTCTTCTGTAATGATGCAATTTGTACCATCCTTGATATCAATGCGTACCAAATAATGTGACCGTTTCGTCGATCCTTGAAAAACAACTGAACTGCGGGCGAATGATGAAAATCGAATTAAGAGTGTCACATTACATTCCCGGTGAAGGAACGAACAGAAAATCTGAATTCGAATGCGGTTTAGGTGCGATATACAGATGTTTATCTGAAGTGGTTTCAAATTCTGAGAACGCTTTACGAAAATCTTTGTAGGAACTTGGAAAATCACAAGTTAATTTATGTTTTAATTCAATTTTGCGAACGTTTTGATTTTTATGCCGTATAATTATATGTTATCCATATGTACATATATACTTAATTAAAGTACCAGTAAATTTTGTTTAATTAATAATTCTTTCTTAGAAACAGCGATGTCAAAAGTTAAATTCGTTTACTTGAATGGCATACTTATTCCATTTATTTTGATTTTAAAACCAATTAACATCCCGACGAATTAAGAAATTCCTTTTCTTGAAGATGCTTAATTAAAAAGTTAATAATACTTCTCCATTTTAATATGTTAGTTCAATACTAACCATAATATGCTTTAGTAAGATGCAAAATACTTAAATTGACAGAATATGTAAATCATCGCTTAAGACATTACCCAAACCACTTTATTCTTGACTAAACGTACATTTGATGAATCACGGATCTTGAATCATTATATGGATACTCATTATATCTTTTTATATAAAAATGGCAAAGGAGGAATACAAGTGACACCATGTCGTATGGTATATTCATGAAGGGTAACGTCTCATACATTTTAATTTATACAAAACCGAGGAAACAACCAAGCGGGTCATTCGATATTAAGTAATCACCGCCACCCTTAGACATTGGCAATACCAGAGAAGCCGACCTACCAGCTTAAAAAGGAATAAAGGAATTAAGGAAAGGATAGGGGGAGGAGGTAAGACTTCCGGTTCTCTCTGTCTAATTTAAAACAAACAATACTGTTATATTTGATTGAAATATTAAATAACGTGTCATTTTATTTTTATTACTGTCTTTAATTACAAATAAATTGTGATTATTCAAGAGACAGATCATTTCATACTAACCTTATTTTTGAATTCTTGAAAAATAATACTTCGTTAGATATAATTAGCGGTAAATGCTTGTTGTTCACTAGTTAATACTGAACTATCAATTGAATAAATTAACACAAACATTAAAAAAATAAAACATTACGTTATATATGAATTGGTAGTAACAAAATAAATCTTTCGCGAAAATACTGATTATATAGCACAGGAAAAGCTCGTAATTGCTGGAAAATTGTTCAATTGCTAGAGAAGGGCTTTTACTATTAAGAAAAAGAGTTTTGTGCTTATTTTACCACCCTGCTCTATTGGAAATTGGCGGAAATGTCTAAAAACCTCTCTTATATAAGGTTAACTATAAAATATTAAAATACGATGTTTTCCCTTACCACAGGGGCGAGGTTAATTAAAATAAATTTAGAAACAAAAGCCTCTAACTTAAACCTATCATCAAGATGTGTTTTATCCGAAAAATATAGTTACTCATTATATGCATTTATTTATGTATGTTAACAGATATCGAAACGCCTTCAAAGAAACGCTTTGCTGCCGAAAAGTTCGCCGCAAGAAGAGTAGATACCGAGATCAATCGAGCGTCAGGGAGACCATGATCAACCATACATCTGATGGCTCTCATCTAGTGAGGGTCCGCTCCCACAGTCACGAGCGCAAGAATCGTAACGAGTTCCAAAGACGACGGAACAGCTTCTGCAGCGACAGTTCAAGTCTCTACAGTGACAGATGGAAGGATTACAATCGAAGACCCAAAGGTGTCTGGAGTCGAAACAACAACGAAGCCAGTCTCATGCTGAAAGATTATAAATATGATTGTGAATTGTAAACTAAACTAATTAAGGTAATTTAAGAAATATTTGTTAAATTTGATGTTGTAGTAGATTAGTACCTATAAATATATCCAATTTGAATGCTAATAAGCAATCACGTGTGTCATCAGCCCACAAAGAGTCAAAGTCGGAGATATTGATGTATTTTGATATTTGCTTATCCATTTAATATTATTCAAAAAAATTTCAAGTTGTGTAAACTACATAAGTATGGAAAAAGTTTCTTAATTTAATGCTCAGAGTTTCAAGTGCGTTTCATATGCATATGCAATTTCATATTTAATATAACGGGTCTTATCGCGATAACTAAGAGTCAGCTCGTGACCACGGCGAATGTAACTTCGTCGAAACGTCGGGCAATAAAAAGGTATTACTACTATTAGTTATCGCGATAAGACCCGTTATATTAAATATGAACACTATAAATCGCGAAAGTTTAAAATATATAATATGCGATTTATACAATAATCTTATATATTTGAAAAAAAAAAAGATTTGTAGATAAAACTTTTCATTATATCAATTCATTATACGTTTTATCAAAAAATAGAAAAGGTGGATATATGCCTCTTCGAACATATTTATTAAGAATAGGTTTGATATCTTTAGACAGCATTTTCTCAAAATGAAGTCTGTGTGGGTTGACATAGTATTGCTTATCAGCGTCCAATTGTATTAAGTGCAAATTTACTTGAAGATGCAAAATGCTTACCTTGGGAGAAAATTAATATAGAATATAATGTATTTTGATAAAGATTTGGTTATGTATCCTGTTTTTGTTTTCTTGATGATCTCTCACCCCTGAAAAGAATCTTAATTCGCTTGCCTTCTAAAAAAGTGAAAGCCAATAATCCAAGTTCAGCTTAGCGATTATTTATTCCAAGAAAAATGCACAAAAAATAATTAAATATGTTTTGGACACAAAATAAAAATGCACAAATTATAAGTATTAAATATAAGAAATTGATTTAATATTTCATTAAAATTTTCGATGTACTTATAACGGTATATATAAGGAACGGTTGTAAAAATTGATATAAAGTTTTGTAAGTTGATTATGTACAAAAATTATAGGCTTAATATAATTTGTAAATCGATTAACTTAAATAAATATTTCTTTAACAAAAATATTGTTTATTTATCTTCATAGAAACTTACTTAACAGAAATGTATTTATAAATATAGAAGAGTTTAATAATAAAGATCTGCCACAGGAACGACGAAATGGCGATGTTTTTTGGTCCAACATTTATGATATGAAACATCTGGTGATGTTATACTCTTTACAACTTAGCTTTTGACGACGGCTCTCCTTTTAATTGTAATCGTTAAAAGATGCCGTTTTTAAATGTCATATGTTTCACATCGGCCAGTTGTTCCATTTTGGGCGCTACTGAATACACAGTAAAAACCGCAATTATGTTTTTGAAAAATTGTTTGACGTCTATACTTTTTACCTTTTTGCAAAACTCCTGTGAGTCACAGTATTAGGCGAGAATTTTTCACTCTTATAATTGATATAAAACAACACTGAAACCTAGTAACAGATAAGAAATTATTAAAGATGTGAATATTAAAAAATAAGGCATTGACAGTAAATTCTTTGAAGTGTAAAGCTAATGACACACAATTATGCAAACCTTTTTAAAAGTCTGAAAGCAAAACCTATCGGTATAATTCTCGTTTATCACTTTAACCTATTCTTATCTTTCTTAGTTAAAATGCTATTTAATAAAAAAACCTGTTTCAAATAGGATTCATAATTACATGAAAGAGTTTCAAGAAACAACTTTAATATATTAGTACAAATATAGATTTTACGCTTGACAGTATTCAGCATTTGAATGAGAGATGCAATCTAATATAGAGTGCGCTTATATAAGTTACCTATAAGTTCACTCTTGCGTTGAAAATACTCAGATTTTAGGTCCGAGGAAACAGAAATGCCGGGAGACCGAACCGTTCCTTTGCGGTGCATTTTAGGAATGGGGAAGTAAAACATTTACTACGTACTCGAGTATTCTCATTAAGACAACGAAACCCTCTTCAAAGGAAATGTTAAATCATTGGAATTTTGGATTTTTCGTTGTTTAATTTTCAAACAATTTAAAAAATGAGGTACCTAAGTAGTTTTTATTTTTGTTACCTTAGTGCTTCATCATTTATTACTCGATTCTGATAAAACAACTACTATTCACTCTGTCTGTGTATATGTTTGTTACGGCTTCGTGCGTAAACAGCTGAATCAAGTTTGACGAAGTTTTGTATGATATAGATGGAACCTAGAGAAGGACATCGGCGAACATAACAAATAAAAGAATATATAGGCGTGTGTGTGTGTCAATTATACGCTAGTGTGTGTAATGTTTTTTTGTTGCTTACTGATTTAATGTATTTTTATACATATTAAAAAAAATCTCTATATTAACTGTAAGAGAAATTTCATACTCCCCCATCTGCGCAAGTTTCATAAAAAGTACAAAGTTTTTGCTTCACGTATTAATCTTCTTATATATGTCGGCAACAGCGATGGCTGAGCGATAGTCGCGTCATAGTCTACGTTCGGTGGTACGGGGTCCATCACGATTTTGTATCAAAACTAAACTGGATGTCGGTATAACAAAAAATACTAGGTAGGTAAGCCGATATTTTCGACTTGGAGGTGTTGGTTGTTCCACGACATACATAAAATTCTCGTGTCACAATGTTAGCGACCATACTCCTTCGAAACGGCGTTTCTGATTTTTACCAAATTTTAGACGTATATTCAGCAGGTCTAAGAATCGGCTACTTTCTATTTTTCGTACCCCTAAGTGATAAGGGTCACCCTAAACATTTTTAAATTTTTGGACAATTTTTTTTTTTGTATTAATTTTGAGCCGAGATGGTCTAGTGGTTAGAACACGTCGATCACAACCGATGATTGCGGGTTCAAACCCCGGCTAGTACCACAAAATATTCAAGTGCTAAATTTGTATTTAAATTCATCTCGAGCTCGGCAGTGAAGGAAAATAGCGTGAGGAAACCTGCATATGTCAGGAGAAATTCTGACACATGTATATCCGCCAACCCGCAGTGGAGCAGCGCGGTGGACTAAGCTCTAAACCTTCTCCTTAATAGGAGAGGAGGCCTTTGCCTAGCAGTAAGATATGTATATGCTGTTACTTTTACTTTTTAATTTTTATATAATGTAGCATTAAAAATACATACTACCCTAAATTTTTATCATTTTATCACCACCTCTAATTTTTAATAGTCATTTTAGTAATTTCATCATTTTTCATCCCGCTCGATAACTATGGGTCAGCTAGTATATACATAGACATCATTGGCGAAGACCATTTCGTGTGGTTGTAATGACAATAATAGTTCCATGCATGTCAGTTGTTTGTCACACACAAGTGGAACTTATTTGAGTACGGCGTGTTGTTAGTTGCCGAGTTTGATGCTCAAGTTGCCAGACAAAACTCAGATTCAGATGTAGTTTATTAGATAAGTTGCAATAGTTTCTAATCTAAATACAGAGTTGGTCAAACCGGAGTAATATAATGGAAACCGTTCATATTTAACATAAACTCAAACTCAAAATATACTTTATTCAAATGGGCTTTTAAAGCTCTTCGAATCGTCAAGTTACATGGCATATTTTCATTTTAGATTTTTATTAAGCTACCACCGGTTCAGAATGTAATCTCTACCGAGAAGAACCTGCAAGAAACTCGATAGTAACTCTTTTAAAATCATTTATACATAATGTATTTTTATTACATTTTAATTATGTTATCCGGATAGAAAATCAACGCTTATTTGTTTGTAATGAACGATGACGATAAAGAGGCGTGGATTTGATAATCCACGCCTCTTTATCGTCAGAATATTCTTGTATAATATGCTTTATTTATTAAAAATTTTTTAACGTAGCCATTAAACTTATTCAGTGGCAAATGTATAACGGGTTTTATCGCGATAACTAATGGTAGTAATACCTTTTTTATTGCCCTGACTGAGTCAGCTTGTGGTCACGACGGATACAACTTCGACGAAACGTCTACATTACGCGATAAGACCCGTTATATTAAATATGGAAAGTCTAACTTGTTGTTTAAATTGTCTACTTAAAACTGTACCTGAGTTTCAAGTTTTAGTTCACGAGCTTGGTATATTCTGTATGTCTGTTAGTTAGTTGGGTAGAAAAATTCGAGGAGCATGGATTTATTTGTTGTTGTTATTTTATTATATAGTCGTGCGTTTTCGCTCGTTACTATTTTCGTAATAAAGAATCAGTGCCCAAGCTGGCCGAGTAGCACATAGCGTTTCGCCATCAAATATTTTCTTTCCAATTTAAACCCACCATTAGATGTTTCATTTGAAAAAAACTTTAACGAGTTCTTCACTGTAGATAAAAATGTGAAAATAATCCACGGCTCGTACGGAACTACATCTCCTGGTGATCCTTAAACAAACTCTGATTCGCAACGTGACCATAGAATAGAGATTTTTAGAAATCTCATGTATTCAAAAACACGAAATCTAATTGTTTATGTAATAGTGAAAAAAAGAATACATTTAGATGAGGTGAGAATTGTATTTATAAATTTTACTCTACTAAGTGATATAAAATAACTATAACTGCGGTAAGCTAGGTAAGCTTACGAAATTTATGTGTCTTTCAAGAATAGTTCACTGACACTTTTAGTGGAAATGACCAATAAGTTATGGAAATCTTTATGAAACTGTGCACAACTTATAAGTGTAATAGTGTAAATTCTTGCCTAAGACTTAAAAAGCTTAAATTTAAAAATGTGACTAACTTTTTCATTCAGAAAAATTTACGCTTTTCCAATTGTGAACATTTTTAGGGTTCCGTAGTAAAAAACGGAACCCTTATAGTTTCGCCATGTCCGTCTGTCTGTCTGTCTGTCTGTCTGTCTGTCTGTCTGTCTGTCAGCGGCTTTGCTCCGAAACCCTTAATACCAGAAAGCTTATCATCGGAATTCGGTATGAGTACACATATGAATTACGCCGAGAAAGTCGTACGATAAAATCTTAAAAATATTTTTTTTCAGGGTGTCTTCCCTATGTGTTAAGAGAGACCAAAAATTTTTTTCTCATTTATCCCATGTGGGGTATCGTTAGATAGGTCTTTTAAAAATGTTATAGGTGTGGGACAACCATTTTTCCGAACGACGAACTGTTTCCGAAATATTAAGCTTTGAAGTGTCAATTTTTCTTAGAGTCAATTGTCCCCCTCTCTACCCACTAAACTGCTGCGTCTAAAAATATAAAAAAATTCACGATAGTGGTACATATAATGAATATAAAAGGAAAATTATCACGGCTATGTGGGTTCTTATGGTTTTCGAGTTATAGATGATCTAATTAAAAATAAATATTTCTCTTTTTAAAGCATCACATTATGTAAATATTAATAATTTTAAATTAATATATGAATTTGAATGAATAAATAAATTAATATTTAATAAGTTTAAATTAAAATAAAATATAAAATAAGTTATAAAACAATGTCTCAATAAAACATGTCGCGAGTGATTCTGAATCGCGCTTATGAAGTTTTCAACCAAATCTCCATAGATTTCATAGGCGCTAATCAGGAAGGAAAATTATCGGCGCTAAGTATATTTTACAAGTGTTAGAATAATAAATAATCGACTAACATATAAACTTCAAAATCGTTAGTATAATTCACATTCAAACATTCATTTTACATTAAAAATATTTTAGTCTCGAAATATAAAGAGAAATTAAAAATAATTTTATAATAATAAAAGGTTTAAAATTGTAAGTACGTATATTGTATAAACTGACTTAAAAAAGGAAATTCTCAGTTCGTCGTAAACTTTTTTACGAAAATAGGTACTCGAAGATTGCTTGACCGATCTTGACAATTCTGACAACTACGGAACCCTACATTGTGCGTGGCCCGACACGCACTTGGCTGATTTATTTTAAAGTATTTTATTTTATAATTATTTAATTTAATAGAGCCGAGATAGCTTAGAGATTAAATCGCGGGTACAAACACCTTTTAGCAGATCTGAGTTTTCAAGTGGTAAATTTATGTTTAAATTCATCTCACGCTCGGCGGTGAAGGAAAATTTCGTTAGGAAACCTGCATGTACCGGTAGGAATTCTGACACATGTAAATCCCGCAGTGAAGCAGCGTGAATTAAGCTAATAACCTTAATTTGAAAAAAGGTCTTTGTACAGCAGTGGGACATTCTATTTTATCTGTGCAGCATAAATAGAACAATAAGAAAAAAAACTTATTTTTAACCTCCGACTAAAAATGAGGGGTGTTATAAGTTTGACGCGTGTATCTGTGTGTCGGTTTTTGGCATAGTAGGTCCCTAATGAATTGTGATGTAATTTTTTTTTGTTGTTGAAAAACTGATGTAAATAGGATAATAACGCGTCACACTCAACGGACCCCATTAAGATCTCATGACCTTGTGTCGGGGGTCCGAAAACACTCACAACAATAACACAAACACCCAGACCACAGCAAACATCTGTATGGCCAATACACACGTTTGCCGTGTTCGGGGATCGAACCCGCGACCATTAGTGCTTTAGTCAGTTGCAGTGATCATTGCGCCAACGCGTCTGTCAGGATAATTCTTAGCTATAATTTATTCAGATATGTGCAGACGTTTGAAAGTGAAGAATGTTCTTTTCTAGTTGTTGAAAGAACTTAAGTATCTATTGATCTAATTAAAAATAGATTATAGTTTTTTTTCATATTTACAATTTAAATTACTTATATATTATAATTTAATGCCATTTCTATGCTTCACCCATCTGTCATCATACACGTGGCAGAAATAATAGCAACATGATTTTCCAAAATGCCGCCAATTACAGCGTATTGTCGACTAATCCTGGCGATTCAGGACGTCTGGGAACCGTAATGACGCTATATGACTTACAATTTTTGGGATAATATATGTTTTTTCTTAAGTCCACTATTCGTTAATATATTTCACGATATTCTACCTCTGATACTAATATTATAAAGGGACAGATTTGATTGTTTGTTTCCATGTATTGAATAGGTAACTAGGCCGATTTGAAAAATTAGATTTTGCGTTGGATCCGTTTATTGAGTAAGGCTTTATTACATCACGCTGCGACCTATATAAGCGAAGCAATAACCATAAACGCGAGTGAAACCGGAAAGGGCATCTAGTATATACTATGGCGAGATTAACTTACTGTAAGCACCACTGAATTTTGAAGTGTGTTTACATTCATCTCGTGCTCGGTGAAGGAAAACATCGTGAGGGAACCTGCAAGTGCACGGAGAAATTCTGACACATGTATATCCGCCAACCCGCAGTGGAGCAGCGTCGTGGATTAAGCTCTAAACCTTCGCCTTGATAGAAGAGGAGGCCTTTGCCCAGCAGTGGGATATTAATAGGCTGTTACTTTACTTTTTTACTTTTATACTCTTAAAGAATTTACTCTCAGTGCCTTATTTTTGATACTCACGGCTTTCGTAATATTACTTACGTAAGTTAGTGTTACCAAGTTACAGAGTTGTTTGATACTAATTACAATAGTGAAACTAACGAATATTATCCTCGTATTCGGAGTATGGTAGGTATATCGTTGGTTAAATATAAAACGACCACCTTTGACAGTACACAACATTTTTCATTTTTGTAAGGATTTTTTGATGTCACGAGTCTATGTCAACTAAACTCAGAAAGTCCTCAGAGAATATCCGTCAGAAATGCGAGAACCTAGCACCGGGAGTTTTGTCAAGAGTGATGAAAAATAAATTGAAGACGTTAAATAAATATGATCTGGAAGCAGAATTGAGTACCTCCTCTTTTTGGAGGTCGGTTAAACAGTCAAAGAACATCGTGTGACAACTTTTACGCCATCTTGTAAGTTATATTTTAAAACCACGACCAACCATTACTGTAATTATTGTCAAATTTCATAAAGTTTTGCAGTTTTCGCGCGAAAGACCAACAAATAACCACACATCCTGACAACACCCATTTTTTTATTGTCGTAAGATAAGACTACAAAGTGCACAAAATAAATACTATTGTTCTTTTCTACTGTACTAAAAGTTGTTCTTATTACGAGCTGCTTCAGATAGAGCTTAAAAGAACTATTAAAAACTGTCCTTCAAACGATTTTCATAAAATTGCTTTCTTATTTATGGCTTCAAAGGAAACAAACGTCTTAGATTGAAATACTCTATTGATGAAGTAATGGACTTATTATATTTACTGCTAGCTGACCCGGCGAACTTCGTACCGCCTAACAATCGATTCATTCTTATTTATACGATACTAGCCGGTGCTCGCGACTTCGTCCGCGCAATATTAGTTTTATAATGGCTTACTCATAAAAGATAGATGTATGCTGTCATGGTTTTTTGTAGGGATATTTAAGATAAATATTTTCATTGTTCATAACATAGATGGACGCTGATAAGCAATACTGCGTCAAGCCACACGGACTTCATTTTGAGAATATGGCGTCTAAAGGTGTTCTTGACAAATATGTTTGAAGAAGTATATATCCATCTTTTATTTATTTATTTTTTCTTTTTGTTAAAAGCTATAATTAATTTAAATCAGACTGATACATTTAATTTATAATATAATAAAAAGTTATTTTAATATTTGAGATTATTGTATAAATTCCAAAAATGGAACGCACTTGAAATTCGAACCAATTAGTTATTAAGAAAAAAATTTCCGTACTTATGTAATTTATATGACTACAATGTTTTTTTTGAACAATGTTAATTAGGTTGTGCAGAATCAAAATACATCAATATCTCCGAATTTGACTTTTTGTGGGTTGACACATTATTGCTTATCAGCTCGCAGCTGGCAAGATTTCTTCCTACTTAAATGACACTTATCTTTATATTTCGTACAATTTTTCCCTATTGTTACCAAAACTTCTGTATGGGAATATAGCAAAGCGTTGTTATTAGACTTTAGGCCAATCCTCGTACTTCAAGGAATATTATAAAAAAAGAATTAGCGAAATTGGTTCCGCTGCTGTCGCGCTTAGCAACACATTCAGCGATTCAATTTTTAAATAAATAAATAAATAATTTTTTAATTTTACTATTGGTCGCCTTGCGGTCGGAATTCGACTTTAGGTCATTTGGAACTGATTTCAATATTGACTACAGATAATCCTATTCTCAATTTAACCAAAGACTAATAATAAACAAAAGAGAATATACATATGCGTGCATAATTTAAATAAAATATAGCATTCATAATACTCCGCTACGATACATGGAAGTGCGTGGACGTGTACAACAACAGAACTCTAAATATCTAATATTTTCGCAAAATAAAATAAACAGTGTTAAGTGATTTTAGTGCTAAATAGTTGATTTATAAAGTGCAAAACAATACTATCAAAGTTTGAACGTGTGTTTAACTGCACTCGTCCCGAACGCATTGCCTCACCCCCGCAAGAAGAGAATCGTTGCTATTTTTTGTCTTTGTCTCTCGGCTTTCGACTGATAAGCTAGCATAAGGATGAGTGCGCAAGCGTCACCGTCTAGCGGAAAGCTTACAAGAGGCAGCGGAAGCGGCGAAGGTTCCACATCGAATTTATCTAATTACGATGAAGACGAATTAAATGTAAACATATACCCACGAAAGCGGAAAAAACGGGGTCACGAATATGACTATAAAAAAGATTTTGCTGATTTTCGGGCTGACATAATGAAATTATTAGAAGGATTTGCAAAAACTCAAAATGAAAACATGGCTCAAATTCGCCGGGAAATGGTGGAAATAAACAATGAAATTAAAAATATCAAATCTGCTTCCGAAGATCTAACTATGCAATATAAAAACATAAATAAAGATTTACAAATAATAAAAAAGGAAAATAAATTAAACCAAGAAAAAATTAAACATATTGAAAACGAAATTACAGATATCAAAATTAATAAAATTAATGATCATGTTGCTGAATCGCCAACTCCTCTCCACGAAAACCTCATACTTGAGTTTAAAGACCGCTGCGACCGAGAAAAAAATGTTATTATAGTGGGTATTCCTGAAATAAATAATAGAAATTATACCATCAGACAGAAATACGATAATGAAGAAATATTAAAAATTATTACATTGTATGAAAATTGTTCTACTCCTGTAAAATGTATGAGACTTGGTAAATACATTCCAGATAAAAACCGGCCGATAAAGGTATGCTTTTCAAGTGTTGATACACCTAAATACCTATTACGTAATAAATCTAAATTGCCACAAAATATACAAATTTATTCAGATCAAACAGTGGCTCAAAAAAACTATATGCAGTATCTTCGTTCTGAACTAAAGCGAAGAGAAGATTCAGGTGAATCTGACCTGGCTCTAAAATACATAAATGGTGTACCTAAAATAATTAAAGTTAAAATTGCTCCAAAAAACTCGTACAATCAAATTTACAGACAAACAACATAAATAAAACAACTGACCTTCAACACTCCGTAACAAATAATTATAAGGATATTATGGCAAACAAATTATCTTTGAAATTCTTTTACGCTAACCTACGAAGTATTCGTAAACCCGGAAAGTTTGATGAGATTAAATGCATTCTTAACAGCATCCCGACAGTCCATATTATAATTTTCACGGAAACATGGATTACTTCAGAAGACGATGCGACACAGTACCAATTAAAAAACTATTCACATATCTACAATTATAGACAGAATTGTAAAGGTGGCGGAGTTTCGATGTTTATTCATAACAGTATTCAATACGACGTAACTGAAAATTTACATGAAAACTACAATCACTATCTATGGATATATATACCAAAAATGTCTTTAAATGTAGGAGGTGTTTACAAACCAGGTGACACTAATTTTGCGAATTTTTTGGAGGTATATACAATGCAAATTGAAAGAAGGAAGAGGTCAATTGTCTTTGGCGATTTTAATTTAGATTTATTGAGCACAGACAAAAATATCGAACAATACTTAACTAATCTCCATGAAGCGGGATATGAGATACTGAATAAAATTGATGAAAAATTTTGTACTCGTGAAACTTCAAGAACAAAAACTATTCTCGATCATGTGTCTACAAATATCAGTAATAAGGAATTCAAACTTTCTCTAATTGAATCATCATTATCTGATCATAAGCAAATATTTTTCGAAAGCTTAAAAACCAAAATAGTGACTAATCCAAAAATAAATTATAAAGCTCTGGATTATGAAGCTCTTTACAAAAGTGTCTCTATGGCTAACTATAAGAATTATCACAATGATTACATTACTTTTGAAAATTTTATTTCTACTCACATACTGCAAAATAAAGTAAATAAAATTAAGGTACTGAATCTTCCTCAAAGTGATTGGATAAATGGAAACATTATTCAAGCTATACATAGAAGAAACATACTGTGGCAACTACTAAATAAAAATAGAAACAGCGAAGTAATTGAGGATAAATTTTCGAAAGAAAAAAGTAAAGTTATTTCATTAATCAAAAACGCAAAACATAATTATTATTATTCATTGTTTAAAAAATGTGGCAATAAATCAAGAAAAATGTGGGACGTGATAAATAATTTAGCTAGGAATAAAGTTGTAAATAGCTATGCTCCACCAAAACTGATATTAGAATCCGGCACCGTTACTGATGGCACTGATATTTGTGAGGTATTTAATAACTTTTTTTCAAGTATCGGTTTTAAATTGGCTAATTTAATTCCAAGTAAGTACCATTCAAATTTAACAAATACTCTCATGTACTCCGAAAATTACACACACGACATAACGCTTACTGAATTTAAACCATGCACGATCAAAGAGGTCAAAAAGGTCATAGATAGCCTGGATAGTAATACAAGTACGGGTATAGATGGAATAAGTACTAAAGCTATAAAATGTTTGAAAAATCTAATAGTAGGTAGTTTAACTAACTGTATAAATAAATGTTTAAAGGAAGGTGTCTTTCCAGATACCCTAAAAATTGCTAAAGTCACTCCTATATATAAATCAGGTTGCAGAAGTGATCCCAATAATTATAGACCGGTGTCGGTGCTTCCGGTATTGTCAAAAAATTTCGAACGATTATTGTACATTAGACTTCAAAAATACATTGAAGACAAACATCTCTTAATAAACGAACAGTTTGGCTTTAGACCTCAATCAAGTACCCTTTCGGCTGTTGTTAACTTAGTTACTGAAATAAAAACTAATATTGACCGCAAACATATTGCATTAGGTATTTTCATTGATTTAAAAAAGGCATTCGATACTGTAAGTCATGTTAAACTACTCCATAAATTGAACAATATAGGTATAAAAAATTCAGCACTTCGTATTTTTGCTTCATATCTAGAGAATAGACACCAAGTAGTAAAAATTGGAGATTACACAAGTAAACCACAAGAAATAACATATGGCGTTCCACAAGGTTCTATTCTCGGGCCTTTGCTGTTTCTTATATATGTTAACAATATTAAGAATATTGGTTTAACTGGACACCTTACAATGTATGCGGACGATACTTGCCTTTTCTACTATGGCCACTCAATGTGTGACATAGTTAGGGAGGCTCAAAGAGATCTTGATCTGCTCAATGATTGGTTTCTATGCAATCTTTTAACAATAAATACGTCAAAAACATCATTTATGATTTTCACTGCAAAAAATAAAAAAATACAAAATTTTCCGGCCCTTACAATAAACAAAATTAGAATACAACGATCAAACTTAGAGAAATATTTAGGATTATGGTTGGATGATAAACTGACATGGAAACCACACATTGAGCATATCAGATCAAAACTCTCATCGCTTGTAGGAGCACTCCGAAGATCTAATAATTGTATACCAAAAAAGTGCGAAGTGTTGTCTACAATTCTCTGATAAAGCCACACATTGATTACTTAATTGAAATATGGGGGTCAGCTTCAAAGTCTAATCTTAAAATCTTACAAACTACGCAAAACAAAATTATAAAAGTACTTTTTCACTATGACTTTTTCACACCGTCGATAGAACTGTACAAAAAATCAAAAATATTCAACCTAAATCAAACATATATTTATAACACATGTATTTTAATTAAAAAGATACTATCTAAAAGTATTCATTCAAACATAACATTTACACAAAAATCAAACAAGGATAACTTAAGAAACAGACACAAACTTGAATTACCTAAAGTCAGAACCTTAAATTATGGACACAAAAATATACGTTTTGATGGAGTAAAACTATATAATGATTTGCCGAACCACATAAAGGAATGTCAATGTTTAAATGCTTTTAAAAATAAACTTAAAATATATATATCAGATAATATTAAGTAGTACTAGCCATTCCATGTATCAAATATTAACGTATGTGTGTAACATTATTTAATCTCATGTAAGTGAACCTATGTATGTTCTTATGAGAATAAAGATCTTTAACCAGAAATAAAATATTAATATTTTGCACTGATGCGCTATGTAAACTAAATATAGTACAAAATTTTTGCGTTACGACTTAATATATAGATAACAAAATTTCACGCATTAATTTTTTTTCTCTCCACAATAAAGTACATTTTAGTGACATTATTAATACATTTATTGATATATAATACGCTAACTGTTCTAAGTATTCTAGAGATTTCGTCCACATTGCCATTAATTATTAAATTATATACAGGACTGTTAATTAAGGTCCTTCAAATGAAGGGTCTTCAATGAGTCTAACGCATTACATTTCAGATTCTTTTATCTTTCCGTCCGTCCGTTTATCTGCAACCGTAAAATATGAAGTATATATTTGAAAATTTTCGTGTATTTTAAACACAAATAGGACTTTATATATTGTTACTCTATTGTTTATTTTACTAAAATATTTTAAAACTACACACTGTTGCACGGTGGAATGGAACCTGTGTGTGAGTCCGACTCGTACTTGACTAGTTTTATTACAATATCTGAAGTCCAGTAAAATATATGCTTAGCTCGAAGCATAATTTTTTCTTTAAATATTCAGTAAACTGCACCGATATTGGTTCTCGAATGGCTTTTGACGGTTCACTGAATTATATATTCCATAGACTATATACTATATATGTGTATAGCTACATTAGAAGTTACTAAACGTGTTTAATTTTTTTAATAAGAACAATTGGCAAATAAAACGACGGTACACCTGATGTTAAGGGATTATCACCGGAATGAACTAAGAGTACATCTCTTACTCTACAGGCAATAGAAAGTAAGGAAAGGAAATTGAAAGACAAACTTCCAGCTCTCTCACTCACTCACTCAATTGTTATATTGTATAAGGCTTCTTTTCCATAAGAAATATACCTTGTTGCTAAGCTACAGGTGTATGTCAAATCCACCAATAGGATCACTTGATTTTAGCTTATTAGAAAAGCTTAACGAAGCTAAGTTTTTCACATACTTGTTGAAGCAAGTGTTGTGCTTGGACGCGCCATAATGCATTGCACATCTCTTGTGGAAAGGCAATCTGCCATCGGGTTGATTAATATAGATTCTACTTCAGTAAATTTTAATACAGCATTGTAAGTATTGTTAATCTATGTAATATATTTTTTAAAAAAAGCTGTTTTTGGTTGGAACCATAATAATATATTTACGACGAATTTTTTTTCAATTATACATCGATAGACGTTTAAATGCGACATTTAAATAAGGATAATTTTACAATTCATTTAGCAACACGACGATGTACACTGAGCAATATGAAAAAAAAAATGTTTTTAAATAAAAACACTTCAATTTTTTAGTCAATAACATGAATGAAACCACAGCCTTTGTGAACAATGACACAAGAGGAAATGGTATTGTTTTTCAATAGCTCTCGTATTTGAAAATATTTCAGAATGAAGCAATTTTACCATTTGCCACTTAATAAGTTTAAAGCCTATATTAAAAAATCCTTAATAGATAAAGTATATTATACTATACCGGATTATTTGGACGATAAAGAGGAGATCTAATGTGCGTTGATTTTCTTACAGTATGTCAAAAAAATTGTAATAAAAGTCCATAATGTATAATGATTACGTTGACGATAAAGATGCGTGGGCTTAGTATATACTGAATTTCGTACAGGATAAATAATCAATTTGTAATCATAAACTGTGTATTGACAATATTTTAAAAGAGTAACTATCAAGTTTCTTGCCGGTTCTTCTCGGTAGAATCTACGTTCCGAATCGATGGTAGCTTCATTATTAATGTTTTTTTTTTTGTTTTTTCATGTATTTACGATTCAAAGTGCTCGTGAGAGCCTACTTGAATAAAGTATTTTTTGGTTTTGATTTTAATTTTATGAGTGATTTTAAAAGAGTACCTATCGAGCTTTTCGCCGGTTCTTCTCTTCTTCTTCCGGTAGCTTAAAATAATCTATAACCAATGGACCTGTAACTTGAAGATTCAAAAGTGCTTTAGTAATTAAAGTTTATTTTGAATTTGAATTTCAGAATCAAGTTCATAGGTGTATATCTGAAACATTAATCAAAATTTACTTCAGTAAATTGGTGAGGAGCTGTGAATCCAGCTGATTCCTGGTGCATCAGGCCTTTACGCAAGTATGTTATATTAATATAATTCGTCTTACAAGTTGGTTAGATCCTTTCAACAACTACAACAGCTGATAACGTTCAACACAATTTGATCAGGTCATTATAACTTATAGTTTATTTCAAATTCAAAATATACTTTATTCAAATAGGCTATTTACAGCACTTTTGAATCGTCAAGTTACAGGTACATTGGTTATAGATTCTTTCAAGCTACCACCGGTTCGGAATGATATTTTTCTTTATTTGTCCTATTTGGACAATACTCGGAACGATATTCACGAATTTTCGAACATTTATTTATTTATTTATTTAAATACTTTATTGCACAAAAATATAATTGTACAAAAGGCGGGCTTAACGCTACTGCGCTCTCTACCAGCCAACCTTAAGACGTACAAGAAAGATTTTTTTTTATCGGTAGATGTGCAAAAATAGAGAGAGTGAATGAAATTTTAAACTTTATAATAATTTGATATCATATAAAATAATAATATTCGAGAATGTGCCTACATAAAATAAAAATATAATATAAAAAAATACGTAATATATAAATAAATATATATTCGTACTATATCTAATTACAAATCTACATACATATACATATACACATACATATATTTATATACAAGCTACATATACATAAATAATACCAAGGGTAAAAAAAAAATAACCAAATAATAATCATCTAGCAGCTAAGGTTTGTTCAGATAATATTTCTTTACCTGACGCTTGAAGGAACATTATTTTTCATGATAATTTAACATTATAAAAAATTATTGAGTTCAATAATTCGGCCGAGAACTTCTTATCTCTAGCTCTAATACGTGGTTAGAAATAAACCATTTTGTCTGTTAAACAAGATAAGTAAACAAAAATAGACTATATAGCTACGAACCTTCTCAATTAAATAAGCTTTTAAGCAAAAAAATGACATCAAAATTGATCTACTATACCGCAACATACATATGAACGCTGATAAGCAATACTGTATCAAGCCATGCGGAATTAATTTTGAGAAAATGGTGTTTAAAGATGTCAAATCAATTCTTAAAGAATTTGTTTGAATACGTATGTATCCAACTTTTCTTTTCTATTTAGATAAAATGATGAATTAAAAACGGATTGGTCTAGTGAAAATTTTTTTTAATAAGTAAGTTCTTTTAATACACGAGAATATTTTATATAACAAAATATGGCACACACTTAAATATTCGAAAAATTAAATTATTTACTTTAGATGACTTGAAAATTTTTTGTGTAATGTTAAATACATGATGCACTACCAGTATACATCAATATTTCCGAATTCGACTTTTTGTGGGTTGACACATTATTGCTTATCAGCATCCATATACATAGAGGCTCACGTCAAAATTATAACAACCCTCTTTCTGGGTCGGAAATTAATAAAATAATATTAAATGAATTCAGCAGTGACATAGACACTCCCGATATTAGAATCGATTAATTTAATTTTCGAGATATTTGAAAAGGGTCCAAAGATCGAACGGGACCTTGCAAATCTTATTGTTTCGTACGAATGGAAAAAGAACATCACATTATTTAGCTACTAGAAACAATTTGTTTGACAGATACAGTGGGTGTTATTGTATTGTGTCGTTTTAATTTAACATTATACAATAATCTATACAAATAAATAGAATTGAAGTGTCTGGTTATTTAAAATTAACAGCTTTTAACTAAATACAAATGTAAGTAATACGGTACTTATATCAAAAACACAATTAAAAAAAATGTTCGGCTATCTGTTTGTTCAATCTAAAACGGCTAGACTGATTTTGATGATGAGATTTTCATTATAAGATAGCTTATGTTATCAGAAGTTACTTAGACTACTTTTATTTAAAAAAAAATGTTTTAATTAATAAATAAAAAGACGCGAAAACAAAATTGAAACCAATAAAATAGTGGACTATATCCGATTCAAATAGGGTATATAAATATAAGCTTTCCTCGAATTAACGCGATGAGACTAGGTGAGAACGCGGGGAACAGCTAGTTAATAAATCTATTATATTTTTATAATTAACTAGCTTTTACTCGCGGCCTCGCTCGCGTTCTTGTAGATTTTATTCTGAAGATCGTCTAAAACTAATCTTTCTTTCTGGCTTATAAGACGCGCACGCCACATAGTTTACTGTACCTTAGCTCAAGTGTACACAATAAGTTGACAAAGATATAAAATAAAAGTGAATAAAATTGTAAAATTGAATATTAACATTAACAAAAACAAATAATGCTATTAAAAATAAAAAGAAAGAGAATAAATTTAAAATAACTATATTAAACCTAAGTAAGTATCGATGTCTCAGTGAGGCGAGGTGCCCAAAACACTGGCAGCATTACCTCTTTGTATGACCAGACTGATATGCTGGCCAAGGTAGCCACCAGCCCTCCGGTCACCTGTAGTTTCGACAAGGCGGGAAGACAGCTCTTTGAAAAACTTTTGATAATAATGATTTACAGCCGATGATGTCGGCTGTACTGAATGGACTTCTAATGTCGTCTGTTGCGGTTCGATCTCCACTCGGGGCAGATTTTTGTACTTGAATAAATATTAGTTCCTGGGCCTGGGTGTTTGTCCTTGCTTCCCCACCGTGCGTCGGAGAGCACGTAAACCTGTCGGTCCTAGTTGGATTGGTCGGATCAGTAGTTTTAGATATACAGGGTGGCAATTTTACCAGCGTTAGCAAAATCGATATTTAAAAATAAATAACCTGACTTATCTTTTTTTGTATAAGCATCATTTATGAAAAATAATTCAATAAAGTTTTTTTTTACTGGTAAAGCTGATAAAATGTCCAACACATGCCATGTTGAAGCCTGTATATACAAACTTTATGGAAGTTTGTATATACAGGCAAACAACCTCTTAAAATAATAACTATTATAGATAATATTTGAAATAATTAATTCCATTTAACACCATAATACAAAATTAAACCAATTCCCACCAAACCATCATGCTTGATGATATTTCCTGGTAGTTATAATCTAATAATGCTCCGACGATTTTGAGCGAACACCTGTATGGTGGATCTTTTGTTATCAGTGCTAGCAGGAAACGGCATTGTGGAGCGGTGTTTGATACCGCCCGATAACTGAACGTGAATTTATTGAATTTCATGTATTGAATGTGGTTGACAAATTTTTAACGATCAAACTTAAAATAAAAACGATATTTTAACCATACGTTGTGTACATGTCAAAACGTGCATGAGTACACTGTGGACTCAGGCTTTTTTTTCCAGTGGGCTCTTTGGGAAAATCCCAGAGCACCGTGATCGATAGGGCCCCATAGTTCCTGCTAGATTATGAAGAAGTGATTAATGGTTTTGCCTCAGTTAAAATTAGAAGGGTACAACTTCAGTCATTATAGATTTTCCGTGAACGCTTAGTGTTATTTTCTGGAATATATATATTAATAAACTTTGTACCCTTTTTATGAAAATGGCGCGGACGAGGAAATATTATATTCCACACATTTATGATTTATATTGAGGAGTAGCGCATAAAAATACATTAAATCAATAAAATCATTATATACATTATGTACTTGAAACACACACGCATTCATACTTTTTTGTTTATTTTTAATGTCTGTGGTCAAATTGAGAATAGTTTATCTGTGGTCAATTTTGAAATCGGTTGAAAATTTAATGAACTCCGATCATAACACAGGTGAGTTTTTTATCTTAAATACATCTTATAATTTAAGCCGGAATTATTCAATATAATTTAAATTGTATTTAACACAACATAGGTTAATTCTTTTTATTTAAAAAAAGATTGTTAAAATCAATTAAAGATTTAAACAGAAAAATAACATGTCAGCGCGAAAATTTTTAACCAAATAATATACACTGTTTACTGACTTACGTTAACAAGATATTTGTATAAACAAACATATCGAAATTATGTTTTTGCTTGCAAATTTTAATATAGTTAACGTCTTATGGTTTGACATATAACGCGCAAGAGGTGATATCTATATATGGATGCTGATAAGCAATAGTGTGTCAAACCACAAAAACTCAAATTCGGAGATATTGATGTATTTAGATACTGCATCATCTATTTAACATTATTAAAAGAAGTCATATAAATAAACTAAATAAGTACGTAAAAATGTTTCTTAATTAATTGTTTCGAATTTCAAGTGCGTTCCTTATTTTGCAATTTTTACAATAGTCTCAAATATTTGAAAAAAAAATTAGATAATATATTAAATATATCAACCTGCTTTTAATTCATCATACCTTTTATCAAAAAATAACAGAAAAAGTGGATATATACTCCTTCAAACATATTTATTAAGAATAGGTTTGACATGTTTAGACGCCATTTTCTCAAAAAGAAGTCCGTGTGGCTTGACACAGTATTGCTTATCAGCGCCCATATGATCTGTGAAATACAATTTTACAGACATGTTATGTTTATACTCCTTGACGTTATATCTGTATCTATTTCCAACTTTGACAAGCTCGCAGATTATCTCGTTTGACATTCTGGGTGCTATCCATGAGTTTATAACAAATCTATAGTTCTATAATATTATTACACTTTGATATCTGTTCAAAATTGTTCTTTGTTGATAATTTCCCATGAGAGAACATGAGGGAAGAAGACATTTGAATAATTTGAATAGACTTGTGTCGCTTCCGTACAACACTATTCACATATAATATTCATCGAGTCCTTTGAGCAACGAATAGTAGAAATTTTTTAGTTTTTCCGTTAAGAAAAAAATTTTCGCTGTTTTGTTTCTATAACTTTAATTTTAATTCAATATGTGGATGCTGATAAGCAATAATCTGTCAACCCACAAGTAAAATTTGGAGATATTGATGTATTTTGATACTATTGTACATCGCCTATTCAACATTATTTCAATCGAATCTCAAGTGCATTCCGTTTTTTGCAATTGATACAATAATCTTAAACATTCAAATAACTTTTTATTAGATAATATATTAAATGTGTCAGTCTGATTTAAATTCATTACCTTTTATGGAATAAAATAAAAGATGGATATATACTTCTTCCAACATATATTTTAGAATAGGTTTGACATCTTTTGACGCCATTTTCTCAAAATGAAGTCCGTGTGGCTGGACACTATGTATGTTCTACTCGTTGCCCTGCTCACTCTTCGAGAATTTTTTAAACTTTTATGATATATTCCTAACATTTTACAAGAAAAATCCTTTACAATTAACATTAATATTGTAGTTAAACTTGAAGGAATAAAGTCTTCGTTCGATACTTAAAAAATATTTACTTAAACATTGTTGCAAGTCTATCTTAAAGAATGAACGAACAAAATTGAACTCGAGATGTTGTTGTAAAGAAACTTAAGAACAATTACTTTAAATGTTCATTCAATTTATGTATAAAACGATATCGTGAATGACTGATCTTTCTTTTTAAATAAATAATAAACGCATCACTCTCAACGACCCCCATTAAGATGTTGTGACCTTGTGTCGGGGGTCCGGAAAGACACACAACACTAACACAAACACCCAGACCACGACAAACATCTGTATGGCCAATACTCACGTTTGTCGTAAGCGGGGATCGAACCCGCGACCGTTAGCGCTTTAGTCAGTTGCAGTGACCATTGCGCCAACGCGTTTGATCTTTAACGCACAGGTGAAATCATTGACCAGTTCAAGGACGGATCCATCGTTGTGGGCACGATGGGCATGCCCACAACCCTATTAGGGTGACGTCACAGACATCCTGTAGTAAAAAAAATGTGAATAATTCAGACCCAGTTTTGACAATAAATTAATTATATTTTCAAACTTATTATTTTCTTTTGAGTGAGTCATAAAATAAATTAAAAAAATGAGTGAGTTTACACTCCGACTCGCACTTGGCTACTCCTGAGGATAATGGTCTATCCCCATCAGGAAAGGAAATCTCATATACAAAATGTTCACTTCTTCACACAAGCACACACACACACACACACACACACACACATACACACTCCTTTACCTCACACGTACAATGTTTTTCTTAACCAAATTAAAAACTTACGCATTTTTTATTGATACGCATATATTTAAGCGTTACTAACTTTTGTGTTTGTATAACTATGTATTTTTTACTTTAGTAGTTTGCTTAAAAAAATAATGGAGGCTATATCTTTCTTTAATATTTTAAGCAATGGCAATACTAAGAAATAAATATAATGACATTCTTTCGCATTTTGATGATCTTCCGACTTATTTTTAAGTTGTCTATTACTTTTTGAAAGATGATAATATTTTTGTTAGGTACCTCAGAACTCCATCATTTATTAACTGATTTAAAAAAATATATTCCAATTTTTATATGGTACCGTAGGGTTTTTATCAAAATCGGTTCAGTAATTTAATTTTTAAATAAAAATACTTAAATGTTTTTTAATTTTCTTATTTAATCACTTTTTGACTAGACTCCATATATATTAGCATTTAATTTGAAATCTTTAAAATATTTATATTTGTATAAAATATTTTCAGTTTTTTTATTTCATAAAAAAATATAATATACGATACTTAATGAGATAAATGAAGATATTTATCGCTACGGTGTTAGGATGCTTACATTTACGAAGCACAAGTCTACAAGTCGGTTCATAAACAACTCCGTGGGCGTGTGGCCGAGGAAATTTAATTTACTATCGGCCCGGTTCACACTGTATTGTATGCGTACGTTAACCGACTTCTAAAAAAAGTTTTCTTTTTTACACTATAACATTTCGGGATTTTTTTTTCATATATGTTCGCCGATTACTCAAAAGAGCTTGATCGATTTGGTTTAATCTTTTTCAGTTTCCAAGCGATTTATTTATTGATTTGTAATTTAAATCAATGGTAATTTCTCTCTATAAATTTTAGGTTCACACTATTTGAAGTTAAAGTTCTGAATCCGCCTCCAACTTTAACAAGCTCGTCATTGTCTTGTTGGTCCAAAAATTTTCTCACCTGTCATAATGAGTGGCTAGCTGGTTGCTTGGTAACGTCGTCCAAATTTATCGGAAGTCTAAGTGCCAAAATCTATGAGCTTATAACATATCTATGGCTATACAATATCATTGACTTAAATACAAAAGTGCTTAAAAACTTAACAGTATCGATTTAAGATTTCAAGTAGAAATTGATACATTCATTATAATCTACATATTCTATTCCTTGAGACATTTCGGCTCGGTTTAGTTCGTCAATTTCTTGTTTCCAAGATGTTAGTACTAGTTTTGATTACTTCATGTGATATAGGTCTAATTTATGCGGTGGCTCTGTCTATTCCTGGGTCCTAATTAATCAAGCTCTAACTCTCAACATCTGTCAAGTACGTTAACGAAATCGTCACCAAATAACTCACCTATCCTTCTAATTTTAACTAGATTAAGTTAGTTAGTGATTGTCTTTGTAAATTTATATATAAACAGGGTTTTTTTTTAATTAGGCGTGGTATACCAAATCCGAAAGTATAAGGAATAATGAAAAGTACTTAAAGGATAACTCCGATATTTCTAAACAGATTTCTTTGAAATGATATGTTTGAAGATTGGCCTGTAGAAATTTCATCGATCAGAATCGGCTTAGTAATTTGGTCTTAAAATAACTGGTATAAGTACAGTAGTGTAGTAATTGTGTAGTTTTCTTTTTTTAAGTCTTATTTGATGTCGATTACAAAAACAAAAAAATTAACAACCCGTATAAGTCCCACTGTTGGGTAAAGGTTTCTCCTTTTGAGAATGTTTAGAGCTTAATCCACCGCTCTGCACTACTGTGGAGCGGGATACACATGTGTCAAAATTTCTCCCCCCGCATGCAAATTTCCTCACGATATTTTCCTTCACCGCCGAGCTCGAGATGATATTAAAAACCCAAATTTAGCACGTAAAAACTCAGCGTCTCGGTTGAGACGTTTTCTAACCACTGGGTCATCTCAGCTTATAAATACAAAAAACGCACTGTCATACGCTATGTCTGAAACGCCATAACACAACTAAGTAGACACGATGCATCTGCCTTCAGTGACGGCACGTGAGAATTAATTAAAAGTTGTTCATTTCAACTATACGCTAACTGAATTTAACGTAAAACGCATTTAATTAAATTATACAATAGAAGCTTCGAACTGCATTCTAAATAATTTAATTAATAATAAGACTAATTAATTTAATATTGTAATAATTTAATTTTTTTTATTTATTACGAGTGACCCGCACCCACTTCGGGGAAAATTAAAAAAAAGTCGACGTACATACGCATTTATTTCTAACCAAATGTAACTATATTAAGTATCGGGTTTCGGGTGGAATTTCCAATAATCCTTTCTTAGTGGATGCTTAAAACATAAAAGCTATCAACTACCAAAATTTAGTTTTGTAGCTTTAGCGAATTAGCACGTTGATGAATCAGCCAGTCAGTCGGGGCAAGTAATTATTATATTTATAGACTAAATATACTCTACTAATAAAAAAAAACATCGCTCACATTAATGTAGATTTTATATAATATTTTTGAAGTCTCTACACTAGCTTAGTCAAGCGAAGCAAAATTATATGTATTAGTCTATATATACATATGTTATAGTCAATGGTATGCAGATAAAGATAAGAAGATATTCCCAAAGTGACTGGTTTATGGTGACATTAAACAACTAAAACATAATTCAAGTTTGACGGGTCTAACTCCATCTTAATGAAATTAAGTTTCGACGATTGACTTACCACATTAGTTGATGAAAGGCCGAAAACATCGATCATTTGGATTATGACTATGAGTTTAATTCAGATCTAAGTACTGACTAGTCAAACCTTGGAGTGCCAGAGCTTCGACGTTTGACTATAACATATGCACTAGCAGTGGATTAAAATACAGTTAAACAATAATACCTGAGCTAACAATAACATTTACGATCTGAATTATGTAATACACACACAATTATATAACATCAGCAATGGGCCTGGTAAATACACAATATATAAATGCATATGGCACTGATATAACTAAATCGATACCTCCCACGTAAGTTGTTGTAAACCCAAAATTAAAATTTTACAGTAGAGCACTTTTGATCCGTTTTACTTTGAAAGCTACAACAAAATACGCCTTCTTTCAGGCGTATTTTGTTGTAACTTTCCTTGAAAAAAAAAGATTTTTGGTATTTTTTTCACTTTGAATGCATTAAGCAATGCAAATTCGTGAATTATTCAGTAAAAACGCTAACGGCAATTTTGTGGCTTACAATAACTTACGTGGGAGGTATCGAAATGGTCCTGGGGTATCAGGACAATGCTACAAGAAACACACACAATATCAAATAACTTATAAGTCAAATTTAGGGTATAACGCTGCTATTCCAAGGGTCTGTAGGCAGTATAACGATCTTTCAAAAAGTAACCACGGATTAGATATCCGTCGCTATAAGATGTCTCAATTTAGAAATTGTCTTGGTAAAATATTTCTTAAGTAGACTCTCAATCAACTGTTTTTTTTTCATACTACTATTTTGATAAGTTTAATTCTGTTTTTTTTTTTTTTCAAAATAGTATGTGTTTTTTTTCTATTATGTTTTGTAATTTTTGCTTGTTGCGTAATATTTGTTTCTAGTTTTAATTATGGTTTTGTAACATAGTGCACGCTGTGGTCTCCTATAATTGAAGGAGCACACAATCAATGTACACGTCAAGAATAACAAATTTGTGAATGTGTAGTGTGTATCTTTTGTTAGAGACTCATAAAATAAATAAATAAATAACAAATTCTAAGACACAATGCTATGCCGGAAACTGGAACAGTATTAGTAATCAATTATAAATTGTAATAACACACTGAGAGCATTAAATGTTGATTAGCAATAATGTGTCAAATCACAAAAGGTCAAATTCGGAGATATTGATGTATTTTGATACTGCGTTACATTTTTAATATTTAAAAAAAAATCATCAAAATGTTTCGAATTTTAAGTACGTTACATATTTTAAATTTATATAATAATCTTAAAATTTTTAAAAAAACTTTTTATTAGATAATACAATAAATACATAAATCTACTTTTAATTCATTATTCCATTTATCGAAATAGAAAAAATACACTGGATTTACACTTCTTCAAAGACAAACAAAGAGTGACTTGACATAGTATTGCTTATCAACGTCCAATTGTGATGCAGTATTTGCTCATAACAAACCATTAAACAAAATAATTAAAATCCCTTTTTGAAGATATTTTATAAATATAAAAATTAAATCGAATTACAAAATATAAGAACCACCAAACCAGAATACTATAAAAATAAACAAAAAAAACAATTCTCATTCCACAAGATGGAGTCGAATAATTAGGTTAAAATGTTGATTTGATACCAAAGATAACAAAACAAAGTTTTTAATGAATAATTAGGATTTTATTCCTCTAACATTTGACTACTCAGTCTAATTAAAAAGTTACCAACATGTAACGAGTAACTGTTTGAAGTAAAAGAAGAATTATAAATTGCGAAAAATTTCGGTTACGAAAATTTGCACTTTTTACACTCAACTGATGATCGCGGATTCAAACCCCAGCTTGCAACGCTGTGTTTTCAAGTGCTAAATTTTGTTATATTCATCTTGAGCTCGGCGGTGAAGGAAAACATGGAACGAAAGAAAACTGCATGTGTCAAAAGAAATTCTGACAAATTTATATCCGCCAACCCGCAGTGGAGCAGCGTGGTGGATTAAGCTCTAATCCTTCTACTTCATAGGAGAGCAGGCCTGTACCCAGCTGTGGGATATTTACAGGTTTTTACTTTATTTTTACTTTTTTCACTTCATGATGTTGGTTCATTATCGTTGTATGACCTAGCTTTAGTTCGATAGCTACAGCACGTTTTATATTTTGACGAAAGTAAACTTATTTTTTATACACCTTTGCTACCTGATATCTGCCAGACCTACCTCGATCTAAACTTCATAGTTGGCCATTGTCCCTACCTATGTTGGGAGTATGCGATGAAAAACCTCTAGCTTTTATAAAATAAGGAAGCTCTGGTATTCACGGGCTCTCGATCCAATGTAAATAATTTTTCTTGGTTTTATACGCCTCAAAAAACACCCTATGGTTCAAGAAGGTGCAAGAGGTATTCATCTTAATAGGTAATGCATTCAGTTTTAAGTTATATTAAAATTGTATACCTTTGTACGTGTTGATGTATTTACCACTGGTGAATCTTAAATAAATAAATAAATAAGAAAAAAGAATAGTAGGAAATATCACAGCCGAAAATTGTAATAGATGTAAATCAGATCTAATATAAGAAACTTTATGTCGCGTTAGTTTTATGAACCATCTCGTTGCTTTAAAACGTACGCCTTTGCAACCCATAAAACTATGCCCACGTAGAGTTAGTACATAAAACTAAAAGCCAGCAAAGCTTACTCAAGTAATTAGTCCGGGAAACAGCACCATTTTTGTCAAATGATAAATACATACTTAAATCTTCGTGAGTGTCTTTCTTTTTGACGAGTCCACCAGACTTTCTTACTACGACTTTTTCGACATCGCTGTTTTCAAACACGCTTGTTTCTAATACGCCGTATACATGAGATTTTCTTATTGTATACATTAATATAATGTGTTTATACTAATCGATATTAGAAATATTTTTATTAATCTATGATCTATATGGATGCTGATAAGCAATAATGTGTCAATCCACAAAAAGTCAACTTTGGAGATATTGGTGTATTTTGATACTGTATCACCTATTGAACATTATTAAAAAGAAATTGAAGTCATATAAACTAAATAAGTACGGAAAAAGTTTCTTGATTAATTCGTTCGAGTTTCAAGTGCGTTACATATTTTGCAATTTATACAATAATCTCAAACAACCGAAAAACTTTTTATTTGATAATATATTAAATATATCAGTCTTATTTTAATTAATTGTACCTTTTACCAAAAAATAAAAGTAAAAATGGATATATACTTCTTTAAACATATGTGTTAAGAATAGGTTTGACCTATTTAGACGCCATTTTCTCAAAATGAAGTCCGTGTGGCTTAACACAGTATTTCTTATCAGCGTCCATATATACAATTTTTCTAGGCTTTAATCGGCTCAAAAAATCACCCTATGGTTCAAGACATTAGAAAATACTTAGTTTAAATGCATTTACAAGATTATTTAATTCGAAATTCGAAAAATATTTTATACGACTTGCAATGAGCTTGTCTACCACGACTAACATGCCGTTACCACATAACCTTTTTTTTAATACATAATATATTTTTTTTAATACATAATACATAATAAATCGCTTAATAATTATTAACGTTATCAAGTGACTATACCGTTCGACATATATTTCTGTATTCTTTTAAAATTAAACAAAATTCTTAAAAAATATACACGTGTTCTAATAAAAAAACAATTTTATTCATCTACTGTGAAGGTATGATAAAAAGCATAAAGATCCAAACAACCCTTTTTTAACAAAATGCTATAAATAAATGCGAATAAAATTCTAGTAAGTTTGATTTCATAACTAAGTTACGGAGGCAAATTTTGTTAGAATTACATGGGACAGTCTAAAAGTATAAACATCCATTCGAATAAAACAAGAGTTTTTAAAATCGGTTAAGAAATGACAGAGTTCTGATGTTACAAATATTTAAAAAAACTAACGCTATAAATTGAGAACCTTTTCCGTTAGAAGTCGGTTAAAGAGAAGTCCGGACACTGGTAAAGAATAATTCAAATTACATGCAATTACTATTATATAATTAATAGAAAATAAATCTAGTAATAACGTTAAATTATTAAGGGAAATACTAAGTTTTACTCAAACACTATTTTGGCTGCAATATCGTTGTTGCTTAAGCAGCAAATTCTTGCTAGTTTTAGTACTAACTCTATGAAACTTCTTGTAAACTATGTGCTTTAATCTGATGCACCAAAGTATTAAAAACGAGCTTATTTAATCATGGATAAACATATCCAGTTTATTATGATTTTGATGGTACATGATTTAATTCACAAATTACAACTATGAGTCCATGGCGCAATGGTCATGTAGGACGTTGCGCAACCGTCGGCTCCGAGTTCAAATCCCATTCCAAATGTCTTTTTTCATCTTTGTACAGATTTTAATAATCAAAATGAACTTGTGAATTTAAAATAAAGGAAAGGATTAGCAGACCGACATTGAAGAATATCGGACGTGTGATTCACGGTTCACAAGTTCATTTTGATATTTGTACGATTAACCCTTAACAAGTTGCTTAATTACTTTAAGTTAATTATGCTATTATATTGAAATGAAACTATTTTAAACGGATTTAAATCGCGTATATTAATTATTTTTATCATCCCGACGTTTCGAGCACTTTGCAGCGTTCGTGGTCACGGGTAGACTAAGGTGACATTTGTCTATTTGAGATTTTAGAAAATATTATTTACAACTACCGCCAACGGTTTCTTAAATGATATCTTGAATAACGTTCCGGTTGCACGCAGAAGGCACTAACTGTATCTTTTGGTCTGGCAGTCTGTTGGACTTGGGATTTTAAATTTTTAATAAGTGGATCCCAGGTGTTTGAAAGTCTCCAACCATCTTCTCTATTGAAGTTCGGATGTTTTTGAATTTCAATAGCCTCGCGTATCATTCTAGGAATAAATCTGTGTTCTCTAGCGAGGATCTGTGGTTTATCAAATCGGATAAAATGGTTAGGTTTATCCAAGGCATGTTCACAAACTGCAGACTTTGAAGAACGCCTATTCTTGACATCTCCTATGTGTTCCTTGACCCTAGTACCGATGCTTCTTTTTGTTTGGCCTATGTAAGATAAACCACACTCACATTCGAGTTTGTATACACCCGCAGTCTGTAAAGGAATATTACTCTTGATAGGTCTCAAGAACTGGCTCACTTTCTTATGAGGCTTGTAGATAGTTTTAATCGAAGCTCGCTTCAAGATGTTGCCAATTCTGTCTGTAACTCCCTTCACATATGGTAGAAATGCAGGTTGTCGCTCAACTGTGGGTGGCTTGATACGGCTTCTACGATGCTGGCGAGGCACGGGCAGCTTGTTCTGGTGGAGTGCAAGCTTGACGTGGTGTAGCTCGTCCTCTAGGTGTTCAGCATCGCAGAGATGGTGGGCTCTCTGAAACAAAGATTTGCCAACGGTAGCTAACTGGCTAGGGTGGTGGTGTGAGTCACCATTGAGGTATTTATTAGTGTGTGTGGGTTTCCTATAAACTGTGTGACTTAATGTGTTGTCAGGATTCTTGATAATAAGAATGTCAAGAAAAGCTAAAACATTATTTGCCTCTAATTCCATAGTAAATTGAATGTTATTATTAATAGAATTAAGATGTTGTAAAAATGCAGACGTCATATCACTAGGTAATATTGTGAAAGTGTCATCTACGTACCGCTTGTAAAACCGAGGTGTGATTGGTCCGGAGTGAAGAGCCCTCTCCTCCAGGTCTTCCATGAATAAATCGGCGACCACGGGGGATACTGGAGAACCCATTGCAACTCCGTCGACTTGCACATAGAATTCATCATTCCACAATAAATATCCAGATGTCAGGCAGTGATGTAACAGCTCTGCATACTCAATAGGCATGTTTTTTGTTTGTAGCTTCCTCTTGACAATTTCGATGCAGTCTTGTATGGGTAGGTTGGTAAACAATGACTGGACATCAAAACTAACCATTGTCTCATTGTTGGCTAATTTGAGATCTTTGATTTCACCAACAAACTGGTAAGAATCCTTCACATAAGCTTCCGTGTGTCCTCGGAGTGGTGATAATATCCTTGCTATGTGTTGAGCCAATCTATATGTTGGTGTATCGATTTGGCTTACAATAGGACGCCACAAGCCACCCACAGTTGAGCGACAACCTGCATTTCTACCATATGTGAAGGGAGTTACAGACAGAATTGGCAACATCTTGAAGCGAGCTTCGATTAAAACTATCTACAAGCCTCATAAGAAAGTGAGCCAGTTCTTGAGACCTATCAAGAGTAATATTCCTTTACAGACTGCGGGTGTATACAAACTCGAATGTGAGTGTGGTTTATCTTACATAGGCCAAACAAAAAGAAGCATCGGTACTAGGGTCAAGGAACACATAGGAGATGTCAAGAATAGGCGTTCTTCAAAGTCTGCAGTTTGTGAACATGCCTTGGATAAACCTAACCATTTTATCCGATTTGATAAACCACAGATCCTCGCTAGAGAACACAGATTTATTCCTAGAATGATACGCGAGGCTATTGAAATTCAAAAACATCCGAACTTCAATAGAGAAGATGGTTGGAGACTTTCAAACACCTGGGATCCACTTATTAAAAATTTAAAATCCCAAGTCCAACAGACTGCCAGACCAAAAGATACAGTTAGTGCCTTCTGCGTGCAACCGGAACGTTATTCAAGATATCATTTAAGAAACCGTTGGCGGTAGTTGTAAATAATATTTTCTAAAATCTCAAATAGACAAATGTCACCTTAGTCTACCCGTGACCACGAACGCTGCAAAGTGCTCGAAACGTCGGGATGATAAAAATAATTAATATACGCGATTTAAATCCGTTTAAAATAGTTTCATTTCAATGAATAATAATCGCGAAAATCTAAGACAACGTTATGCTATTATATCTTTATGTAATCTACATATATATATCAAAAATCAGCAACATATCAGTTTGTCCATTCAAAGAGTCAATGCCGTCAGTGTTTTAGGCACTTTGCATCACTGCAATGATATCGACAGATTTTTAAAACTTTATATAGTTTTGAAATCTCCTATTAATATTTTTATTGTTTTTATTATTATATTTAAATGTATTCGAAAAGTTAAATTAAATTTATTTATACTGTATCTGTAAAAAAATGAATAATCAAATACTTGAAAATGGCGCCACCGATTTGAATATTTCTTAATTTGTATTATTTCCGTCAATACAGGGATGGTCAAAGGAAATTAGGACAAAAATAAATAAAATCGAATCGGTAATTTCAGGCGATAACGAAGTTCATTGGATAACCTAATCAATTATACAAAATCCCGCAAAGATACGTACAACTTTTAGGAATATAAGTAAACATGCAGTATATGTGGTCTATGGAATTCGTTGATGAGTTAGTTACTGGTTTATATATAACTAGTACGCCATTTTGGGTGCACCGCCATGTTGGATTTAGGATGACGTCATATACTTTATAGTAAATTGTCATCCATACTGAACGTGTAAACAAAATTTCACCTCAATCGGTTTTGCATTTAGAGTGACGTCACTTTATTTTTTGACTCGTTCTTAGCAAGCCTTTAGATTTGATATTCATATTATGGGAATGCATTTAAAATAACTAGTACGCTATGTTGGGTGCACCGCCATGTTGGATTTAGGATGACGTCTATACTTTATCGTAAATTGTCATCCATACTTAACGTGTAAACAAAATTTCACCTCAATCGGTTGAAGATACTTAGTTTAAAACTAAGTTGCAAGATTCCACCCAGATAAACTTACATACATTGCAAATAAAATGGATGCTGGTAAGCCATAATGTGTCAACCCACAAAAAAATTGCAGTATCAAAATATTGATGTATTTTGATACTGCATTAGATATTTACCATTATTAAAACACTTTTCAAGTCATATTAACTAAATAAGAAAGGAAAAAAGTTTCTTAATTAATTGTTTCAAATATCAAGTGCATTCCGTATTTTGCATTTTATACAATAATTTTAAATATTCAAAGAACTCTTTATTAGATAGTATATTAAATATATTACTCTGCTTTTAATTCATTATGCCTTTTATCAAAAAAGAAAAGAAAATCTGTATATATACTTGTTCAAACATATTTATTAAGAATTGGTTCGACATCTTTAAACGCCATTTTCTCAAAATGAAATCCGTGCGGCTTGACACAGTATTGCTTATCAGCGTCCAAATAAAAGCTTGTATAATAGCATTGATTGTCATTATGAAAATCTTAAACACTCTGACCGGTAACTATTGTATTATAATCTGTTGTTAAAGGCGGTTTTGTCGTAAAATCACAGAAATGTGTAACAATTTACTATAGCGTCAATTCTGCTATTTCCTTTAATAACTTACTTACTACAATTAATTTGCACAAACGCGTAACTGTTTCGGAATTTCGTCGACACAATGAATATATTACAAGCCTACGCTAATTAATTAATTTAATAAACATATTTCGCTCGCGTTAATGTAGATTCTGTTTTAAATCCTACGCGTTTTATTTGAGGCGTGTAACCATGGCATCGTAGCTCTCTAACGAATAGATCGATTTTGATGCAATTTTTTGTTGGAAAGTTTATGTAATTTCATACCGAGCTTTCGTCTTCATAAAGTCAGTTCATCGTTTCTGGGGTTTGGCATTCGCATCTATAATAAAATCCCGCAATCAGTTTTACATATGCCACTTAATAAGTTTAAAACCTACATTAAAAAATCTTTAATAAATAAAGCATATTATAACATAGAAGAATATTTTGACGACAAAGAGGCATGGATCTAACGTGCGTTGATGTTCTCACAGGATTTCAAAAAAAATGTTATAAAAACCAAAATGTATGATTGTTTTTTTTAAAAGAGTACCTATCGAGTTTCTTGCCGGTTCTTCTCGGTAGAGACTACATTCCGAACCGGTGGTAGCTTAAAAAAATCTATAACCAATGGACCTGTAACTTGACGATTCAAAAGTGCTGTAAATAGCCTATTTGAATTAAGTATATTTTGAATTTGTAATCAAGATTGTTCTAACTATAATTTACGAAGATCTGTTCAATCGTTTAAAGCTCATTTCTAGTTGTTGAAAACACTATGAATAATACTAAAATAAAATAGTTGTGTAACTTTGATCTAATGTTGTAACATCATATGGAATCGGCAGGACCTTATACACTACCAACTTACAGCAAAAGTATCGTGATGAGGCGCGTTGAAATGATCTCAAAAATAATTTGTCAATGGTTTTTAAAATTTTATACCATATAATAAGTTCAGTGGTTTCCAAATTTACTTTTCATGTACAAAATCGCTCTATCTTTATTATATTAACTAGCTTTTGCCCGCGACTTCGTCCGCGTTTTCGTCGTTTTTTTGTAAAAAATTAGCATATGTCCTTCCTCAGGGAACTGTTAACCATTAATGCTGCATACGCGACGGAAGCTTAAAAATTGGAGTAACGTCTCCCGTTTTCCCAAAATTACCCTTCACTACTCTGCTCCTATTGATTTGTAACGCGATGAAAAGTATACTATAACCTGCCCAGGAGTATGCAGAATAATTGTACCAAGTTTCGTTTAAATCCATCGAGTAGTTTTTATTTCTATAAAGAACATACATACAGACAGACAGACAGACAAAAATTTTACTAATTGCATTTTTGGCATCAGTATCGATCACTAATCACCCCCTGATAGTTATTTTGAAAATATATTTCATGTACAGAATTGACCTCTCTACAGATTTATTATAAGTATAGATATATCCTTCTATACCCTTACTTTAAAAACTCCTTCCCATTCATCTTCCTTCTATTCCAATTCCTTTACAGTAAAAGCTGTACGCCTATGGAACTCCCTTCCTATTCGCATTAGACAAGCGCAATCCCACGCTTGCTTTAAAAAATATCTAAAGGAACATTACTTGTCGCTTAATACGTCATAATTTATTTTTACACATTTATTTACATGCATGTAGGTATATGTATGTGTGTATATGTATGTATATGTATATATCGTATGTATTACATTTTTGTATATATATGTTTTCTATATTTATATATGTATATTGATATGTATATAATATATTTAAGTCAATTTATTTTATAACTCTTGCTTTGTACGCCTCCAAACCGCTTTAGGTTTTTTTTCCAGTCCTATGCCCAAAGGTTGTCTGGAAGAAATTGCTATCTTAGCAATAAGACCGCCTTTGTACATTTACCTTAATTGTATCTATTTTATTTGTTTTATTTTATTGGTGTACAATAAAGAGTATTTGGTGTTGTTGTTGTTATATCATTTTAATCGCATAAACCAATAGAAACGGAGAAGTAACACTTAATGTGTGTGCGTAAATATTTAACGCGGATGATAACGCAAGGCACTGCTAATAATCTTAACTAATGTTATAAATTATCATGCGATTGTGAGTTCGTATGCAAGGCCGGATATAACCTAAATGCCGCCCGCATTACCTATGAAAAAATATTATAAAAAGTTTCAGAGAAATAACTTATTATTTCTCATTGCTTTACACTTGAAAGAATGTACTGTCCGTGCCTTATTTTTGACATTACTACTTGTATCTACTTGTAATTAAATTTAATTAAATGTAATAACTCGCGACGTAGATTACAGAGTTGTTTGAATTCGCTCTCGAAAATAAAACTTACAAATGTAATTCTTGTCTTAGACTAGCAAAATTATCAAAATCTACATTAAAACGCGACGCTGTTGGCAATATGTAGTTAATACGTATAATAGTGTACTTCAAAATTGGCCATAATATTAGCTGTTAAATTAATAGACAGGCTTTGTTAAAATTTCTAAGACATTTTAATTGAAGTAAACGACTGTAGGCGAAAATATAATCCTTTCGTTTGCTTATAAAGTTGGATGCAAATGATCAAAAATTTTAAAGTTTATTTTTAACCGTACTACGTTTTAAAAGTAAGATGACTAGACACACAGACAGTTAACGAATCAACAGATGTGCGGCAAAACAGACTTTGTCAACTTAGCAATCAGGCCAAGGTTTTTTTTTAAACAATTTTTTTTTAATCTTGCAAGCCGGATCCTTGATGTTAAATGATCACCACCACCCATGGACATTTGTAGCACTAGAGGAGCCAGTAATGCGCTGCCAGCTTAAAAAAGAATAAGGGATCTTAACGAACAGGAAGTAAGGAGAGGAATGGGTAGGGATGAGGTTTCCGGCTCATTCACTCACCGTACGAGACGTTATACAATTATACCTAGCTATATGTTATCGAGGAATCTATGTGTACAGAATTCTAAAAATAATATTATCGTTGCTTCTGTACCCTGCATAGTACCAAACGTTTCCCTCGACTTTGTCTAAAAATCATGATGGGATTTACCTCATGTAAAGTGATCACCGCCGCCCATGGACATTTGCAACACCAGAGTGGCCACAAGTGCGTTGTCAGCTTAAGGAAGGAATAGAACTTGAAAGGAGTAGAACGTAAGTAAAAGGGTACGGGGTTAGGCTTGTAACATTATATATATATGAATTCAGGAGCCTACTTGCTAGTGTGCATCTAGCATTATATTTTAATTAAGATTTAACAACGACCTCAGAAGGAACAACTGTAATTAAGGTAAATTATCCACTCCAATGAGCATGAAAGCCGAAATATCTGTTAAAGCACTTAAGTCACAAATTAAAATAAAAAAAAGCTAAATGGTAATACGTTTCGTGTTTAGCGGTAAAGGAAAACTTTGCGAGAAAACTCGAAAGATATCCTAAGACATGTATGAAAACCACAATAGAATAGCGTAGTATTTCCTAAACATTCCCGCCATGACCTGGTAATTTTCAGTGTCCCTTCGTGATCCATTTAATATTTTTAAACCCAAGCTAGTTCCATTAGGGCCATATTTTACCAAACGTTAATATATATATATATATATATATATATATATATATCGATCAACGCAGAGCTGAAATCGCTGCGTCTAGAAACATGATGCATAAACGTTCCTTACATATTGTATGTGTGCACTAAGAAAGGATTTTTGAACATCCAAAGGGGTTAAAAAGAGCTTCTTAATGCGGGTTCTTTCATGTTAATATACTTTTGTTTTAAAATAATACGCATATAAAGACAGATTTTTTATAATATCAAATATAGGAAAAATCGAAAATTGCTTAAAGAAGTCTCGGAATAAATTTTGATGGAAACTAAAGCTGCATCATAGTTATTTTAAGTCACTTGGTAACTCAAAAGAAAGTTTATCTATTACGAAGTAAAACAGGCAAAGCAAATAATAAATTAATTTCTAGCGTTTCCAGAAACGAATACAAAAGAATCTAATTAGTACTGAAACTTGTTATAACCTTTGTTATAATTGTTTTAAAGGAAAAACTTACCTGCATCACGGTTTGTGTTTTTTCTCAGCCTCTCGGCTTTAATAAGAATCCTTTATTTAATCTTGTAATTCTTTAACGAGTTCGTAAACTGACAAAAATAAAAGTTGCTGTCCCTTGCGGTTTTACTCGCGTTTATGGCTACTGCTTCGCTTCTATATATTGTAGCGTGATGTAATATAGCCTATAGTCTTCCTGAACAAATATACTATCTAACACAATTTTTTTTTCAATTGAAACCGGTAGTTCCTGATATTAGCGCGTTCAAACAAATAAACTCTTTAGCTTTATAATATTAGTATAGATTAGATTAGGAAGGTTTAAAAATTAAGAATAATGTGCGTTCGGTTTCCGTAATTTATTAAAAAAAAACTTTTTTTTTATAATCCGTACCTATAAATCAAGCGGTAGACTTCATCTGACTAGAATATTTTGCCTATTTCTTTGAGAAATAATGGATTCTCCATAAAGTTTTACCTGAGTTTAAGCACCAGAAGAAATGAATACGTCGCTAGCTTTTATAAACATCAGGGAAGAATAAGAAGAGAAAAGAATAGAATGAAAAAATATAAATAAAAAATATATAAGAATAGAAGGAATTGGAGAACGACTTAAATTTCCGAATCTCTCACGCTAATTTTCTTCGATCCTATATCGCTATTCAGTAAGAGAAGATAAACCACAGAGCTATTACAGTTAATAGACATAATGTAATAGTAAAGTAACAACCTCTAAACGTCCCACTGCTGGGCAACCTCTCCCACTAGGTTTAGAGCTTACTCCACCATGCTGCTCCACTGCGTGGCGGATATACATGTGTCAGAATTTCTCCTGAAGCCGGTTTCCGCACGATGTTTACTTTCACCGTCAAGCTCGAGATTAATTTAAGCACAAATTTAATACTTGAAAACTCAGCGATGCTAACCCGGGTTTGAACCCGCGATAGCCGGTTGAGAATTCAAAATCAAAAAAGTCCTTTATTCAAGTAGGCTCTTACGAGCATTTTTGAATCGTCATACATGAAAATAACAAAAAAAAAATACATAAATAATGAAGCTACCCCCGGTTCGGAACGGAGATTCTATCGAGAAGAACCGGCAAGAAACTCGATAGTTACTCTTTTAAAATATTGTAAATACAACACAGTTTATGATTACAATTTAATTATTTATCCTGTACGAAATTCAGCATATACTGAGATTCACGTAATCTACCCACTAGGCCATCTCAGCTCACTATATAATGTAATCAATACAATTAGTTAGTTATCTAACGAAAAGAGAATTAATTACAATTCAATTAATTTCATATCAAATCAATTTTCGTACGGTATATCTTATCAAACGCTGGCATTGGAACGAAGTGAATCTACCGCGGATCATCGTAACCTCTCAGACACAATGAAGCGTCACTATATAATATTGATACTCATATACGCTAAAGTAAGTAATGTTGTACCGTCTAGACCTGGTAAGTTTTACTTTCGTAATCGGACGCTGATAAGCAATACTGTGTCAAGCCACACGGTCTTTGTTTTGAGAAAATGGTGTCTAAAGATGTCAAACCTATTTTTAACAAATATGTCTAAAGTATATATCCACCTTTTCTTTAATTTTTTGATAAAAGGTTTAATTCATTAAAAGCAGATTGATATATTTCATATAATATCTAATAAGAAGCTTTTTCAAATATTTAAGATTATTGTATAAATTGCAAAATATGGAACGCACTTGAAATTCGAAACAATTAATTAGGAAAGTTTTTTCCGTACTTTTTTAGTTTATATGACCTTAATTTTTTTGAACAGTGTTAAATAGGTGATGCAGTATCTAAATACATCAATATATCAAAATTTGACTTTTTGTGGGTTGACACATCATTGCTTATCAGCATCCAATTAATATGAAGTTTTGAAATTATGACTTGGATATACAAAAATTAATCTTCAACAAATAAGTTGTAAATGGGACTAATACACTTTGCTTATAACGCTGATAAGTAATACTGTGTCAAGCCACACGGAATTCATTTTGAGAAAATGGCGTCTAAAGATGTGAAACCTAGTCTTGATAAATTTATTTGAAGAAGTATATACCCATCTTTTAAATAAATAAAAGGTATAATGTATAATATCATGTTGTGAAATATAGACCACATAAAATTTAAATTTGAATTATGGTAATTATAGATCGCATTAATAGAATACATCAATATATCCGAATTTAACTTTATGTGGGTTGACCCATTATTGCTTATCAGCATCAATTATAATCTGTGTTACAACTAAAAGCCATGAACCAAAGAATTTAATTGAATAATCTGTATAATGTTTATACTTTGGCGCGCTTCGCGGTTGTCTTGATTAGAAAAATGTCTGACATCTGTTATTGTTTTCTTGTTTTAAATAATAAAAACACAATATTTTATTGCCATAATTCAATATGAAGAAACTCTGTAACCTTGTAACAATTACCTACGCGGCCTTACGAAATCTGTAGCTGTCAAAACTAAAGGCACTGACGGTAAATTCTTTCAGGCGTAAAACAATTTATGAAAGTCTAAGAGCAAAAATGATAAGTGCAATTCTTATGCCCACAATATGACGTACCGTGATCCTAGGAATGCAAAGCATTAATAACTTTGCGAGGTCACTGCACTACACGCATTTATCAGGATATAAGATATCACGATTTCGTTAATAACCAATCGGTAGGTTGAAGCGCCACGTGTACATTGTAACTGTTTCCAAAACCTTGCATACTAATATCGCTCTTATTTTATACACGATAATGTCCTTTATCGCTTTCTGTAAGCCCAGGTTCATTTCCATTTGATATAGCTATCTGAATTCAAATCTAGCTGGGATGAAATAAGCGATATCTCAATATTCATAACAAGTAACACTCGTCTTACATTGTCGGATGAGGAATTCTGACTCCTCAGAACTTCTTCAAGAAATAGATCGAAAGTAACGCAACATTGGCGAAATACCAAGCACATAATTGGCACAATTAAAAGTCAAAGAATTGAATTGAAATTGAGAATAGTTGGGTAAATTATATTTTTGAGGAAATACTTATTACTAACTTATTTCAAATTTATATACGTTATTACATTTCATCTTATTGCCTGCACTGGAAACAGGAGAGGATGGGGATTGGGGAAGTTTGAATATTTTTAACACCCCCAATATACGCGCCGTTACGTTTTTACGTACTCCTCCACCCAACCCTTAAGCGTTATGTAATACTTAATTGACAATTTTTACCTAAAAGTCACAATAATTTTACACAAAGTACCTACTTTAAAGTCGCTAAAAAACCTTTTTTTTTATTTTGATCCCGCCGTGCCGTGTAACATATGCATCGTAACATTTTAGAAGACCCCGCTCCCCGCTCTCCTTCCCCAAATTGTGTTACGTAATACTTCAATATTCCCATTTCGTGCACATGATTTTTACAGAAATTAAGTATCTACGGGTGCTAACAACGTGTCAAACTACAATAAATTAAACCGTTCAAAAATGTGACTCCTGGGCGCTTCGCCCGACATTGCAAAATCAATTATTCGACTGCCGGCGAACGCTCAATACTTGTTACATTACAGGCGAATGCTTCTTAGGGTTGTATCGCAATGTAATGCTCGAACTCGAATCTTAGATGGTTACATTACATTGTTACACTTCTTGTGTTACTTTGTTACTCTTCTTCTTACATGGTTACATTATATTGTCACACTTTTAATATTTTAGTATAAAAACATGTTTATAATATAGATAGGACTATAATTTGAGTAGTAAAGGTACCAACCAGCCATATTCTTCTAATATTTAGATTTATAATTAATTTTGTTAAAAGGCTCTATAAATAGACAAAGCCTTTAAGTGTTATAGATTAAAATAAACATTAACTGTCATACTACAAAAGACGCATTAAAACCATGTTGAACACGTGTCTAGCTAAACAGTATTTAAGATTGAAACATTGCTTAAAATATTATCTAAATTGCTTAACAGCGAATAACTCATCAAAAAAACTTATTGATAAAATGTTATACGTTACATTTGACGGCAAAAATAGGTTTTAAACATCTATTAAACTCACTTAAACGTATGTTAATCTATGTCTAAAGCATGATTAACTCAAAACTGTCTTAGACGCGCATTTAACGTCTGTTTAAATATTTTGTAGTAAGGCAGTAAGAGTGTAATTAGATATTGTTTTAAAGTAATAAAATACCTTATATCTCTAACGCCAATTTATTAAGTTATACGTACTTACGTCGCGTACGTGTCTGTTAATTTATTTACATTATTGTTTATACATGCTATCATTTATTTTATTGCATACCATATCACTAACAGAAGCCATTCAAAACTTAAAGGATATGTGACGAATATTATACTGAACAACTAATTTTATAATACTAACTGTGTTTTCGCCTGCTATGGATCATCTACCACTTAAATGGACTATAAATATTTTCAACGAGTCCAAAAGTTAATATAAATAAAACATTACATACATTGTCCAGGTCCTTGTAATAAAGTAGCAGAAGTAAAGTAACAGCCCGTAAATGTCCCACTGCTGGGAAAAGGCCTCCTCTCCTATTAACGAGAAGGTTTCAAGTTTAATCCACCACGCTGCTCCACTGCGGGTTGGCGGATATACATGTGTCAGAATTTCTCCCGGCACATGCAGGTTTCCTCACGATGTTTTTCACCTTAAAATATCGTTTAACGTCTAATTACGTTAATTATAATTTTTACCAACATAATTACTGTTCCGAATATTTAACGCAATTTTCTTGAAAAATTTAATTATTATCCAAATATAAGGTACTGTCAAATATTACTTTGAAAATGACATTTCTAATTTTAAAGCAAAGTTGTTAACAAACCCAGCGCTGAAGATTTTACCCTGAACTTGTAATAATTATATACAGAGTGTGTTTTTTTTTAACTTGAATAGCGAAAATAAAACCTTAAACGACCCTGGGGACCGATTTTAATGAAAAGTAAAACTACATCATTACTTTTTTGTAAAACTCATTTTTCTAGCCAGGAATCTAACCCGCCGATTTTGAAAAAAAAATCCCATCCTATATTATTGCGCCATGTGATAGTGTTAATAATGAGGATCAACTTTTGGAAAGTAATAATATACGGTAAACTAAAGGAAAAGTCTTATTATTTACCAAACGCTATTAATCTCATACATTAATTAAAATAGTCAATTTTTCAAGGAAATAATCACCACTCAGAAGCGAAAACTTGGTACAGTAATCGATTCAAGATATGTTTTGAAATTAAAAAGTTATTTTCAAAAAATTTGAGCATCATTTTAAGTTTGGTTCCAACTTTAACTATAGTTTGCATCAATAACGTAATAACGGGGACCAAAATAAACGTCACATTCAATTAACTTTGTGTAGCTCGAATAAATTACATTAACATGAAAAAGGTAATTTTAAGGTAAATATTATATTTCCGATTTTTCAGCTTTCAACTGCTTTACTTCAGGAGATGACTAGCATTTTGAAACAATCTATAAACTCACGCTGTATACAGACAATATAATAAAAATATACTTAATCTATTTTCTCCTTAAGAATATAAATATCTTATGAGAAAATTTATTTCGTTAGTTCTCGTGTAGCGAGAAAATAAACACAAAACTCTTCATATTAAAGACGACTGAACTCTCTGAAGTAATATCTTCGCGAGCCGAGACTTGCCAGTTGACATAAGATCTCGATCTTCTAACTATCGAGTTTCTTGCCGGTTCTTCTCGGTAGAATCTACATTCCGAACCGGTGGTAAATTAATTAATTAATTAGTGTTTAGTTTTCTTTTGTTTCTGTATTGACGATTCAAAAGTGCTTGTAAAAGCCTACTTGAATACAGCATATTTTGATTTTGATTTTGATCTTAAATCATGGTAGGTGAATTATTATTTTTTTTAATAGAAGAGATACAAATGAACTAACAGACAAAAAATACATGTTTTCTATAACAAGTCGGTGCCAAGTGAAACATTCGAAGTCGGCGCCAAGACCTTTTTCGGGTTATTTATTATTTATTAACTAAACTTTATATGGATGCTGATATGCAATAATGTGTCAACCCACAAAAAGTGAAATTCGGAGATATTGGTGTATTTTGATACGGCATCACCTATTTAACATTATTCAATAAAAAATAAAGTCATGTAAACTAAATAAGTACGGAAAATAATTTCTTAACGAATTGTTTCGAAATTCCAGGTCGTTCCTTATCTTGTAATTTATATAACAATCTTATATTTTTAAAAACTTTTTAGTAGATAATATATTCAATATATCAACCTGCTTTAAATTAATTACAGCTTTAATCAAAAAAGAAAAGAAAATTTGGATAAATACCTATTCAAACAAACTTATTAAGAATAGGTTTGATATCTTTAGACGCCATTTTCTCAAAATGAAGTTCGTGTGGCTTGACACAGTATTGCATATCAGCGTCCATATATTGTTAGAAATATATAATTATTTTTATAAATGTATATAATTTATAATTTTAATACCATTTCACTGAAAACTGATATGACGTATCACATATAGAGCGACGATATGTTAATGTCAAAACTCTTTACCAGTCAAATATTCTATTCTCAATTCGCAAAATAAATCCAAAGCACTTTTAACCGCAGGATTACGACACTAGTCGTTTTGACTATTATGTCAAAAGTACAAAGTTGGAAAAGCATTAACCTAGCTTAAATTATTAGCAGTTGGTTTACTTATATATTCGTTTTTATATAAATAACAACTGCCTTACTACAAAAGATTTAAACATACGTTAAACGCGCGTCTAAGACAGTTTTGAGTTAAACATGCTTTAGACATAGATTTTTAAGTGAGTTTAATAGACGTTTAAGTGAGTTTAATAGATGTTTAAAACCTATTTTTGTTGTCAAATGTAACGTATAACATTTTATCAATGAGTTTTTTTATGAGTTTATTCGCTGTTAAGCAATTTAGATAATATTTTAAGCAATGTTTAAATCTTAAACACTGTTTAGCTAGACACGTGTTCAACATGGTTTTAATGCGTCTTTTGTAGTATGACAGCAAGTAATTAATTTAAAAAATGTAAAACCCGTCCGCATAACGAGACTATCTGCAGTCAGCAGTTCCGTCACAATATCCGTTCTGTCCAAAAGCCTATAAGTGAGAATCGTTACTAACCAACTTTAAATCCTTATAGATCCTAAATGGTAATCCTGATTGAAAAATGATATGAGAAACTTAAAAATTATTTTTAAATACCTATTCAACGATACCCCACTTGACATAGAATCGTGTTAAGAACACTAATCTAACCTATTTGCAGGTTTTTCCTTCCATATTCATTGTTTATATCAAAAATATCTTTCTCTAAAACCTGTGTTCAAAAGTACTTTTGACTGGTCAAAGTTTTGCCCGCTTAAGTTTTAATTGTGACATATATAGGGCGTTCGATTTTTAATTAAGCTCCTTTGAATGTACTATTCTATAAGTAATCTACATGACATTCCGCATAAAACTATATCATATATTTTTTCTTAAAAATAGTTAAATATTTAAGTATCACTGCCCTTACGACATAAGCACCTTTCTATTACAATAATAGAACGCAATGAGGGTTAATCTATGCAGGTGGAGCCGCTAAGACTCGTAAAATAATGTTTTATTTAAATTAGGTAAGTATTTTTGAATTAATATCGAGATTCCTGGAAGAATCGTAAGATGTACCACGTTTCAATTGTAAGCCTAATGAACGAATGAGAAAAGGCCGGTTCATCGAGTAAAGCTAATTCTATCATTTGTCCGTATTTCGTTACGTTCATTCTATCATTTGTCCGTATTTCGTTACATCGACTAACAGGATAATGATCACTTCTGACTTATCTTCAAGATGTTTGGTAAGTATATTTATATATTAATACATGACGCAAAAACTTCGTACGCCATTTTACGTAAATTAAGACTGGTATGAAATTTGGCACACTTATAGCAATATAAGGAGCAGGAGTACAGAACGCTATATTTTTTTTAATTATGCATATTATAGTATATGGAGTATTATGATAAGCAATAGTGCGTTAAGCCACACAAACTTCATTTTGAGAAAATGGCGTCTAAAGATGTCAAACCTACTTTTAAAAAATTTGTTTGAATAATTATTTACCCATATTTATCTTTTCTTTTTTGTAAAAGGTATAATAAATTAAAAGCAGCTCGATATGTTTAATATATTTTCTAATAAATTGTTCTTTAAATAAACGAGATTATTGTATAAATGACAAAATATGGAACGACCTTGAAATTCGAAACAATTAAGAAACTTTTTGCAGTACTTCTTTAGTTTATATGACTTTATTTTTTATTAAATAATGTTAAATAGCTGATGCAGGATCAAAATACGTCAATATCTCTGAGGTCAACTTTTTGTGGGTTGACACATTATTGCTTATCAGCATCCATATTACATCAATAAAAAAAAACATTACACTCCCTAGAATGTGTTTGACACATACGCGATTATATGCTCTTTTGTTTATGGATAGTAAATAAATAAATAAACGCATCACACTCAACAGCCCCCATTAAGATCGCGTGACCTTGTGTCGGGGGTCCGGAAACACACAACACTAACACCCAGACCTCGACAAACATCCGTATGGCCAATATAGACATTTGCCGTGAGCGGCGATCGAACCGGCGACCGTCAGCGCTTGAGACAGTCGCAGTGATCACTGCGCCAACGCGTCTGCTGTCTGTGTTTTTAAATCTTTTTTCAATCAGAATTAACGTTTATAATCTATAAAGATTTAAAGATGGTTAGTAAAGATTTTTTATGGTCTTGTTACGCAGTCTGGTTTTTGATTTTTAAACGGTTTTTTCAATTAATTACTTGTTATTTTATTATTTAAAGGTTATTGTTGCGTACAATATTGAAGAGCATGAAGCACCTACCTTGAATCGCGCAGATTTCCGTGCGTCGGCTGGACCCAGCAGGCGTTAGATCCTCGTATTTGCACATTGCACGCACGATGAGTGATTAAAAAATCGACCGATCACTTTAGATTGAAAATAGTGATTCAATTCGATGAAAAGATGGCGATAGTGTCGCACGCATAGGCAATGAAATCGCTTGGCTTCGATTTTAGCTTTTTATACAGGAGGTACTCAATTAAAAATTTAATTTAATTCAATAAAACCTGTTTTAATAAATGTGTTGTCTTTTATTTGCAAAATTAATAAAGCAAATTTAAGAACCTGTAATAATTAGTTAAATCAATAAATATCATATGTTTGTTTTATTACAGCATGTAATGTGCAACTGCGACGCTAGAGTAAGTTTTACGTTTAATTTATATTTAAGAATCATTAAATTAACTTTACATGGTTCAACACGCAAAATGACGCTTAAATTTATATAAAATCAATATTTTATTTTCAAACATCTGGACGGCTGTACGAAGTTTTCACTTTTGAGTGTTGATCGTTAAAAAGTATCGTATTATATCATATTTATCTTTAATTTTAGGTAATTTCTAATTAATTTTTTTTTGTGCTCTTTTTGATATATTTAGGTATTTTTTTAATGGTGCATTCTGTGGTAGAAGTGTGATTTATCTATAAGTAAAAGGTTTTATTACTATTATATACACGAGTGAAGCCGCGTGCAAAAGCTAGGAGTAGATAATTACTCGTATAGCTGCGAATTAAACCTAGCTTAATAACGAAGGCCCTTAATTACTTATCAGCTTAATTGTAGCGTTAAGCTTTTAGGTTCACCGTTAGAGAACTCGTTGAAATAAATTTCATAATTAATTTGGAATATACCTTTTTTATCAGAAGGTTATATATTCTATTTACATATTTAAAGAGATGTTGTCCTTTTTTTAATTATTGAATTATATTACTTTATAAAAATATTACAAAAAATTATATGTATTTTTTTTTGCATCAAAGGGGAAAAAACTGTTAAAATCAAATAATATACTAATAATTTCATAATTTACTCCAAAAAAAAATTACAAATATCTCTCGTGAATCGGGTATTTTTATTATTATTTTTTATTCTTATTTTTGTCACAGTGCTCCGGTAAAAACTGCACTTCTGGGGTAAGTATAAAATAAAATAACAAGTGCGAGTAGGACTCGCGGACCGAGGGTTCCGTACAAACTTATAGAAATCTATATAAGACTAACCCATCTACGCCATTTGTGGTCTTCATCATCAGTTCCAACATAAGTTACTAACATAAGTTACTATCAAAAATACCTAAGTCGGTATAGGCTTGCCTATAATATTTGAGGAGTTCCCTCAATTTCTCCAGGATCCCATCATCTGATCCTGACCTGAAGACAATGGGACTACCTTGGAAGTATACCTTTCAAACAAAAAAAAAATTTGAAAATCGGTACACAAATGGCGGCGTAATCGGCGAACAAACATAAAAAAAAATTAAATACAAGGTCGAATCGAAAATACTCCTTTTTAGAAGTCGCTTAAATATAATCAAATATTATGTAAATATGGATCACGTCCCAAAAACTATTTTGAAACTACTTAGGAGCACTTTAATTTAAAACACAATCATGGATGCAATCCATGGAAACACAAAATTTTATTTAAAGTACTAATACAGCTTATACTTTCAAAAAAGCAAAGTTATAGCGCTATTCAGGATACACTCAGCGCCATCTCTTGACAATTTCAATGAACTAACTTGTTTACTTTGACATTAACAACATAATTATATTATATTTATTCTCGTTTTATTTTTATTTATATTCTACTACACTCCACTAACCCTGCACTGCGTTCGTAAAATATTTAGATTTACATTATCAATCAAAATATCAAAATATATATTAGTGTTGCCAAGACGAAAATAATTAGTCCTTAATTCGAACAAAACTAATTGTTTATTTATAAATAACTAATTATATTACTAATAACCAAAAGACTTATATGTGTAGATAAAGAAGTAAATTAAATAACTCGATCTGTTTGAATTTAATTTTAAAATTTTCGTACTAAGTCAATACGAGTACTTAAATCAAATCGCGTGAAGCTCTTAAATTGAATGTTAATTACGTAATGACGTTATAAATCGACGATAAAACTTTTAAATGAAAAGTTTATTTTATTATTTTTAGCGCGTTTAAATAATAATTAAAATAATGAAAAAATATTAATCGAGCAGAATTATATCACAGTTAATGTCATAATGTTGTAATAGATGGCATTAGCTGTACGCTACATCGCGCTATCATTTTGTTAGCTGCGATATATAGATTGCATTGCGTTGTTTATAAAGGTTTGCTGCTTTTTAATGTTTTCGTATTGATACAAATTTCTTCTGTGTTTGTAAAATTGTTTTTTTGACCATGGTCAACTTCTATGTTAATTTGTTACAAGTACATATAATTTTAATTCTAAGATTAATATATTCTCCGCTTGATCAATTTACAACTTGATACATTTACGCGTTCCTGAGAAAAAGTTTGAAAGACAGACGTACAGACTGACACACACACGAACAGAAATTAACAGTTTTCGGATTTTTCCCTTTATGTATACTAAAGGTCCTTGCTCCTGGTCAAATTTCATAATGCTTAGTCAATGGGAAGTACCCTATAGGTTTTGATTCCCTTGCGAAAACGTTAAAAACGCTATCATACTTAAAATATGTGATATAAATGACCGTATCTGTTGATTGCGTTAACTTAGAAGTTTGATTTTTTCACAGCTCTTAGTAATTACAACTCTGAGTACTTGACGTTGATAAAAATTTGTTACCTTCACGCGTTTCTGAGAAAAAGGTTAAAAGACAAACTTACAAACAGACAAACATACATACAAAAACTTAAAGTTTTCAGATTTTTTCCTTTATTTGTACCATTAGATCTTACTTCTTGCCAAATTTCATCGTGCTAGGTCAATGGGAACTACCCTATAGGTTTTGATTCCCTTGCGAAAACGCTAAAATGGTCAAAATATACAACATATTTTCCATTATCTTTTGATTGCGTTGACTTAGAACTTTAATATTTTCACGGCCGCATGTCATCGTAGATTTGAGTATATGATATTAATTTCAATATGATACGTCTATACATTTCTGAGAAAAAAGGGTTGACATCCCGACAGACAGACAGACAGACAGACAGACAGACAGACGGACAACAAAGTGATCCTATAAGGGTTCCGTTTTTCCTTTTAAGGTACGGAACCCTAAAAATCAGTCATACACACACAATACATAATTTTTTTTTAAATTTCAACATAATTTCGCAAACTGTTTTTAATTATATGAGATTTGTCAAGTGCAAACACTGACGTTACAACAACCAATCCAAACAAATAGATGACGAACAGATGGAGATCACGGACGGTAAAAAATATTTCCATTTAAATTTAAAATCGTTTTTTTTTGCAAATTAAGTTTCGTACTATCCTACAAGAAAGTATAAACTTTATGGTATCTAGCTCTCTCGCCATAAAAAACAGCTATACTAGCAACTTTACGCTAATTTCTGTGAGAGTGTAATACCGCCCCAGTCGAGCCAACTAGCATACGATCCTCTGTTGTACTATAATAAAAATATTATATAATTTGAGATACAATTTAATACTTAAAATTCCTTTCAAAATCTATTGTAAGTTTGTAGAGGGTAATCTCTGAAACTACTGATCCAATAAAATAATCTTTTTGCGTTAGATAGCCCGTTTATAAAGGTATACTATAGGCTACATTGCATAGCCCTACGGCTCACAGGAGCGAAGCAGTAGCCATAAACGCGAGTGAAACCACGAGGAGTAGTTAGCTTGTTATATGACTTTCATTTCAATTTTAAGTACCACTGGCGCAATGAAGACAAAACCGAACATAAAGTAGCATTATAAACAAACAACTTACCGGTTATTTATCATAAAACATTTTGACGTATCCTGTTTCAGGGCACTCACGTTACAGTGAATTGTTTAACGAGAGACGACGCATTTTCTTTAGAATTCCTTAAGCAGTATTAGACTTGTGAGCTTATTTCACAGTTTTATAGGGCTTAGATAAATTTTATATGTGTAACGCAATGCCAAACGTCTTATTTAAATCTATACTAATATTACAAGCTAAAGTTATTATTTGAACGCGCATATCTCAAGGCCTATTGATTGGAATGGAAAAATTCTTTATGTGCTAGATAGTTACTTTATTGAGGAAGGCTTTAAGCTATGCACGCTACGACTTATAGGAGCGAAGCAGTAACTATAAACGCGAGGGAAACCGTAAGGGACCGCTGGTTTTATGTTAAGACTTTATTTATTCAGAAAGGCTATAAGCTATAATACACGCTACGATTTAAAGCAGTGAAACAGTAACCATAAACGCGAGAGAAACCGCGAGGGACCGCTAGTCCTTATAAAAATCTGAGAGCAAAACTTATAAGGGTTATTCTCGCCTTAAAATAAGCGCACTATATAAAACAGACCCTTGTCAAATGAGAGACTATCTGGCTGCTTAAAATAAAATGAATTAACAAACTTATCATTATATTATTTCAGCTAAGTCTCAAACATCAATGTTATGCTCGAGTGAGTAAATAATGTTATGTACTTAAAAAAAGGAACTAAAGGCAATTTTCTCACTATACTTAGTATAATATATAAAAGATAAAAAGTTTTTTAATTTCATAATTTGAAACTAGTTAAATATTTTACAATAAACAAAAATCCCATACATTTGAAAAACTTATTATTAGATACAACCTTTAATTAACCAATCTGCTTTATAACTCAATATATCTTTTATTTAAAACAGAAAAGATGGAAAACACACGTCTTTAAACAAATGTATTAAAAATAGGTTTGAAATATTTAGACACCATTTTCTCAAAATGAAATTCGTGTAGCTTGACATAGTATTGCTTATTAGCGTCCAGTTGATAAAACTAAATGACATACCTAATCCAATTATTTTGATTTCAAAATCGAACTACTAAATTGATTTTGAAATCGGTCTAGTGTGGTGTGGTCCAATAGGACTAAACTGAAAATATTTCAACCAAAAAATAGAATTTTCATAAACTACGACTTAAGAACATTTTTTGAAATCAATCTATAAATTACATCCCTAAAAATCACAAAGCGCTTAAGGTATTAATATAATCTCAACATACAAAGTCAGGGAATTTTAATACACGCACAATTATGTAGGTAATAATATACGCACATCAAGAACGGGTACCGATTTTAACATATTTTGTATTATTAGCAATCCGATTAATATATAATCCGATTATATATTTAATTTTAGTGCATCGATGATTCCTGTGCAGTGGCGGTGAGCATATTTTAATTTAAAATATACACATTCTTATCTATATATTAATACGTGAAGTATAAACTTTGTACACCATTTTACGAAAATTGTGAAGGAGTGCGAAATTTCGCACCCTTTTAGTTATGTAAAGAAGGAGAAATTAATGAAAATACATTTTCATAAAAACACAATATCACGTATTAACTCACACACGTATATATACTCTTTTGTTTACTGTTAAACTCTGTGGTCAAATTGAGAATAGATTATCTGTGGTCAATCTTGAAATCGGTTAAAAAAATTAACTACGATCAAATTCCGGGCCCTAGGCGACAACTAGTTTTTTATAAAAATTACATGAAATATTTTTTATATTATTTGTGATCACCCGTACATGTACATTTGAAGCACCTGCGGAATCACATTGCATTGCCAACACAAAAAGGAATTAATAATCAAGGAAAGGAAGTAAGAAAGTGAATGTGGGTGGAGTTAGACTTCCGGCTCCCTCACTCACCGAACGAAATGCAGCTAAATTAGCTACTTTACGTCGATTCTGTAAGTGTGGTCCTGCCTCGGTCGAGCTAACAAGAATACATCAATTCTACAGCTATAAATAATTAATTTAACAATATTTTCTTTTAAATATAAAACTTCAAATAAAAAAAACTGCCAGCTACAAAAGATTAATCTAGCTTTTTACAAAAGTGTAAATATTTATCAAATAATATAATTGATATTTTTCGAATGAATGGTTTTCAATTAAAAAATTTATTATAAAACATGATTAATTAGAACAAAACACAACGCTCCAATTATTAAATTAATAACGATTTCATTCCTAAAATTTTGTATTCTGCAAAACTCGTATAGTTACGTTTGCTCTTTTTCCTGTTTACTTATCAAACAGATAAAAGCTTTTTAATATTTTCAATTCATTTTAGAAGTGCTTATTAAAAGTATACTTGAATAAAATATATTTTCATTTTTTTTACTAATCATAAATTTTTAGCGGTAAAGCGAACCTCTGGTCTGCTTAAAATAACACGCGAATTTATCTTACGAGCACTACTTAGACCAAAGCGAATGTAATCTGCCGTAAATGTAGAGATTATGGTCTCTTTCCACGCTTCTGTAACTTATTTTAGTAGGACAATTCACGCTATGGCCGTCGAGATTCGAGCCGCTGCAGAAATAATAAAACTAATACTGGTTCTCCTTCGCTTCTTTAAATCATTTCGTCATGGGATGTAACCTTCCTGTTATTTTATGTTATGATATATGATATGATATGAAATGATACAATATGTTATGATATGTAATGTTATGTTATGTTATGTTCATTTATTTAAGCTTAGATTAGAAACCATACATTTTAGTTTACCAATTTATCGACTTACAAAAATAAAAAAATAAATCAATCGCCTAAAATATCCTTTTAAAGTTTTAATTAAAGTAAAGTGTCAAAAGTGCTGAAATACGGTCATTAAAATTTTAAGTCGACTCAGTCAATTTGACGCAATTATTCTAGCCCGAGTCCATTGTCTAACCATTGTTACAATAGAATTGTAAGATAATGACAATAAATTCGAATTCTTTTGTGTGGTTTTACAAAAAAAAACTATTTAATAAAAGAATGAAAATTTAATTTGACGATTGGTAATTTCGTTGAAAATAATACTGTTTTGATTACACATGTGATATTTCGCCCCCGTACCGGCTGTTCAGTAAATATCTTTAAATGTACAGCAAATATAGAAATGAGCCGAGATGGCCAGGTGGTTAGAACACGTCGATCTTAACCGATGATCACGGGTTGAAACCAAAAGTTTTCAAGTACTAAATTTGTGTTTAAATTCACGTCGTGCTCGGCGGTAAAAGAAAACATCGTAAGGATACCTGCACTATTTCCCAACTCGCAGTGGAGCAGCGTGGTGGATTAAATCTCTAAACCTTATCCTTAATGGCTCAGGTGGCCTTTGCCCAGCTGTGGGACGTTCATAGGCTGTTACTTTACTTTACTTTGCAGTAAATACTCTACTGAAATATTAATAACCAACTGAGTACCTAAAACGAGGAAATTCTCAATTCATAGTTTTTGTTTTTTTATGTTTGTGTCTGGATAGTTTTACAAATAAGATAATTTATATGTAATTATATTTTCAGTGTTTCGGTGACAATTGTACTTCGTCGGTATGTATTGCAACATTATGTTGACAATGTTTCCAATTTTAATATGTTCTACTATGAATTAAAACGGTTTTTAACGCGATATAAACGTGTATTAATCGTTCGACTCATTGCGATCACTCCGCCGCGACACAGGCCGCTAGCGCGCTGCTAGTTTCAGCTCCATTGAAGCTACGCTCCACGAGTTCGAGTCGAGTCCACAGAACAAAATATAGCATTTGTATTATTTCAGGATATCGGCTATCTCAATTCAGATTTTTACTCAAAACGTTTGAGCCGTTCCACTTTGGTTTCCGAGTATTGCCGCCCGTCAAAATGTGGACGAAATATTATGGGAGTCTAACACCTTTTTTTAGTTTCGTTTACTTCAATAGCATATTTATTCCACTTATTCTGATTTAAAACCAAATCACTGACGCGATTTTGATGAAAATTCCATGGGACCAATCGGTCGGCAAATAGGAGAACCTCCTCCTTTTTGGTTTAAAAAGTCTTTGATTTTATAGTGTCATACCATGATTTATATGTAACTGTGTACTATTTCTATAGAAAGAGTTAGAGTGACATCAAATAAATATATAATACAGAAACTAAATGACAAGCGACCCTATAAAACCAAAGCGCTACAGCGTAAAGAAAGAAGTAACAAAGAGTGTTTAGGAAGAAAATTAATTTCTAGTGTATTAAGCTACTTAAGTTAGTTTTAATAAGTACACTTTTTAAAAAAGAAAATCTGGTAAACGTGATATTAAGTGATCACCACAGTCTATAGACATTTGCAGCTTCACAGAAAAATATAATAGATAAAAGGAAACAGAGTGTAAGGAAATTTATGAGTTCACTCACTCACCGCACGAAACACAACTACGTGAGTTAATTCACGCCGATCTCCTTAAGAGGGAGGTACTGCCCGGTTGACCCAGCTTATCTGAGCTGTAGTCAGTGGGCTACAGCTTTTATTGAGAGGAAGGTACTGCCCGGTCGACCTAGCCTATTTGAGCTGTAGTCAGTGGACTACAGCTTTTATTGAGAGGAAGGTACTGCCCGTCCGACCCAGCCTATCTGAGCTGTAGTCAGTGGGCTACAGCTTTTATTGAGAGGAAGGTACTGCCCGGTCGACCTAGCCTATTTGAGCTGTAGTCAGTGGACTACAGCTTTTATTAAGAGGATGGTACTGCCCGGTCGACCCAGCCTATCTGAGCTGTAGTCAGTGGGCTACAGCTTTTATTGAGAGGTAGGTACTGCCCGGTCGACCCAGCCTATTCAAGCTGTAGTCAATACAGCGTCTACTTTATAAAATCACTGTTATTATATTTTTACTTTTCTTGCTTACCAGTGCTTCGGAACAATGTGTAAATCTGGCGTAAGTATTTAGTTTTGTTTTTTTCATTCACTTTGACAATACTTTAAAAAATCTTTAATTATTGACGATCATCGAATATCTTTTTCCTTTAACGAAGTAAAGAAAGAGTTGTAATCCCATTCACGGTTTTTACCTGATATCCCTGAGGCTGCGTATTCGTTATGAACGTGGGTAGAAAGGTGTTGTAATGAACGAGCCGATTGTGACAGGTTATTTTAAGCTCATTATTTGTCAGCTTCGACACTGTAATAGCATACCCACTTGGATAATACATCACCAATTAAAATCTATTTGGATGCATATAAGCAATAACGTGTCAACCCACAAAAAGGCAAATTTGGATTTGGATAATGCGTCACGTGTTTAACAATATTCAAAACGCTCTGAAACAACTGATTCGATGCTGCCCCATAAATGTGCAAACTTACTAACCCTTACCCCTTATTTCTTAATACTTACCCTTTTATAACGCGCTTATGGTTTATTTCTCCGCTCTATATATTAAGGCGTTAAACCATAAAACATTCACTGTCATACTACAAAAGACGCATTAAAACCATGTTGAACACGTGTCTAGCTAAACAGTGTTTAAGATTTAAACATTGCTTAAAATATTATCTAAATTGCTTAACAGCGAATAAACTCATAAAAAACTAATTGATAAAATGTTATACGTTACATTTGACAGCAAAACTAGGTTTTAAACACCTATTAAACTCACTTAAACGTATATTAATCTATGTCTAAAGCATGTTCAACTCAAAACTGTCTTAGACGCGCGTTTAACGTCTGTTTAAATCTTTTGTAGTAAGGCAGTTAATCTCTTTCAAATAGCAAGCTATTTAAAACAAAAATAAATTTTCAAATCGGGTTCTAAGATAATCGCGTTCACAAACTCCGAAGTTTCTAAGATTAATTTTTTCATACTAAGTTAGAACCCCCGTTTTATCGTTTATAATTATACCTCTTTTAATGAGGTAACTACCAAAGTCAGAACACGTTACGAGTTCAAAGCTCGGCTAGCACCATTGAGTCTTTATGTACTAAATTTGTGTTTAAATACATTTCGAGCTCGGCGGTGAAGGAGAACATCGTGCGGAAACCTGCATGTGCGGGGAGAAATTCTGACACATGTATCCGCTAACACGCAGTGGAGCAGCGTGGTGGATTATGCTCAATACTTATCCTACATAGGAGAGGAGGCCTTTGCCCAGCTGTAGGGCATTTACAGGCTGTTATTTTTTTAATGTTACCTTTTTATAGTATTAGTATAGGTTATATTTTTCAGTGTGAAGGCGAACGATGTGTTGCAAATGTGAGTTATATTTAAATTTGGAAAAATACCATTTAAATAATACAATACTTTTATCTAAAATCATTTTAGACATTAAAACTTTAGATCTCCATAAGATTTCCTTTCTGTATTCACTAAGTCTTTAAATATTTTTGTCCTTAAACTATCCTCGGGTTTCTGTCAAACGAGATTTACACTTATAGGATTTCGTCTCAGACGTTCTTAAAGATTTACATAAGTTTGCCATTTCCTTTACACTGAAAGTATTTACTGTCGCTGCCTTTATTTTTGACAATTACTATCATTACGATGCCTTGATAACTGTTAACAGATTACATGGCTTATATCAAAATTGAAAGTAAAACTTGCAAATATATTTCTCGCCTTAGGCATATCATACTAACTTTAAATTAATTATCATATCTACTAATATTATAAAGCTGATGAGTTTGTTTATTTGAACGCGCTAATCTCAGGAACTACTGGTTCGAATTAAAAAATCCTTTTATGTTAGATAGTTTATTTATTGAGGAAGGCTATAGGCTATATTACATCATGCTACGATTTATAGGAGCGAAGCAGTTACCATAAACGCCAGTGAAACCGCAAGAGACAGTTAGTGTAATATATATATAAAGCGCGGAATAATCTGTGGGCCTAGATAAAATTATGCAGCTATTGACGAAACCCTTTGTAAACTTGTGTAAGTGTATGGAAATGACTCTAGATGGGCATGACTAATCGAATGTTGAAGTCAGGCCGCACATTGCAAAGAAATTTCAGTGAAATTTTTTTCACAAGCCAAATGATCGGATTAATGAGAAATGAGAGCTACTTGTCTAACACTATTTCTATTATATATTGCTATTATAATACTTTAAAGAAAATCAACCGACTTCAAAAGCAAAATAGATATTTACCCGATATTTCGATTTTATGATATAATTCTAAGTAGTAAGGAAGTTCTTATCGAACCAAAACCAATCTACAGGACCGATTTTAATAAAAAAAATCTATGGGACCAAGCTAAAAACAATAATAAACGCATTACACTCAACGTCCCCCTTTAAGATCCCATAGCATAGTGTCGGGTCCGGAAACACACACAAAACTAACACTAATACCCAGATCACGATAGACATCCGTATGGCCAATACAGACGTTTGCCGTGAGCGGGGATCAAACCCGCGACCGTTATCTCCTCAGTCAGCTGCAGTGTCCACTACGCCAATGAACCTGTCAAATTATCCTCTCAAAGGATATCCTTTCTGCAGCACCAATCTGATACTATGTAATTTCAAATAAAAAAGGAAAACAAATAGGTTAACTAATGACGGAGCTTCGAGATAATACACATTAAAAAAGTACATTCTGAATTGTGAACCTAGTTCTGTTTTTACAGTCGATTGAAAATGTTGGAAAAGATAGCCTTTGAACTTAAGGACTAAGAAATTTCGTAAAGTATGTGGCCGGTCTTAAGACATTAACATACATATTGACTATCCACAATCGAATGCATCAAGCTCTATATATGTATACCTTAGTTGAGGCCCCTTATGCTTATTTGGCAACACCGAAGGTCTTTAATAATTGATTTTATTAATTCTATAAAATATCAGGAAAATCAGTAGTCATTTCTAAGGTGAGAAATACAGTGTTTTTTTACCGTCTGTACAATGGGGAGTGTTCTAATGAACTTTTTGACATGGTGCCATCGTCGTGCTTTTACTATCGCAGTCTTTGCCTCAGGACGCGATATCATCCACACCTTGGATGCATGGTCGGTATCCAATGTGCGGGCTTCACGATCTTTTGTCCCGCGTACTCGCATACTGTGGAATGATTTACCGCCTGAGGTTTTCCCAGAGTGCTTTGGGGATTTTCAAACGTTGAGTGTATAGACACCTTTCCGTCAAAGGCCGGCAACGCACCCGCAACGCCAGGTGCTGCAGATGTCCGGGCGATAGTAACCACTTAACGTCAGGTGGTACTATTTGCTCGTTTGCCTTTTTATGATAATAAAAAAATACACTTATAAGTTTTGCTCTCAGACTTTCATAAAGATTTACATAAGTTGTTTGTAATTGCTTTATTCCTGAAAAAAGTTACTGTCAGTGTATCTATTTTCTACAACCACAGTTTTCATTAAGTTATTGCAGTAATTTTCACCAGGTTACAGATGTTTTAATGTAATTTACGAGAATAAAACTTACAAGTCTAATTATCTTTAGAAATAAAAAAGGAATTTTCAAAATGTAATACGAATCGAGGATCTCATACTTTTTTTGAAGTCTGAAAGGTATTATGGGAACGACAGCTATAAATTATGTCTTTATTTTGTTTGATTTTGTGTAAACAAAGCATTCTATTGTCCTTACTTTAACAAAGAACGTCAGCTCATCCTTTGTATTAAAATAAAACACAATGTTTTATATTTTTGTACTCACAACTTCTTAGTTATTTATTAATACTTTTTTTTTCTTTTTATTTGTCTATAATAACGTTGACTTTGTTTATTGCTGGCAAATGAGCAAGCAAGACTCCTGATGTCAAGTGATCACCGCCGTCCGTGGACTTTTGCAGCACCAGAGAGGCCAAGGATAAAAGGAACAGGAATTAAGAAGGAAAATGGAGGAGGCGTATAGGCTTCCAGCTCTTTTACCTAACTTAAAATTTATTACTGTTTTGTCTGGCCATCGAGAAACCGAATTGAGACCATACAGAGTTTTACGTAGATGAAATCAAGAAAAAAAGCTTAGTTATATATGTCTTTAAAAACGATTGTAAATTGACATTTATTAAATAAAATATAGCAGGCAAACGTGCAGACAGTTTCGTGATGTTAATTACTGCCCCACATAATAAAGATTTACATAAGACGAGCCACAAAAAATGAATAATGAAAGGAATGGGGAGGAAAATTAACGTAAGGATGGGCTTAGAGGGTCCGTACCCCTCACCTAGTACACGACTTACTTATACTTAACACATTGAAAGAATGGTAATGACAATGGTTTATAAAATCTCTACATAATTCTACTCTCTGACTTAATAACAAAGCTAAATGAAATGATGAATGAATAAAGGTTATGCTATGGTCGCTTCTAGCTGTTTTCATCGTTAATTAAAATACAGAAAAATGAATTGTAAATTAAGTCATAGTTTTCCCGGTTTTCAAGTCTGAGATTGTTACCGATGCAAATTTTTTACAACAAATTAAAAAGCATAGCACTTTTAAATTGAATACAATTAGTAACTTAGTCCTTGAATATTATTATTTTTTTACAATTATTTTATAATGTTTCAAGTAGAAAATAAAATACTTTTAACTTCAACGACTATTAAAAAAATAGTGTTCAAAAATATGCACGCAGAGTTTCATTATGTGGGTGTAATTTCATTATAATACTTACATTATGAATCCTGGTATCATATGAAATGTAGGTGAAATCGGGGCTAACGTGCTTATCCTATTTATTTATATAGTCTTTTTTTCTTAACTTGTCCTATTTGGTAACAATACCCGGACCGAAAATCACTAATTTCCGAACTTTATTTTTAATAATAAATTTTCATTATAAGAATGAAAGACATGACTCAGGTTAATAATTCGATCGATAATTTTTAATCTCTTATCTTTTATGTGTGGTTAGAAGCATGCCTTATATGTCTGCTAAATAAGACGAGTAAAGAAAAACAGACTGTACTTCCATTACTACAAATGTTTATGACGATCGTTGTCTCTGTGGCTCTATCGCGCAAAAACTGCTCAATACATATTGCTGACATTTTTTAATTTTATAGTTCATACATCAAAATAAAACATAAGATATTTTTTATTAACATGCCACGGCCAAAGCCGCTAACGGATGCTAGTTTTAATTGTCCTGTTATAATTAATTATTCGTTACTTGCAGTGCACAGGTCTGTCTTGTAAAGCTTGGGTAAGTAAAACGCTCTGAAAGTAAATATAAGCCATGGTAGTAGAAACTCCAGTGACCATATCCTATTTTTATCCTTTTAATGTTAAACAATGCATACTCCTTCTTAGCAATCCCTAGTTTACACAAATTATCGTAAGGGGTATATTGTGAATTTATAAACTGTACCGTGTAGCGATAGATGGCGCTAGTAAAAAAAATCTAAACTAAATCTTAAAATGCGAACTTATACAAACTCACAGGAGACCTTCAGAGCCTTAGACCTCATTGTCCCAATTAGTTTTTGTAATTAATCAGTGAATGAGTGAGCAGTTAAAGAATTTGACTAACTAGGAATCCGTTGGGGTTGAGGAGAGGTACGTTATAGAGCAGTGTTTCTTTACCTTTGGTCTGCGGAACCCTAGGGGTACGCAAGCATATGTGTAGGAGTCCACCGTCTTATCTATTAACATTTGGACGCTGATAAGCAATACTGTGTCAAGCCACACGAACTTCATTTTGAGAAAATGGCGTCTAAAGATGTTTAACCTATTCTTAATAAGTTTGTTTACGTATATATATTCATCTTTTTTTTTCTATTTTGATAGAATGTATAGTAAATCATAAGCAGATAGATTTATTTAATATGTTATGTAATGTGTTGGTGTATAGCTGCAAAATTTAAACGATCCCTTGATGCTATAACTTTATAGATTAAAAAAAATCATCATCCACTCTTTTCATGATAAAACATCAAAGATTTATGGTCTTTTGACATACTTAGTTCAATTTTTAGAATTTTGAATTACGACGATATTCTTGCAAACCAGCGATATGTTGTCATCAATATATGTAACAATATTTCGTGTTATAGTGCTCGGGTCATCGATGTCAGAAATTCGAAATGCTTTGGTGAAGATTAATAAAATATTGGAGTATAAATAAACATTTCACATATTGTACTGTGTTTTATTTCCGTTAGTTTCAAAGCTCTGTTACGGCAATTTAAAATGACGTAATAGAAGCGGTATCCGTCTATATCAGCCTTTCCCATTTCCCGGGTCGCGACCCGGTACCGGACCATCAAAATAAAATACTAGGTCGCAACGGGAATGTTTTAAAAATAATACCTACTATCATTCATAAATAGATGATACCACAATGTATAGTATTAATTTAACATTTTTACTATCAATAATTGTGTATTATTTGACCTAATCATTAGGTAAAATAAAGTCGTAATGGAACCAGCTTGTGTTTAAAAGTATTAAGTAAGTCGCGAAATGGCAGTGTGAAAATTACCGGGAAATGGCAGAATTATTGAAAATACTGGTCTATATGAAAATATTTTATAAAAAAATTCAAAACCAAGTGTAAAAACTTAAGTCACGTGTAAAAATAAATGAAAATGGAAAATGTTTTCATTGAACGCGACAAAACTACCAGTTGGGTAAAAAATAATATAGTTAAACAGTCCGTTTACTAGAGAAAATGATCTTACTGTTTTATAAATGCCAAAAGTATATGAAGAGTTTTGTGTATTTTTATAAAATCTAAAAGTTTAGTTACTTAATATATATTTTTTATCTTTGTGATAATAATTGTAACTTATTAACAATAAATAAAAAATAGACTGATGAAACTTCACAATTGGATGCTGATAAGCAATAATGTGTTAACCCACAAAAAGTCAAATTCGGAGATATTAATTTATTCTAATAATACGTCACGCCACGTCACATTAATAAAAAAAAATAAGTCATCTAAACTAATTAATTACGGAAAAAACTTTCTTAATTTGATGTTTCAAATATTTGAATATTGCTCAATATTTTGCAATATGCAATAATCTAATAATTTAAAAATTATATTATTAGATACAACTTTTAATATACTAACCTGCTTTTAATTCATTATATCTTTTATCAAAATAGAAAAAAGAAGATGGATATGTACGTCTTCAAACAAATTTGTTCAGCATATAATAGCATTAGACATCTTTAGACATTAGCCATTTTCTCAAAATTCATTTGTGTGGCTTGACACATTATTGCATATCAGCATCGAATTATGTATGTAGCTTATATATCAGAATAACATAATAAGCCGCAAGCGGATACTAGTAGGCTATAAAACATAACGTTACAGCTTATAACGATTTGAATAAGGCAAGACTAAAATTAGGCACAAAGTTGTTTAAATCTATCCCTTTTTTTTGTTTTACCGTTTGGGTATGTGGGACTCCTGGAACTGAGTGCACCGTCTTAGTTGGACGTCACAGGATCGCTTGCGCATGTTACCGTAACGTTTTATAATAATATTAAATGAAGTAAAATTTGTTTGTAAGTGGTATTTAGAGGGTAATCTCTGAAACTACTGTACCGATTTGAAAAGTTCTTTTTGGGTCGGATAGCCTGTTTATTGAGGAAGGGTATAAGCTCTATTACATTACGCTACGACTCATAGGAAGTAACCATGAACGCGTAAAACCGCGACGGACAGATAGTGTCTAAATAAAAACAAACATATTTAATTGAATCAGGCGTTACTTTGCGGAATTCCATGATAATTATTCACAAAACTACTTTGCTGTAATCCGCGAAACCACACATGCGCGAGTGTATATGTGGGAAGGTAGGCGATGCTTGCCTGCTTGTGCTGCATATGCGTTTGCATCTGTGGGAGGGTGGGCGGTGCTTGCCTGTTTGTGCTGCATGTGCGTTTGCATATGTGGGAGGGCGGGTGGTGCTTGCCTGTTTGTGTTGCGTATGCGTGTGCCAATGTGGGAGGGCGGGTGGTGCATAATACATGATACCAGACAGCTGTAGATGGTTTCGCGGATTACAGCAAAGTTGTTTTGTGACTAATTAACATAAATATTAAAATAACGCCGCGAAGGCTTTATTGAATCTTCATTTGGGGTCAATGATTTCAAAGGCGCGTCTGATTGGGCCCAGGTACCCGGTGTTCTTGCCAAAAGCTATTACATTCTTCACTATTCTTCTTGTTTCTTCGTCATCTGAGTCTCTGTTTGAATCTGAACCAAAATTTAATTATTACATGTTAATAGGCAAGAATTACATTTGTAAGTTATATTTTCGTAATTGACATAAAACAACTCTGTAACCTGGTAACAGTTAGCTAGGAAACCTTACGAAAGCTGTGGCCGTCAAAAAAAGGCACTGACGGTAAATTCTTTCAGGTGCAAAGCAATGAGAAACAACTACGTAAATCTTTTTGAAATTCTGAGAGTAAAACTTAGAAGTGTAATTATCGCTTTAAGAAATAATAGAGAGCTAGTTTTTTTTTTATTCCGAGTATCAACATGTATTTAATGCCCCTTCATAACTGTTTACGCAATCAAATATTATTTCCAATCATAATCGTCAGTTATCAGATTACCTACTGTTAAATGCATAGAATGACAATTTAAATACGAGTTTTGCTGATGACACGAATCATACAACGCAGATAATGGACTTATTTCCGCGAAACTTTTGTTCGTCGCAAAATAAAACTGTTGTTCAAAAAACTTTTTAAGAGGCACCTCCTTTTAGTCTAGTATGAGTTTTGTTTATAAAAATAGCTAGAAAACGAGAAAGCGGGACGTCTGATGTTTATTTAATCTCCGCCGCACGTGGACTTTTGCAACATCAGGACATTTGCTTAAAAAGGAATAAGGCATCAAAGAGAATATGAAGTAGGGATCAGAATGGAACCCGATTTAGTTTACGTATCCGTGAGGTACTGCCCCGGTCGTGCCCTCCTGTATACGATCTTTAGTAATTGGGCTCCTACCTAGGTGTTATGCGATACAGTTCTTATATTCTATTATTTGTTATTCTATATTCTATTATATATTACGAGACGGACGGACGGAATACCTGGGATATTAAATAAATAAATAAGAAAACGCATCACACTCAACGGCCCCCATTAAGACCTCGTGGTCTTGTGTCGGGGGTCCGGAAACAAACACAAAACTAATACAAACACCCAGACCACGACAAACATACGTATGGCCAATACAGACGCTTGCCGTGAGCGGGGATCGAACCCGCGACCGTTAGCGCTTCAGTCAGTTGCAGTGACCACTGCGCCAACGTGCCTGTCAATATCCAAAAATCACATAAAATGTGATCCACTTGGGGGCTTTGTTGCAACAGACAGACACGTCTCTCGATCTCTATTTTGGTTATGGGCTAAAAATTGTCAAATGTCTGTTTTATCTGTACTAATAATTAAAAAATAAACAATTCTATTGGAATTTAATCCATTATAAAATGTCGTTTCAATAATCATGTCCTTTGTAAAGCCCTGAAGGGTCGTACGAAAAGACGTACAAAGGTGAGCTCATAATAGAAATTCGAAATCTGTCTGTGCGACGTAAAGGCACGCATTTCTAAGAGTTGAACTAATTACAAGTCGACCCGAGATTCATTAGCCATTATATATGTACTAGTGATGTGCCGTTAGATATATATATCCGCTGATACGGATATGTGGTATCCAGGTCCGCGGATATAGATACGGATACAGATTTTATCTTCTTACTTAAAAACTTAACTTTGTTACTTGAAACTTTGATAATTGACGCCACTTGACACTACGTGATAGGCAAGACATGTAACGACCTGCATTGCGCGGGTCTTTTTATGTTTTGTTAATAATTAAGAACACTGGGCATAGGTATATAAAGGTAAAATTTCATCTATTTATTGAAAATTAAGGTAACGGTAAAAAAGTAACGGATACGGATGCGGGTCCCTCACATCACAAATATGTGCCTACTTAAGATAAACAAATGATTGTTCCAATCATGGTCGTATTGTTATATCTCTATATTATCCGCACCTCAATCTGCTTTTAATCCATTATAAATTTTAAAAATAGAAAAGATGGATATATACATCTTCAAACATGTTTATTAAGAATAGCCTTGACATGTTTAGACACCATTTTTTAAATGAAGTGCGTGTGGCTTGACATAGTATTGCTTATCAGCGTCCACTTATGGTATCACGATATGAGCTATAGGAGCGGATAAATAAACCATAAACGGGTGAATCTATAGGTACTTGTATGCTATTATTAATTTTATAAGGAGGTAAAATTTGTTTAGTTTGTATGTAGGGTCTAATCTCTGAAATTATTGAACCGATTTGAACAGATTGTTTATTGAGGAAGGATATAGGCTATATTATATTACAAGCTACGATTCATAGAAGCGAAGCAGTAATCATAAACGCGAGTGAAACAACGAAACGCAGCTATACAATATAATGAATGACGTATATATTTTTTATTTTTCGAAAAGACAGAAATATACGTCGAAAATTGGACAAATATTTGGTTTTTTATTAGCGAATTCTCAGTCAATCTCAATAGTATATAAATCCGAAATCGTTTTGAAATTCAATGAAGCCCGACACTGAATAAAGGAAAAGAAGCAATATCTACAATCCCGTTTAACGTAGAATAACTTACCAAGATAATGGGGCTGAAATTCTACGTAAAGAATTTTCCCTAAATTTCTTTCAAAAAATTAGGCAGATCTGCAGGCTATGGTGAGTTGCCGCTATCATAATGCAATACATTTTGTCAGATAATTTCTGATATTTGTACTAAAAAGAAACAAATCAATTGTCAAAATGTACTTTGCAATGTTGATAGCTCCGTATAATAGCGATTTCGATTCACTCGACAATTTGGCAAAATCTTGCTTTGGTTTATGGGCAAGTCGCGAGTAGCAGCTAGTAGACAAATATACAAATTCTATTCAATCAAATTCAATATCACCTTCCCCATCACTGTCTCCACGTCGTCTTGTATTGCGTCTGACTTCCCTCTTAAACTGATTGGCAGCGCGACGCCATATCTTGCTTATCTGATCGACGATTGGCGACGTGGCCAGTTGCTTGGCAAGCGCGTGTACATCCTCCATGTTGGCGGTGAGGAGGATGTAAGGTTTGGAGTCATGAAGAATGAGAAGTACCGCTGCAAAATTATCCAGAATTTTGTAAAAAAACATTAAATGTATATACTGACAATTTTTAAAAGATTAACTATCGAGTTTCTTGCTGATTCTTCTTGATAGATCTACATTCCGAACCGGTAGTAGCTTCCCATTAATGTAAATACTTTTTTATTTTATTTTTTTTAACTTTTGTATTGACGATTCAAAAGTGCTTGAGAGAGCCTATTTGAAAGTATATTTTGATTTTGATTTAAATTTTGAACAGTTTATTTCTTCACGCACTACGTATAAATCTCCGTTCTGATATTTTGGGCATCAAAGAGTAGTTTAATCAATAAATTGGCGTCTTCTTACCCACGATATAATAGTTGACATTTACATAGTGGATAGGTGACATTCGTTTAGAATGAGCGATTGCGTATGCATCTGTTGACGATTTCCTCAAGAACTATTAGGTCGATTTTAATAAGTTTTTCTAGTATAGGTGATACTTTGTACTCATTTTATACATATTTTTCTGTTTCAAAACAGGCTACAGTATTTTTAATTGTTTTACATAGTTTTGAGAATTATTTTGTATGTTATATCTGGAGCCACTGTTTCAGAAACAAGCGAATCCTAAATAAGGTATATTTAACTATACATTTAACCAAATATTTATTGTAAATTATCAGATACAAATGAAATACCTAAGTAAATTCATTTAATTAATCAAAGTGTCTTTGAGTCAAATTACGTTGAGTGCTCTCGGACGTAAATCGTTTGTCACTGATGATAAATATGTCTAATTGCCCTAAAATATTACTTCTTAATACGTAATTATACAATTCATTATGATGGATCTTGCAGGTATATAATTTTAACAGTGTGATTATGTGTGTAAATGTAAAATATGAGAAACAATTAGTAGTTACAAAGTATTTATTTTTTAAATCTTACTCGTAATCCACAGTAGAATCTTCATTATTCAATACTTATTGCAAAATATTATTGAACATGTAAAATGTATAGATTGAAAATAAAATTATCACGAATTAATGAATTTTATTGCGTGTGAAATTATAATTGAAATACAAACATATTAAAAGCTGTAAAATTAAAATTTGCATTACCTAATTATTAATTTAAATGTAATAATAAGTCTTTATTCTTCATACTCTGTTTAAAAATAGCATATTTTACAATATTTTCTTAACAAAAATTCGTTAAGGGATAAACATCAGCAAAATTAAAACCGTTGGTTCCTCGATGCTAATTATAATCCCTAGGTCTTGAAGTTTTAAGCATTGTCTTATCCACAGTCATATTAATTACATCAAAAACTTCGCTATACTCTTTGTCACAATCTTTTAATGTCCCATAGTTGGATCTATCCGTACTTGGCTGCTTCATTGTAGGTTGGTGGATGTTTATGTCTTAAAATTTCTCGCAAAACATATTCTAACACTTTTCATTCATCACGAAGCACGAGATGAATTCAAACATACACAAGTAGGTAAAAACTTTTGAGTTGCTAGTCCGGGTTCAAACCGGCGTACAATCTACTGGGATAATTACTTACTGTTAAGTTGGTACATAGATGCTTTTTACTTCTTTACATTATTATAGCAATAGCTCACAAAATATAACTAAAATGGTGATACATTATATCCTAAAAACTAAAATATTGTAAGGAAGGTTCCTCTTATACTGTAGGTGAAAGCGCAGAACTCAGGTTTTATACTGTATTTTATTCTGTGATTACTGTTCTCTTCTCTTGTAAAAGAAATGTCACTTGTCACTGCCAGACTTCAAATTAAATGTCAGAAATCCAAAGTCTATGGACTGAATTTTAACCTAAATATTATTTTATGCAAATCATTTCACTTTATTATTATTGTTAACGCACAATGGACAACCTCGAGCATGAAGACTTGCTAATAAAACTTCGCGCAAAACTAAATGAAGAAAAGATAAAACTATGGGAATCACCATACATTTTAGAAAACGAAGGCGAAGTTTCGGAGAGCTTAAAGGTATTTGTTTATTTTCTTTTTTTATTTAAGATAAAGATGCTAAGAACCGTTTTTTTTTTTTTATATATATAAAAATAATATGGCCTATTTCATAAATCATTAGTGCCTTTTAAAATTTCTCATAACTAAATATTTACACATTTTTGCTAACAAAGACAAAAAAATTAATTATTTATTAAAAGTCTTAAATCATACAGTGTTCTACAGAGTTGTTTATTAAAATACCTTCTGTTTCAATCAATTTGTTCATATTTTTGTATTATTTCCTGCAGGAACTTGCAAATAAATATTGCGCAATATTAAATGTGGACAACAATACTGTACTTCAAGGTTTATTTGAGTTGCAAGTACACTCTATCGAAAGATCTAAAGCTAATGAGGAATTTAAGGAAACAGGATGTGCCACTTTGCGAGTTAAAGCCACAATGCCTGGCGAGAAACCTAGGGCCATGAAAATATTGAAACAATTGACCATAAAGGGAGAAGAGCTGATAAATTCTGTCGCTGATTTGCTTAACGTTGAAAAAAATAGGTACAATATTGTCGATTCAAGATACTACATTTTTCATATGAAATTTCAAATACCTAGTTTTTTCTAAGAATTAGGCAAAGAAATTCAGTATAACCATAATAATACTTTATGCATATGTAATACTTGTATTGTCTGTTTATGTAAAACATAAATAAATTACTTTCAAGGTACTTTTAACCAATTAAAAATTATTAAGCTTGTCCCAATTATTATATAATTGGGACAAGCTTACTTAGTATATATAGAAATGAAAATAAATATATATATTCAATTAAAATTATTTTTTGTTTCAGAATAAAACTAATATATAATGGAAAGTTAATAAATCATAGTTCCAGTTTAGAAGAACAAGGTGTTAAAAATGGAGTACAACTTATGGCTTTGGTGATGGCAGGTAAGTTCTCTTTAATACTAATATTGTAAACACAATAGTTTGTATGTATGGTTATTTGTTACTCTTTTACACAAAAACTACTAAATGCATTTTAATAAGACTTTGCAATAATATAGCTATCATCATACATCAGAATAACACAGGCTATATTATAAAGCTATTGTGTGAACTGCCCAAAATATAAGTCTCAAGTAAGTAAAAATTCTGCAAGCTATTCTGGCATACACTGCAATAATGTATATAATGTATAACAGAAATATTTATCTTAAATAGTTATACAAAAGCCCACAATAGCAAATGTCTATTTTGTATGTGTAAGCCATTATTGCCAAAACCAATTCTGTGCAGACAAAGTCCCAGTCACATACTAGTTTATATTAAAAATCTGCAGTCATTAAAAATTGTACAGACAATGTATCTTTGATTTCATCAATTTTGTCATTAAAGTGTTAAAATTATTAATAAAAATTATTTTTATACTTGACATAATATTTACATATTATCAAATATAACAAATAATATAATCAAATGAATTATCTTTATAGAAACCCCAGAACAAGTAAAGAAAGAGGATAAAATGTACATGGAGATGAAATCCACATTAGACGATGCAACTCTGCTCTCTGAGTTTGTGGATGATCTGGCAGATGATGAAGAATATATGAAGGTATTTTGAGTATAAATCTATGTTTTTCATCTTTCCTTTGTTGATTTTTATATGTATACCAATCTAAATCAAAGTAACATTTTATAAATTTTCAGATATAAATCTAAACTCAATTTTATTTACTTATTATTTAAGTATTCTGTAAGTGCAAAAGTAAACACAATTGTGAAATATTAAAATAAAATTTTATTATGAGCCCACAAACTTAAACTCAATTTGATCCAACTGTAAAACCTCTCTGGTGTTTATAATAAATAAGTCTGATAAATTCAAAGTCAAGCATGTTATATTACATCTTCATAAAGGAAAGGAGGAAAGAAAGGGAAGACCCTTCTCCATTCATTTCCTTACTTCCTATTAATATTTCTCTCTTATTCCTTTTTTATTCTCCTTTGGTGTAGCAAATGGTCATTTTGGTGATCAACAGTGATCGTTTCACACAAGCACTCAGCTGGGGCTCATTGTTTTTCTAAAAAAAATTCTATTTTTTGTAAAAAAAAATAATCTTTCAGCTAGAAGACCAATCTGGTAAAGCTGTAGAGCTACCCCCCGCAGAGAGACGAGCTCTTTTAATAGGACTAGCCTTACATGAAAGAGGTAGAGCGGCCGCTAATAATAAAGACTACTCGCTAGCACTAGTGCTATTGCTGGAAGCTGATAGACAGTTGAAGTAGGTATCGATTTGTTTACATTATGACTTTTTATAGCCTAATTGGACGCTGATAAGCAATACTGTGTCAAGCCACACGGACTTCATATTGAGAAAATGGCTTCTAAAGATGTCGAACCTATTCTTAATAAATTTGTTTGAAGATGTTTATATCCATCTTTTCTTTTCTATTTTGATAAAAGGTATGATGAATTAAAAGCAGATTGATTTATTTAATGTGTTTTTTAATTATAAGTTCTTTAAATATTTAAGAATATTTTATAAATTGCAAAATATGGCATGCACATGAAATTCGAAACATTGAGTTAAGAAACTTTTTTCCGTACTTATTAGTTTAGATGACTTGAAATTTTATTTAATAGTGTTAAATAGGTGATAATACATCAATATCTCCAAATTTGACTTTTTGTGGGTTGACACATTATTGCTTATCAGCATCCAATTATAGTATTAGATACTGCTACTAGCTAAGTCCCATGTGACTCCTACTAAATTTTATGGAATAATATGATATTCTGTTGCGATATTACCTTATAAATTAGTTGACATTTATAATGTTATTTTGGCATTGGCCTCTTTTGAAAATATTTTTTTATACTTCTATAGTATACATGTTAAGTACTTAGTTTTACTATAAAAGATGAAATAAAACTGTTCAACACGTGTCTAGCTAAACAGTGTTTAAAAATTAGACATTGTTTAAAATGTCACACGTTATACTGACAGCTAAAATAGGTTTTGAGCATATTTTAAAAATACCTTAGCTTATATATTCATATATAAACTGTCTAAACCATGTTTAACTCAAAACTATCATTAGATGTAGATTTGATTTACAGGATTTTATAGACACGCGTTTAACGTGTGTTTAAATTATTTGTAGTAAGACAGATAGTGTTTTAAGGGTTTTAAACTTGAAAATTTTCTCTTTCTAAGATTAAAGATTAAAAAAAACATTAACTTAATAGAAACGATCATATATATCTTTTATATGAACAGAAAGTATTTGATGCTTTAGATTGATTTAATAAATATAAATGAAATACAGCAAACTAAGATAAGTTGGTTTTAAGTTTTTCGATCTTGATTCAGTTAACTATTTTAGTCTTAACTATTTTTAAACATTTGTTAATTTATTTCCAGCGAATGCAGATCGTCAATACTAAGCAGTGTGGACAATTGTGCTGTATTGCAACTAGATATCGCCTGGTGTTATCTCTGCTTGCAAAGTCTATCCTCTGCCAATGATGCTGCAGCTCGACTGATGAGGGCTGAGAAATCCTTCATAGCCACATACGGAGAGGATCATCAGAGATTGATAGCTCTGAAGGGAACTAATGGTAAGTTTACCGAGAAAAGTTAATTTATGATAAATTAACTGTTTCTGTAGGTATAAAATAAAAATATTGTGTTGGGATACAGCAAACCTGAATTTAACCCCAGATATATCAGTCACACTTTGCTTTTTGCAAAATTAGATGACAATACAGACAAATCAACTTTATATATTAAATAAATAAATGCTTCACACTTAATGGCTCCCATTAGGATTCTTTTTTTTGTACTAAATATCGTGCAATCACTCAATTCGACTATGAGCAGGGTGAAAATATGTTTGGAAATTTATGATATTCCCCATTGTTGCATGTAGCAACATTAAGTTGTTAATTTTTAAAATATTATTAAATAATGTAAGCGAGCAGCACTCGCTCTCTCGCCATCGTGCTCGCCCAGCGAATGGACGTGTAATAAGTGAAATTTTCCTGTGAAATAGTGAATGTATTAAACATAAAAGAAAAGAATATATATATATATATATATATATAAATTACAATATAAAAAAAATTAATTAAAGAAAATAAAAATAATTAATTGTGTGCCGCCAAAAGGAGACAGCTCAGGCTATGAGGTTTTTTATCCCTCTGCTGATATTCAGCTGTCTCCCTTGTGGCCACGGAATGACAGTATCAACTTACTAAAGTAAATAATAAGATTAAGAGAGAGAAAAAATTAAAATAGAAAATAAAAATTTTTGTACCATTTGAGGGGTACGGGACGCGAGGCGCAGGTTGCGGCCGATCACACCACCGTGTCACCGTGTCGGGAGAGTTTATGTTAAATTACAGTACTAACCACCCATTAGGAATATCCACAAGGAAATTGATACTCAGTCAATGCATGGTCTAGTATCCGGCGTCGTTTCAGACGACTTATGCAGTCTGGCAATGTGAGTTGGAAGCCAGCTGGTTAGGGTGGTTTACTAGTCGTGTTTTGTATTTCTTTGTAAAAGCTTTTCTTTCCTCTTTCACTGCCGGCACGCTTAGGTGTTCGTGAAACTCTAAAGTCCTGATAAACCAGGGTACGTTACTGTTCCCCTTTTTATCCCATTAGGATATCATGATCCTTTGTCGTGTACGGAAATACACACAACACGAACACCCAGACCACCATCCATATGGCCAATAGAGACATTTGTCATAAGCGGAGATCGAACCCTATACCGTTAGAACTTCAGTCCATTACTAAACTATCTGTCAATGATACAAAAGATAGTGAAGCCGGAATATGATTATTAATTTATTAGAAGTTTTCAGAGATGGTAGCGCTGTATTCAGGTTTTCTATTTTTTTTTTAATACAAGCAAAATATGTATGTTAGCTTATCAAACTTAAGGTGTATATTTTATAAATGTTGTCAAGTAAAAAAAGTTTTTATATATCTTGTATGTATTTAATGTAAATTTGGCAACAACAATTGATTATATATACCTAGATCATTGAAAACTATATTAATAATACAGATTTAAAGTTTAACATCATAGTTATACATATAAATTATTATGTTTTAATATAAATTTTAGCATTCAAATGCAATGCAATTGTGGTATTATGTATAGTAAAATAAATATACGACAGAAAAACTTAATCCGGCACGGGAAACGAACTTGCTAATTTTTGTTTTAAACTTTTCCTTTTTATTGCAATTTTTTTTAACTATCAGATTCAAATCTCGAGTCGGATCGAATTTTTCTGTGAATCTTCCAAGGCATTTTTTTTTATTTTTAAATCATTGACATGTTTCCTTTTAATAATTATATTTCTTATAATTTTTGATATCTTCGTACTAACCCATCTGAATGAATCGCTTTGTCTAACAATTCCAGCTAACGAGCGAGTACTGTTCATGCGACTCTACCTACTGCAAGGCATCGTGGCTTATCATCAGAATAAGCGAAAAGAAGCGAGAGCATTACTGGAAAAAGCTGAGGCAGAGCTTAACTGTTTGAAGGTTTATTTTAATTTTAGACGGTTAATATTTCGCCTAGTTTCTCCAATAATCGACACTTTTAAATCAATTCTATCTATGGCATCAACCAGATATCCAAAGACAGTTTTTTATAAAAAAAAAACACAACTAAAGATTTTATTTAGTTTTTTGTCACTATTTTGTAAAATAAAAATAATATAATGTCTTTATATACTGACCAGAGAATTAAAACATGATATTCATATAAAATTTAAGGTGGATGATACATCAGTTGCTGCATTGATGGAGCTGGGCTGGTCGGAGGGTCAGGCCAGGACGGGGCTCAGGGCTTCCGGTGGAGACTTGGATCGAGCTCATCATCTCCTGGAACAGAGGAGACGGGACAGGGAAGACGCCAGGGAGAAACATAAGCAGGATCGGTGAGGAAATTATATGTGGTAAAATCTGTTGACTGCATATTGGCACAGTGATCACTACAATGGGTTCAATTTCAGCTCGTAATAAAGAGTCCTATATATGGATGTTTATTGTCTGTGGTGTTCCTGTTCTGTTTCTGCATCTCTGATTTATGATCATGAGGTCTTAATGTTGAATGTGAAACTGTTATATATATTATATATGCTTTTTACCTAGCTGTAGATTATTGACTGTTACGAACTCAAGAAAGTGTTACACTCTTACAGAGTGTCGGCGAGAAGTTTCTAGTATAGTTAAAAGGCTCTCTTATTCACCGTAGGGTGAATAAGAACGCCAGAAGTTTATCTTCGCTTTTTAAACCCATCTCTTACGTCCTATTTCCATTTAATCGGGGATCGGATTTGTGTCTTCTCTAGTACATATGTTTGTGGGCTACTCCCACATTATTCATATTTTAATATCTATTTAGTATATAAATACATTTACAGTAATAAAAATATTTATTATATAATTATTATATTTAACACAAACTATACATTATTTACACATCACATTCACGCATCACGCACACAAAACAAAAAACAATAATTAATAACAAATTAATTATATTCACTCACCTTTATACCAAGTCGGTTAAGCGGTGTACTTGTTGACGACGAGTACGAGCGAAGCTTACCTGCGTTGTGTGACGTAACCACGGGTCGCGCGCGGCGATCCTCCGGTGCGTGTACGCAAGACGAGTTAGTCGCAAATTGTCTTTATGCGCTAAACCTGTGTCGCTTGTTTTTCGCTCGCTTACATTGTTGTGCTTACGAACGTTCTTTTTCCTATATACTTTCTTCTATCGCTATCGTCTATCCTTCTGAACTTATACTGGGGCATTGTAATTGTGTACTCTTTGTTTTTTCTTGTGCGTCGTTCTGTACTCGTTTTTATGAACTATTTTTACTGTTTGTGTGTTCGCGATTAAACGTTTTTGTGTGACCATTGACTTTGGCATTATTTATCTCCAACCACTTAATTATACACAACACTACGCAACCAAATGTTCATGACCGGTAGTGATCACTAACAATTACGCGACCCGTTCGGTTTGTTGATATTATGAAATGAAATGAAATTTATTTATTTGGAACAATAACAGGTTGTACAATTTTAATTTATAAGAAACGTTGTAACTGCATTAGTAATAACTGTTTTGCGGTTAAAACGCCCTCCCCATCATAAAATAGGCTACACAGTTCCCAGAACTATTGCTATTTTATAAGTTTTTGATTTTAATCTAACAAGTATTTTTTTTTATAATTTTTTACTTTATATACATATTTTTTATGTCTTTAATATGATTATACAACATCTAATATACAAAAAATAATCTTCAATAAATAAGTTGTGAATTTGACTAATTCACTATGCTTATATAATCTGTGATATGTATATACTTTGACGCACTCGCGATGGTCATTCTTATGAAAATGTCTAACATGTTCTTTTGTACTTTCCTAGTGTCTTACTTAATAAAAAATCATGGAAGTGATTTATTATTATTTCAAAGCCATAATCCAACATTGTTTGCCAGATATTATCATAAAAAAGTATCTATGAAAATAAAAAAGAATTACTAAAACCGAAATGACTTTTTCAGGGAACAGCGAGCACTAGGTACATGTACAGACGGATCAGCAGTTAGCACTCGGTTAGTGCAAGCATTGGAAAGTATGGGATTTTCAAGGAAACTCGCTATAATCGCATTACGACACACCAACAATGATGCTACGGAAGCTGTGAGGGTCATACACGAGCAACCGGAGCTGGTGAGTGATGATTATACAGGGTTATTATATTTCAGAAGGCTCAGTAAGGAGAAATTTGAAAGTGAAAGGAATGGAGAAATTTGTTGAATCATGTCACCAATTTAGGAGTTTGGCAAAACTGTATTGAAGGATTTGCAGAAAATGCAGGAATACCCGAGTCATAATGAGTTATATAACCTGTAAATAACGACTGATTGGACGCCTCTTGTCTGCGTAAAAAGTTTCTCCCGTTATCCCCTTCGCGTTTTATTTTAATGACGAAATATAGCCTATGTTCTTTGTCAAGGTCTATCTTTATACTAAAATTCATCAAAATTAGTTCAGCGTTTCAAATATGAAAACGATTAATAAATAGACAAACTGAGCTCTTTCGAATTTACAAAATCTCTGCTAATATTAACAAATAACGTCTTGACACGATCCGGCTCATAAAGGACCAACTAAAATGATGATTATATTCTGCATAACTTACTATAATATATAGGGTTTTGTTTAACGATGCTATAGTGAATAGCGAAAAGCAAATGACAACTAAGACTGAATCATTAGTTTTTTTTTAATTTATTTTAATAGCTTCTGGCTATAAAAATAATCAAACCCTTTGATTGTGAAAGAAATGCACAACCTGTATTATTGCACCATTCAGCGGTATTATAAAAATTATCTTCTGGGTAGTAGTACTAAGTTGTTAAATTACCAAAAAGATATAATTAAATTATTATATTTTTTTCAGTTGGGGGATGGTAATGATCTATCGGACACAGAAGACATACAAACACCTAGCTCGGAGAATTCTCTGGCGGAGCCAGATAATAGACTAGTTGCTGAGGTAACATTATTTTCAGAAATCTATACAAATAAATACAAATTAAAATGTCTGTTTGTAAATTTAAATTAACAATTTAAAACTAAATGCTTATGAAAGTATATACGGTACTTACATCAAAAACACGATTTTTAAAATTATTCTCTTTCTGTCTGTCTATTTCGGCGAATGTTTGAAACGGATTTTGACAGGACTTTCACCCAGATTTTTATTTAAAAATTTTCTTTATTTAATTAATAACTAAAAAACCAAATTGAAACCAATCAAATAGTGAACAATATAAGTTTCTAGTAGGGAAGGTCAACATATAAATATAATTTTTCCTCAAATTAACGCGGGTGAAGCCACCGGGCACAGCTAGTATTGACGATATATTTAAAAAGCTAATGATATTTTGTAACTAATCAATGTTAAAAATCTGAACCCATTTCTTAACTTTGACAAGCTCGTCAATGGACTTATTGACCCAAAGATACTATATATAGATCACTCGCCACACTCGATCGCTAGCTGGTTGCTAAGCAACGTCGTCCAAAGTCAGTATTCTAAGTTAAGTTTTCTAATATAATTTGTATAATTCTGTCCACAGCTAGAAGCAATGGGTTACCCTGCTGAAGAGGCTAGTACTGCTCTCCGTCTCTCTCAAAACCACATCAATAAGGCAGTGGATCTGCTCGTAGCTGGTTGCAGCCATCTTTGTGTGTTTATTTTTGTTATTTTTCTCGTAAATATATAATACTAGCCGCCCTAGAAGGCATTATAGTCTATTTTTCCTTACTTGTTCCATTTAGCAGACAAATATAGCGTATTACTAACCACACATAAGAGTTGGACGTAGTTTAGCAGAAAGGACTCAATCCACACTTTGGTCAAAAATGAGTTATATATACCAAAGAGGTCCTAAAGGTTGGTTCTTTCACTCAGCAAAAAAGATACGTGATACTACTACCATAAGTATGATTTTTTAATGACGCGAACCGACCCACATAAGGACGGGTATTTTCCTTCAAACCACTAAAACACTAGCAGAAACGGCTCAAACCAACATTTTTCCCAATAACTCGGAAATAAGTTGGTCTTTCTTACTGCAACTTGACTCAAAAAATTGTTGTATATTTTTTCATTACGTGATTATAATTCAAAATATTCCAAATACTAAATCATTGGAGCAATACACACCTAAACTTAAAACCTCAATAACTCAGAAATAACATATTGTGGGTTGAGTCCTTACTGCTAAACTACGTCCAGTTAGAGGTGAGAAATTATCGATCGAACGATTAAACTGAATCAATTATTAGAATGACAAATTATAATGAACAATAATATTAGAAAATTTGTGACTTTCGTTCCGGATAAAGTTATCAAATAAGACAAGCAAAGAAAAATAGACTAAAGTCAGATTTATGCCACGCTCCTGTTACATGTAGGGTGATGTAATATAGCTTATAAGCTGTATTACATCACCAATACGTTATGTAATACTTGAACGTTCTTTCTGCAACATTATTGTGTCAAGCCACACGGACTCCATTTTGAGAAAATGGCGTTAAAAGATGACATCTTAATTAGTTTGTTTGAAGTATATATCCATCTTTTCTTTTCTATTTTGATAAAAGGTATAATTGATTAAAAGCATATCGATATACTTAATGTATTATCTTATAAAAAGTTTCGCAAATTTATTGTATAAATTGCAGAATATGGGACGCACTTGAAAATTTGATTTTTTTTTTTAAATAATGTTTAATAGGTGACGCAGTATCGGAATACATCAATATTTCCGAATTTGACTTCTTGTGGGTTGACACATTATTGCTTATCAGCATCCATTTATTTAAAATATATAAATGAAAAAGTGAAGGTTATAAAGATGCTAAAACCTATTGCAGTCGTAGCCACCTTTTTTGAGTCGAATACATTTCAATTATTATAGAGAAATACATATATTTTTGCAGTAGATTGTAACTAATCTTGACGAAAAAAAGCCCCGCTGAATTTCTTTCACGGTTTCTTCTTAGGTCTGAAGTTATATTTTTCTGGAACCGTGGTTGATTCATTTTTTTGACGTTCAAAAAGAGAATGTAATTACTTATTTTGAATAAAAATATTTGATCGACTTTCAGGTGATACAGCGAATCCGTCCACAAGCGATGGCGCGTCGAGGAAAAAGATAAAAAAAGAGGCTAAAGAAAAAAGGTGCGAAATGGACTATAATTAACTACTATACTTTATAATAGTCTCAATATATTGTCATTAATACAAGGTGCCTCTCGCGGTTCTATTCACGATTATTGCTTCGTTCTTCTGAGTTGTAACGTGATGTAATAGAGCTTATCACCTTCCTAGATAAACAGGCTATCTAACGCATAAAGAATATTTCAAATCAGATCAATAATTTCAAAGATTACACCACTGTTTGTTCGTGGTCACGGCTAGACTACTCCAGAGTAGAGTCTCCCCGTGGCCACGAACGCTGAAAAGTGCTCGAAACGTAGGGATGATAAAAATAGTTAATATACGCGATTTAAATCCGTTGAAAATAGTTTTATTTTAATATATCTATACTATTCATATTTAAAATAACGGGTCTTATCGCGATAACTAATAGTAGTAATACCTTTTTATTGCCCGACGTTTCGACGAAGTTACATTCGTCGTGGTCACAGTCAAGTGAAGTACCCCGAACAATGTTCGCGCGAACCGATTGTGTTAGTGTGGTGTGCTCCCAGCATTATAATAGCGGTAAAGACAATATTAATATTGTGAGGGTAGGCGAAGAAAACTCGCGCACTCGTCGCCGGAGGGCGCGCGGTACAGCAGTCAGCTCGTGACCACGGCGAATGTAACTTCGTCGAAACGTCGGGCAATAAAAAGGTATTACTACCATTAGTTATCGCGATAAGACCCGTTATATTAAATATGAATTGTATAAATCGCGAAAGTTAAAATATATAATATCTATACTAATATTATAAAGAGATAAAATTTGTTCGTAAGTTTGTTTGTAGGGGGTAATTTCGTAATTTACTGATTCAATTTGTAAAATTCTTTTTGCGTTGAATAGCCCATTTGTTGAGGAAGGCTACAGGCCATATTACATCACACTACTATAGGAGCACTATAAACGCAAGTAAAATTGCGAGAGGCAGCTGGTATAATATATAAACACAAGAATGGCTCGTGTAAAGGTATTACATGTTGCAGGAAAAAGGACCGCGAGATGGCGCTACGTCGTTTGAAGGACGCGATTCGAGCTGATGAAGAAGACTACCTCAGCGGTTCCCTCTCTGAAGAGGAGCAGTTCTTAGCGCAATACAAGTCTCTCATATAAATGTTGTGTCACAAAATTATATAAGCAATTAAATGTTCAACACTTATATAAGTCACAGTCAAAACTCTTAACCGGTGAAAAGCACAATTGACTAAAACAGTCAAAAATACTTTAGACCGAAGGCGTGACTTTTAATATAAACAGTTAATATTGTTTTTGAAATAAAACTATTTTAAACGGATTTAAATCGCGTATATTAAGTATTTTTATTATCCCGACGTTTCGAGCACGAACGTCACGCGTAGACTAAGGTGACATTTGTCTTATCTGAGGTTTTAGAAAATATTATTTGCAACTACCGCCAACGGTTTCTCTAAAACTTTAGTTTAGTTAAGACTATTGTCGAAAGCCGATGTAAGATCAAAAGTAGTTTTCACTGATTTTTCCAGTTAAAATAAGTTTTGACCGGTTACGAGTTTTTACTATAACATATTATATAAAAATTATATTATATGTACTACCAAAATGGAGTTTACTAATATATTTAATAATACATGGATGCCGATAAGCAATAATGTGTTAACCCACAAAATTTCAAATTCGCGTCATATATTTAACAATATTCAAAATATATTCAAGTCATCTAAACTAAAAAAGTATGGAAAAAAAATTCTTAATTAATTTTTTTAATTAAATTAAGTTAATATAATAATCTTACAATTTGAAAAACTTTTTATTACATAAAACTATTGTACCAATTTGTTTTTAATTCACTATACCTTTTATCTAAATGGAAAACAAAAGACAGATATACTTCTGCAAACATATTTGTTAAGAATAGGTTTGACATCTTTAGACGCCATTTTCTCAAAATGAAGTCCGTTGGCTTGACACAGTATTGCTTATCAGCATATAAACTTGCTATTAAAAATACCTTAACTCACTTTGTGGGGATTGTGATGTCTAGTCATGTCCATTATTAAAATGTCCTTTTTACATGTTAATCATAGAGATACATAAACTATCCATTTTGATTATAATATTCTAGTTTCTGTCGCGTTGGGACTTGACAAAAGTTACTAAGATAATTTTTAATCTATGACGTTTCGTGTAATGTAACTAAAAATTAGTTACGATGATTTTCATTTCAGATGTCGATTTATGTATAAAAGTTGTGTACATTTAAAATGTATTAAAATAAACATATATTTACATAATTATTGTTTTATTCATAGAAGAGAGATTTTTATAGCGAAATGAAAAAACACATCACATTTTTAATAATTTATTATAAAACAACAAATAATATGGTGGGTTAATTTTTTTTTAATAATTAAAATTATTTGAAGTTTATTCTTTTTTGTCTTTTGTCATGAATTTCAGTGTCATAATTTTGTCATAATCATAATTAAAAAAAAATATTGCATGCAATTCAATCTGTTTACAAAATTTTAAATACTGCTTCTTAAAAGTTAAAAATATAATGATTAATTAAAATGATTTAGCTAATGTGCGTATATAATTTTTCCATAATGAAATTATTTATTATAACTATAGACATGTTAATTATACTACACAAAGAAGACAAGACAATTTTACGACACACAAACCTGGCCCAAAGATATTCTTGCCAACTGGTTGCTAGGCAACATCATCCAACGTCATCCATACATACTCATATTAAGATACTGTTCAAATTTTACCTTTTAGTTAATGTTAAACCAATTACTTAAAAGTCAAAACAATTTAAAGGATATTGCCAGCAATTTGTGTAAGTGTGGAGTTTAAGTCACCCACGGCTTCCGTTGTTTGTTACTTGTTTTTCATTTCAACAGCTTATCTTTATATGCTTTACTGACAAAGAGTTCGAAATTTAATAATAAAACAATTTCCATTATTCAGTCATTGATATGTTTGTATAAATTCTTGTATATTGTTATATTATTCTTTCAAATTAATAATACAAAACATCATCGGTTACTCTTTAACATTTAATTATTATTAGTAAAAACACAATTGAAGACACAACACTAACATCTCATTTCTTAAATAGCCTCAAATGCGGTTGATTTAGGGTTTAAAATTGTTTGTATACACCTAAAAGTGTTATACATTGTACATTACTCTTAACATTATTCTTCCACTCTTGCCTTCAATTCTGATTCACAAGCGAAAAAATCTCTCCCTCCCCATTTTATTCCTTGTTGATACTATTTGACATTTCTCCTAAATTTTACGCAATATTAAAAGCCCATATCCATATCCATCATATATAAAGTAAATATTACTCTTCCAAACGAGCACAGACTTACACTATGAAATTCAATAACTATAGACATATAACGTTCATACTATTTGACTTTTAAAATCTGTGTCAATTTTTATTTTTGACAACTGAAGCTTGAATTGGCTAGATAACGACTAAGTATTTGCTTGTTTTTCCAAAAGTGGAAGACATTTTGAATGTCGAAATTCATGCACTAATAATGCAGGACCGAATTTAATCTAAGCACTGCCCTGGGGCGCAGTGAAAAATACCGAGCCTTTACCTAAATCATTACCTATGTTTATGAAGCACTTTTTAAAAATAAAGAAATACGTTACTAGAGTATAATAAATTTTAATTAAAAATCGTAACAAAAATCCCTGGCCCTTAGTGCCCCAAAGCAATTCAAGCGCTGAATATATCTATAGTTATGAAATATCATAGACCAAACATAAAAAAATCGCAAACTCAAAAGCACAAAATCAAACCAAAACACTCCAATACTACTGGCTAACAATAAACTCGAGGAACATAACATCGTTTTTAATGTACTCGAACTTGTCGAGACTTGTGTGTGGTATGAAGATGTACTGCCTCTTCAGCTCGATGATGTTGTTGAGGGTTTCCGTGGATCTGTTCTTGTCGTCCGCGCTGTCATAATCGTGACGCTTGGAGGAGGATTTACGACGAAGGTCGAGGGATTTTACTATGTCCATGGCCTGTAAAGTGTTGGTATTTAAGACGTGAAGTGTTTTCTGCTGTTTTAACCATTTAAATTCATCTCATGGTGGAAAACGTAATGAGGAAATTGCATGGGACAAGTACTGAAATAAACACAGATGAATCTTTTACTGGGCGTAGTAGGAAACTATAAGGAATAGAGAAAATTCTGAGGGCCGATTTTTAATATCGATTGCTAACGTTGGTAAAATGTCCGACACATGAACAGAGGACACCCTGAATAGATTTAGATCCTTGGCAACTCTGAAGAGGTCCCACTGTCGAAATCAGCTCACCTGGCTCCTCTTAGCAGGCTGGTCCCGCAGCACGACGCTGACGCTGAGGTTGCAGGGCCAGTCCAGCAGCGCGTCGTAGGGGCCGGCCACGAGGCGCACGGTGCTGGTGACGTGGCGCCCCTTCCACTTGCCGATGCCGTTCAGGTTCACTTCCGCCTGGGAGGTTTATTACAAACGAGGGCATGTAAAGAGTGGAGGCAGCTTATGCTAAGTTGACTGAATGATTAACATCATCATCTGAAAAATAGACTTACCGTGTTTTTTGTTTTCTTTATAACAATCAATTTTGTTAAGTACTCCATTAATCACGGGAGACTCAAAGGGGGGAGGGGGGTCCGGGATAAAATCACCAGATATCACAAGGGGTTATTAAGATATCGTGTATTTAATATAAACACCTCACCAAGTATGACCAAAGTGGTGGGGAGAGTGATATTAATCACTCAGAACAGCCTAGAATTAAAAAAAAAATGTATGAGATTAAAAATACCTTGAGAGTGTACCCGTATTTACTCGTACGGAAGAGTGGACTGGTTAGCACAGCATCGTTTTCTTTTGCTTCTTTCATTCGAGCTGAAAAGTTGTCTATTCTCCAGATTAGACGGCCTGTGGAAGGTTAAATATGTTAAAATTATTAGCTATACGTACCGATATAAAAGAACCACTGACGCAAAGAAGAACATACAGATTATTTTAAGGACTAAAATTAACAAGACAAACTACACTCTAAGGCAAAATATGAACGGAAACACATCGCATTTTCAAATTCTATCTCCAAGCGCTTGTTTGTCGCAGGTAAATAGGTTTTTATGACCGGAAGAAGTGAAGATAGCTCTCTTAAAAGCCGATGTTAGACTTTTGTCTATCAACGACCGTTCTATGTAAATGGCCCCAATTACAAAACTACACTAATGTCCCATAACAGAATATCGAAGCAATGGAGATCGTGAAACAATTTGGCAGACAAGTTGGCGCAATGGTCACTGCTGAAGATTGAAGCGCTAACGGTCGTGAATTCGATCCCCGCTCACGGCAAACGTCTCTGTCGATCATACGAATATTTGCCGTGTCTAAGTGTGTGTTGTGAGTGTTTCCGAACCCTGACTACAAGATGCTTATAGAGGATGCTTAGTGTGATTCGTTTATTTATATACAACAATAATTAAAAATTAAAACTTTGGTTACCATCATCTCCACCAAACTCGGGGCTGTCCAAGGTGACCCTGGTCTGGAAGTCGGCTAGTTCACTCCTTATCTTGTGGTAGGACTTGGTGAGCGCCCGCAGGTCTCTGAGGATGATGTCCATCCTCGTGGCGTGCTCTGCAGCTTCCGCTCGAGCATCTGCCGTTGCTACTTCTAGCACTGCGAGACGGTCTATCGCCTGAAAGCAACATTTTATTTCTTTTTACTTTTTTAAATTTATACTGTATTTTGTCTATGATACCTTGTTGATTGATTCGTTACTATTATATGTAGTCAGTACATACCGTCTCTCTAAGAAAGGTTACTCGTTATTTTTCAAAAACACATATTCATAATAATATGTAAACTAGTAACTTGTGTACGTAACTAACTATATTTATATACATTTGTACATATACAGGATGTAAACTGGGCATATGTGGGACATTTTACCAACATTAGCAGAATCTATATTTGAAAGTAAAAAAAAACTGAATGAAATAAAATGAAATCTATTTCAATATTCGATCTTGTACACTCGTACAAATATATGTACGTATAAGCATTATTTATAAAAAATAAATAAAAAAATAATAATATAGTTTTTTTCTTTCAAATATCGATTTTGGTAACGCTGGTAAAATGCCCAACACACGCCCAGTTGACACCCTGTATACAAGAACTGGTTGCTTAAAGGAGTTATTAGATTACTGGTCTCTCTCCAACAGTGGCGCTCTGCAGCTGCATCCTCAGCGTGGACAGCTGCGTCAGCTGCTCCGAGGACCGGCGCGCCTCCATCAGCTCGCTCTCCAGCAGCGCGCGACTCTCCGCGTTCCTCTCCCTCTCTTCTTCCACTGTCTGCTTTATGTACTCTATCACTTCCTCTGAAAATAGAGCCACAGGTTTTATTAGTGTCCACGGTGATTATAAATGAGTCCTTTTTAAAGTAAGACTTCTTGAAAGACTTTAAAATAAAGTTCTGTATACAAATTATGTCTTACCAAAACTCGACTCGGAAATATTTAAGGCATGGCAATCTTACATTGTAAAAAATAATACATTGCGAGAAAAACCAACGACTAACGGGCTTGGTTGAAGACCATTTTTCTTAAGTTTATAAGCGAACCAATTACTTGAGACCAAGCTTTGTACAACACTCACCAAGACTCTTAATAGTCCGAATCCTGTTGTCATGTTGTGTCAACGCTTGTTCCAGGAGCTCCCTCTCGTGCTGTTCATGGACTAAGCTGCTGACAGCACTCTCCAGCCTCATCACTGTGTTTAGCTGCTGACTTTGAAGTTCCTGAAATAGATAACAGACCAAAACTGTGAAGTCAGTGTTATATTGTAATAAAATTTGTAGTGATTATTTTAAATCTTATTGTCTTATCAAGAAAATTTAACTTAAGGGTTATTTAAAATATTGTATAGAATACGACTGTCTAATATCTTAAACGCATACCAGATTTTTTGAAATATATGTTATGGTTAAAATTAAAGTTAAATTATGATAATATATTTGCTTAAATTAGAAATTCTCTTTTACTTTGGTTCCTCTTTTTCAAAATCGTAATCAAAATATTTTTATTACTATTAACTCTTTTTTAAATCTTCTACTGTATTAATATCAGTAAAATCATTCGTATTCTCTTCTCATTTTAGGGTGTAAAGACATTCACAAGCCATTAATAAGATATTTATAAGTTATATTAAGTGAATCTTTCTTTCAAATATTGGTACTAAGTATCTTTTCTTACGAAAACTTATCTATAACATGCAATGAATCAATTGTTTAAGGTTTATTACCTGTAAGGCTAATTGCACGTTAGATAGATCATGTTTGAACTGAGCAGCCCAGTTGGCTGCGCGTTCAGCCTCATCATCCACAGCAGCTCGCAAAGAAACGATGGTGGAGAGGAAGTGCTGAGACCGCTCTTCTACCAGCACCAGCTTTGTGCGAATGTTCTCTAACTCAGTAGATTGGATATCGCGATGGCTTGATTCTTCTGTTAGTGTTAATCTGAAAAACGTTTTTTTTGTTGATTAATTGGTCATCATCATGTATATATGTAAGTTTGTTTAATGTATTAAAGGTCGGTGTAGCACTAATACTTAAAGAAAGTCGAAATTGTCTAGTGGTCAGAACACGTGGACCGCAACCAACGACCGCGGGTTCAAACCCCGGCTAGCACCGCTGAGTTTTCAAGTGCTACATTGTTTAAATTCATCTTATGCTCGGTGGTGAAGGAAAACATTATGAGGAACCTGCGTGTGCCGCGAGAAATTCTAACACATATAAATATATCCGCCAATCCGAAGTGGAGCAAATTAGGTTCTAAACTTTCTTCTTAACGGGAAAGGAGGTCTTTACCCAGCAGTTGGACATTTACAGACCGTTACTGCTACTACTATTACTAATACTTAAAAAGTAATGCGATGCTAATTCTTGGACCCGAAAAATAACCCACTCGGTTTATATTGCTATAAAGCTGTATATTATCTCGCGATGCTTTATTAAATGGCTCAAATTACCACCAAGGTACAAAATGAAATATTCTCAAAAGTTGGAGATTAAAATAAAAGGTCTCAAAGTACTCTTTACAATTTCTTTGCCCATTCCCTTCTAGTTTATATTTAAAAAATATTGTATGAAACATAAATCAAAAATACCTCAAACATTTTAGTATTTGAAGCTTTTGACGGTTATTTAAAAATAAATTATACAAAATAACATACTTAATAGAGGCTACTTCTTTTTCAAGATACGAGACGCAGTCTTCCAGAGGTATCGATCTCGCATTCCAAGTGTGGTTAATGACGACGGACGCGGGGTCTGACCCGCGCACGTGACTGGGAGACGAGACGTTGCGACTCTGGAATAATATTTGTTTCATATAAATACACCTACGCTTATGATTATAACAATGATAATGGCAAGGAGGTACTCTTCTCTGTTCAGAATCGCAGTATCAAAAACCGAAATTGCTTCATTCATTGATCATTAATCACCGAACTTTGCAAGATAATGATACCCTGAGAGCTTAAACATATAACCACGTAGTACATAATTTTTCATTATTATCAAAAAAAATCACGACGCTATGTTGTGGCCGTAGACATTGATACAGTGCCAACTTTTTGAAAGAAACTGTATAGACGTCTAATTAATCTAATTTTCGCACCCAGAATGACGATCGCTTTGTATGGCATTGTCTAGCAAACAGCTAGCAACTGAGTACAATCTATACTAATAATAAAATTCTAGCGGGTCGCTGTCTGTACATGTAAGATATATGAAAAAAAATTATTGGAGGCCTTTACCTACGCAATAGAACCCAAAACAAAATTTGTTAGAATTTTTGTCTGTTTGTCTGTTTATCTATACGTTTTTGCCCGCTGAAAAAGATATGTCAACTTATGGGGTCACATCAAACATTATTTTGTGATTTTCACTAAATACATGAAAGTACTTACATCAAGTACTGTCAGTCTGTTTCTTACGACTAATCTCTGAAACAGCTGAATCAAATTTGATGGGACTTTCACTCGCAGTTAGAGGATGTCCATTAATCACGTGAGGCCCAGAGAAGAGAGTGGGAATGGAAGAAAACAATCACAAAATATCACAAAGTCTAAAAAGTTCTTAAAAACATTACAGCTAATATTATAAGGATTAAATTAGGCTACTTATATTAAAAAATATATATTTATTTTAATCAATAAGTAAAAAATAGAATTACACGATTACAAAATATTGGAGAAACGGATAAAATAGTGAACATTTTCCGATTTAAGAAGGGAAGGTATACATCTATACAAATAAATAAAATTGATGTGTTTGTTTGTAATTTTAAATAAATGCATATGAAAGTATACACGGTACTTACAACAAAATTACCAATTTTAAAATTTTTGTCTGTCTATCTGTCACTCAGTTTGTTTCGGCTAATATCTGAAACAGCTGGACCGATTTTGATGAAACTTTCACTAGCAGAAAGCCAATGTTATAAGGAACAAAATTGAAACCAATGAAATAGTGAATAATATCTGATTCAAATAGGGCAGAGCCGATTTTGATTAAAACTAAAACTGCATCATTCGTTTTTTGAAAAATAAGTTTTCCTAGCCAGAAACGAACACGTTGATTCTGCAAAAAAATAATATTCTGTAGTATTGCACCATCTGATACCTTCATACATTATAAAGATCAACTTTAGTGAGGTAATACTATACAGTAAACTGCAACAAAAAGAAAAGGCATTTTTTTTTACAAAATTCTATCAAATTCTTACATTAATTAAATCTTTAGTAACGGGATGTTGTAACGCTAATAGCGGGTGAATACAATAGTCGAGTCCAGTGAAATGTAGATTTTCAACAAATTGATTCATCTTTTTAAGAATTATCTAAACCTACCTAGGTAACTGAGTAGATGACGGGGACCAAAACAAACGTGACATTCTATCAACTTTGTATAACTCACATAGAAAAAAAAAGACAAACATGAAAGAAGTTACTGTGAGTAATTCATTTTATATATTTTCGATTGTATTGTTCACACTCTTCCTCACTTTAGTAGGTGACTAGCATTTTGATGCAATTTATAAACAAATCGTTCGAAGTAACGCACATTTTTTTTCTAAACTTACCGGAACCCATGATTTAACCCACATATTTGATTATGTCTATGTAGAATCGAATACTTAACTTAATTAATGTATAGATTTAATGTTATTTTGTAAAAAAAAAAACCTTTTCCTTTAATTTGCCGCTTACTATTACTTTCCAAAAGTTGATCTTTGACAAGTGACACTATTAGGTGGTGCAATAATACAGAATGTATTTTTTTTTATTAGTGGGTTCTATTTCTGGCCAGGAAAATCATGAAATTAAAAAAAAATTATGATGTACTTTTAGATTTTTCAAAATCGGACACGAGACTCCATTAAGTATCTTTCGCGATTCCCTATAGTTCCGGATTTGGCCTATTAAGTCCAGTAGAAAAGTCACCCGACATATCATACTAGGAGAACTTAGGTGGGAACTTACTGTTTTGCAGTCGAAATTTTAAAGACTACCACAAAACAACTTTTCTTCAACATTTATAGTGAAAACCGTGGAGGAATACCACATCTGAGTTAGTGTCTGCTTATAAATACAACCAGTTCCCAGATTCAAAGTAAAAAGCTCCTTTCTTGAGCAGCACTGCAGACTATTATAACCTTGCTTTGCAGGAGACATGCCAAACATTCTGTAATCCACGCGAACGAAGTCGCGGGCACAGCTAGTAAATAAATAAATAAATAAAATAAAGGCATCACACTCAACGACCCCCATTAAGATCTTGTGACCTTGTGTCGGGGGTCCGGAAACATACACAACACAAACACAAACACCAAGACGTATGGCCAATACAGACATTTGCCGTGAGCGGGGATCGAACCCGCGACCATTAGCGATATAGTCAGTTGCAGTGACCACTGCGCCAACGTGTCTATCAATAATATATATGTGATGATATTTTTGGGCTAACGAGTGAATTGATAAGCTTGTCTCTTAGGAACGGATGCATATTTTTAAACGGAACTAGTGTGTGTGTAACATATCTACAGTTATAAATTATCATTACCTTTATTACACTAAAATTTATATCCGAAAATCGCAGAGGATTTAAGTATTTAGCAGGTATTGAGGTTAACGTCTATCTTAAAATTAAATGATAAATATTAACGTACATTTTTATCTACAAAATGAATATCCAGCAACTTACCAATTACGTTCTATTTGTTTAATTATCAAAACATTCACGACCGAGAAGCAAACCAAATGTTAACAAGACTTACACTACTTCTACAATTAAAAACTCGTCAGTCTAATAACTCCTCGCACGTCAAAATTAGTCAAACTGTTTAGACTACAAGAGGTCACAGCTGTTCGCCAGTTTTGGTCGCTTACGTCCACTATGTTTATTTTTTTGTAGACGTCACATAGCCTAAGACATTCCTGGGAAAAATATGAATCTAATAACACCTTATACTTCAAGCCTAAGACCTTCCTGGGAAAAATATGAATTTAATGATACCTCACACTTTAAAATCAGTCAAACTTATGAGGCTACGAGAGTTCCCAGCGGTTCGCCAACTTTGACAATTTAAGTTAGCCATGATAATTTTTCACAGACGTCAGATAACCTAAGAAACTCCTAGGGCAAACAAGTCTAATGGCACCTTAACTTCAAAATCGATCAAGCCGTTTATATTACAGAAGATCACAATGGATCGGACATACATATATTACGCTCTGTCTGGGTTAGTCAGGTAAATAAAACATTTTAAAATGTACCTTTTCCATCTGCGGGCAATCTTTCACGTGCGTCTCCTTGTGCTTCCTCTGTATCCAGGCGCCGCAGCGCAGCGGGCACTGCTCCAAAATACTGCCGCATTGCTTCAGGTGATGCTGATGGTGACAAAACCAAAATATTTTTTATTAAATATAATATAACCTCTAGTAATATCTTGTTTAAATTTATGAGAGGTACCTCTACCTAGTAGTAAAAAAAATGAAAATTGGTTCACAAATGGCGGAAAAATCGGTGAACAAACATAAAAAATACATACAACCGAACATAGAACCTTCTCCTTTTTCGAAGTCGGTTAAAAAACAACACAACACACGAGATATCGATTTGGCGCTTGTTGTCATGGTCTCAATGAATAGAATCTCAGGGTTTTTATTGAGAATTATGACTTGCAAGAGCGGAGTCGTACAAGTGAGTGATAATTATCCTTCTATCCTACATGCTCTTTGTTTCTGTTAAAAATATATCTGAATTGATAAGTACATAATTCTTTGTTCCATTCTTATGATATATTTATCAATTGTATCAGATTACTACGTTCCTTTTATCGTGTATGTATTTTGATCGTGGTTTTTATCACAGAATGCATTCTTTCGCAAACCTTCGAATAATCTCGAGATCAGATAAAAGAATGATTTCGACGAAATTTTTTAAGTTCTCCAATTTTTTGTGATCGTCGATTATCATTGGTGTAATTATTGACACAAGTAACGTTTGCTCACAGATTTTCATAAGATTTACATAAATTGTTTATCCTTGCTTTTACACCAGAAAGAATTTACATAGGTCAGTGACATATTTATTGTCACTCAAAGCTTACGTATTTTACCTAGGTCACCTAGGTAATTATTACCAGGACACTGAGATTACTTTATATCAATTATGAGAGTAACATCGATATTTTACAAATTATAGTGAACAATTTAATTATGTTTGTACCTAAATAAATTGTAATTAGGTAAAAATTTGTAAAAACGACAAAATTTGGATTTTCTTTATTTAAAAATGTGTATTGCCTCTCTTTATTGCCTCGGCTGTATATGTTAAACCCAGAAGACCCAAAAAAAAAATTAAAATTTAAAGAGCTATTTTTGCCATTCTATGACATGTTAGGCAATTATCATTAACTTTGATTTTTAAATAATTATCGGTAGTATTGTAGTTTTTGTTTTTTTTTTCAATAGATATCATGCTAATGTGACGACGAAATAAATCCATCTAATACGATTTGTATGACGTAAATTCACACTAACATTTTTTTGTCATCTTACAGAGATTCAAGGTTAAGCAATTACCGAGAAATGTTTAACTTTTGGTTTATAAATAATAGTCGTGAGAGAAAACCGCTACTTATATGTACTTTTATCAATAATCGTCTGTTTGTTCGATGATCATACAAAAATTATAGAACCTATTTTGATAAAACCTTTAGTGTTTAAAAGTATATGCTTAGCTTTAAAAATTTATAAATATATATTTTTTAAAACGTTTTGCTGTAATTTTATTCGGAATTTTAATTATAAGTGCACAAGAAAGTTTATATAATAAAAATAGTTTTTATTTTACTTATTTTAACAGTTTATTAAACATGCCAGGAACATTACACATATATGGCACAGGAAAAGAAAATTTAAAAGGTATACTTAACCCTAGAAGAGATTTCTTCCAGTATACCCGAGACGGAATAAACGGAGACAGAAACAGTAACAGGTAGATAGGCAGATTTCACAAATAAAAAGTTTTTTGGTTAATATAGTTTTCCAAAATGTTACTAGCTTGAGACTTCACTCGCGTTAATGTTGATTTTGATACCATTTTAATTTTTTTTTTCTGTTTAGCCGTCACCTACGACACGCGCGCCACCAAATTCAATATCAAAATATAGATTAATTAATTAAGTACATATTAAAAATCCTTATCTTATCCTTAATCCTTAGTAGCTAAAGCATATTCTTCTGTTCAATATTATCTAGATGATTAAGATGCATGGATTTAGTATAAGCTTGATTCACACAGGGTATTTAAAATATTTGTAACTCATAAATGTATGTACCCATCGTAAAACTTTTAAAAAGAGTAGAGTAACTATCGAGTTTCTTGCCGGTTCTTCTCCGTAGAATCTACATTCCGAACCGGTGGTAAATTAATTAATTAGTGTTTTGTTTTCTTTTTGTTTCTGTATGGACGATTCAAAAGTGCTTGTAAAAGCCGACTTGAATAAAGCATATTTTGATTTAATAATTGATTTAAGTAGGCTCTCACAAGTACGTTTGAATCGTTAAAAATAAACAAACACAAAGTGTTTAAATTAATGGGAAACTACCACCGATTCGGAATGTATAAGTATATAATACAATACGAATAAAAAAACCACCCAATAAATATTGATTTTTGCGTATTAAATATTTAACTTTTACGCTAATAATAATTTTATTTGTATATTAATTATTTTTATCACGAGTATTGGAAACAACAATACAGGCAAATAACCCGAAGGCTGAAGTTACGAGCAGCACCTAATATTAGTTTTTAAGAGTAAATAACTACACAAATAGACGTCATTTTTGTATATTGTGTTTGTGATAAACCCCGCAATCTTTTATAATGGTTTGAACAAGACAATTTTCCCCATGATCGAATAAAAGTATACACAAATGACGTTACATTTTGTGAGTATTTTTCCAATTATTCCCATACATTTTTAATGATAATAAGCGAGCAAGCGGAGCATCTGATGTTAAGTGATCATCGCTGCCCATGGACATTTGCAGCACCAGAGGAGTTGTCAGCTTAAATGAAAATTAGGAATGAAGGGGAAGAGGAACTAATAGAAGAGCTTTCGGCTCTCTCACTCACTCGTGGTTCATCATCATAGTTACGCCTCTGCTAGTATAGCTGCTTCTAGTAAAGCTACTTACTAGCAGAGGCGTAACTATATCATCTGAACCCAGCCGCAAATTCTTTGGATGGGGCCTCCCAGTAAAAATCGTCACGTTACAACTTAATTTTAATGATCCACTTAAGTAGCCCAAAACTAAAAATATTAATAATATTGTGTGCATTTTAGTTAAATCTCTGATAAGTTTCATTATAGTATTGTAGTAAGTAGTAAAGTAAGCTTGTAAATATCCCACTGCTGGGCAAAGGCCTCCTCTACTATTAAGGAGACGGTTTAGAGCTTAATCCACCACGCTGCTCCACTACGGATTGGCGGATATATGTACATGTATCAGAATTTCTCCCGATACATGCAGGTATCCTCACGATGTTTTCCTTCACCACCGAGCTAGAGATGAATTTAAACACAAATTTAGCGCTTGAAAAATCAGCTGTACTAGCCGGAGTTTGAACCCGCGATCATCGGTAAAGATCGACGTGTTCTAACCACTAGGCCAGCTCGGCTCTCAAGAGTATTGATTTATACATATTTATAAATAAATAACAATTTACTTTAATAAGATTTTGATTAATACAATTCTTTTAGGCCGAGGCCCTTCCGGGTCAGGGGCCCGTGGTTTTTTGCCAATCCTGCCACCTTATACTTACGCCCCTGTATACTACCTACTTTACGCTGATTTTCTGAGTGTGCTATTTTCACAATTGAGCCAGCCCGTTCTACCACATCACCATATAAAGGGGGTTTAGGGATCCGAACCTCCGAAGTTAAGTTAGCCGTGTAACTTTCGCAGTAACTTAGTAAAAAAATATAAAGCTAGAGTAAAAGGTAATGTATGAAATTAAAATGTACTTCAAATCAACGAACCTGCAGTTTCCCCATCTCAAACATATCATTGCAGAAGTAGCAAGGGCTGTCTTTAGCCTTACTCCCTTCAAAATCCGCTTCCAGCCTCTTTAAACTCATTTTTCCACCAATTTTAACAAACACATACACACTGTCAAACAAACATATATGTGTAACACACTATGTCACTCATACATGCATCTTTGATTATTAAAGTACACATACAAAAAAAGTTGATTATACGAATTCACCAAAATCCGTATTCCGAACTAATTTATTCTCGAATATCCTAAAATCTCACTTCGTAACGCTAACAAGATAATAAAATCGAAACAATTCTTTGTTCAAAATATGGTTTCACTAAACTCCGTATTCCAAATTTAAATTTCCATTTAAATAATTGTCGAATATTCCAGAATTACACCTCCAACACTAAAACGATCGTTAGGTTTTATTTTTTTAATGCACAATTCTATATTCAAATTAATTTGACGTTTCATTAATTTCGCAGTTACTCGCAATGTGGTGCGACGCCCATCCAGCTACTAATGAGTCAGTCTTTATCAGTGATACCTGATAGGATAGTGATAAGCCGTGATAATGATAACGCGTCAATACGTAGCCACAGTATTTAATTATTTGTAGGTCAAGGAGATATCAATGGTAAATATTTGGAAAATGATGTGATCTACAAATTTCAAGGTCGTTTAAGGTCTTCTTATGTCATTAATTATTTACGATTTTATCTGTGTATGTTTATTAGCTGTCAAGAAATAGTTATGTTGCAATACATTCCTACAAAATTATATACAAAATAGAGCCCTATCAAAATTAATCTATAAAAATAAATAAAATTGTCTGTTTTTAGTATCAAATTAACTGTTTTTAACTAAATGCATATGAAATTATAAACGGTATTTACATCCAAATTACAATTTTTAAAATTTTTGAATGTGTGTCTCTCTGAGACAGCTAGACCGATTTTGACGGTACTTTCACTCACAGATGGTTAGCGTTCCAAGGAGTAACTTAGGCTACTTTTATTTAAGAGAAATAATTATTTACATAAGTAAATAAAAAGAATTTGAAACCCATGGAATAGTGAACAATATCCGATTCAAGACGAGAAAGTAAATATTATACAAATATAACTGCGAAATGCAGCTAGTATTCAACAATCAAAATAAAAATATACTTATTCAGACAAAAAAATACAGAAAGAAAAAAAAAATTGAATTTACCACCGGTAGGTAACCGGTGGTAAATTCAATTTAATTTTTTTTTTTGTCAGACCTATACTTAACAAATTTGTTTCAAGACTTCCATATCCTGTTTTTTAATTTTCTATTTTGATAAAAGGTAAATATATTTATTAATTAAAAGCAGATCGGTATAATAAATTTTTTATCTAATAATAAGTTTTTCAAATATATTAGATTATTATTGTACATTGCAAAATATTGAGCACACTTCAATATGCGAAACATTAAATGAAAAAACTTTTTCTCGTACTTATTTAATTTAAAAACATTTCAAAAATGTAAACTATGTCTAAACCATGTTTAATTCAAAACTGTCTTTAGACGTGGATTTGTGGTACGAATTTTTATAACGTATGTTTAAATCTTTTGTACTAGTACAGCCAGAGCGTGCTCAGTTTCGAACACGCGACCTTTAAAATCCACGTGTTCTACATTCAATTCGTCTTTGACCTTTTCTTATTTTAACATGGTAATTATTTAGCTATAAACCCATCAAATTGTATTGGTATGTGTGGGTATATTTAATATATAGTCTTATACATAAGTAGCTGTCCCGACTTCGCACGGGAGTAGTGATTAAAACTTACTTTTTATGTGTAAAATCTTAACACAAAGTTTTGACTTTTAATAGGATCTTAAGTTCTTAATCAATAATTCGTATTAGAGCACCACCTTAAATGGATGCTGGTAATCGAGGTAATGTGTCGTTTATCCGGAAAAGTCAAATTCCGAGATATTGATGTATTCTGAAAATTTTACTTTAAGTAACTTTACCTGCCTTACTACAAAAGATTTAAACAGACGTTAAACGCGCGTCTAAGACAGTTTTGAGTTAAACATGCTTTAGACATAGATTAATATACGTTTAAGTGAGTTTAATAGATGTTTAAAACCTATTTTTGCTGTCAAATGTAACGTATAACATTTTATCAATAAGTTTTTTTTAGAGTTTATTCGCTGTTAAGCAATTTAGATAATATTTTAAGCAATGTTTAAATCTTAAACACTGTTTAGCTAGACACGTGTTCAACATGGTTTTAATGCGTCTTTTGTAGTATCAAAATCAAAATCAAAATATGCTTTATTCAAGTAGGCTTTTACAAGCACTTTTGAATCGTCAATACAAAAACAAAAGAAAACTAAACACTAATTAATTAATTAATTTACCACCGGTTCGGAATGTAGATTCTACCGAGAAGAACCGGCAAGAAACTCGATAGTTACTCTTTTTAAAAGTTTTACATTTATGAGTTACAAATATATTAAATACCCTGTGTGAATCCAGCTTATACTAAATCCAAGCATGTTTATCATCTATATAATCTTGAACAGAATAATATGCTTTAGCTACTAAGGATTTTTTAATATGTACTTTAAATTTATTTTTCGTAAACTGTAACACTTTTTGCGGAATTTTATTATAAAAACGAATACCTTGCCCCAAGAAGGTAACATTGACTTTGCGGAGTCGAAACTTCAGCGTTATAAGTTTATCCTTTATCAAAAGAATCAATGTTGTTGTGAATATACATAATATTATTGTAAATGTACTGCGATGCAACCGTAAGTATACCAACTTTATTAAAAACATCTCGAAGGGAATCTCGAGCTCCTAGATTATAAATACCACGAACAGCTCTCTTTTGCAAAATGAATACAGTATTAATATCTGTAGCGTTACCCCATAACATCAATCCATAAGACATGAGGCTATGAAAATAACCAAAATATACCAATCGAGCTGTATCAACGTCGGTTAGTTGACGAACTTTCCTAACCGCGTATGCTGCGGAGCTGAGTCTTCCCGTAAGAGATGCCAAATGGGAATTCCACTGAAGCTTCATATCCAAGGTAATTCCCAAAAATACTGTTGTATCGCTAACATCAAGGATCTCACCATTTAATATTAAATTATAAGTTTGTTGTTTTACATTAGGTAATGTAAACACTAGACATTTAGTTTTTTTAGTATTTAAAACTAGATTATTAGTGGTAAACCAACCATGTATCCGTGATAATGCATTGCTTACATCGTCATAATCAACTTTATTTCTATTAACTTTGAAAATAAGTGAAGTATCATCAGCAAACAATACAATGTCACAAATACTTTTTACATAAAAAGGTAGATCATTGATGTATATTAAAAATAGAAATGGACCCAGAATTGATCCCTGTGGAACACCCATTTTTAGCTCTGATCCAGAAGACTTTATTCCATTTATAAAAACATGTTGAATTCTCCCAGTCAAGTATGAAGCAATAAGATCAAGAGCTTTACCTTCAACTCCGTAATATTGAAGTTTACATAAAAGCGTTTCGTGATTTACGCAATCAAATGCCTTAGACAAATCACAGAAAACACCGATAGCATTCTGTGATTTCTCCCACGCATCATAAATATGTTTAAGAAGCGCTATACCTGCATCCGTTGTTGAGCGACCTCTAGTGAAACCGTACTGTTCACTATGAAAAATATTATTTACATCAAAATGATCAATGAGTTGATTTAAGATAATTTTTTCAAATATTTTACTTATGGACGGTAGGATAGAAATAGGTCTATAATTACTGGGATCATCTTTGCTCCCTTTTTTGAAAAGAGGTAAAATTTTACTACATTTCAATAAATTCGGAAATGATCCAGTCTCAAGACTTTTGTTAAAAATTAAAGCTACATATGGGGCAATATCCTCAATAATAGTATTAATTAATTTAACCGAAATACCCCATAGATCATTCGTTTTCTTAATATTAAGAGATTTAAATGTTTTTATAATATCTACTGAAGTTATTTGCTGGAAAGAGAATTTAACATTGCATTTAGGTACATGATTAACAAGAAACATGGTTGCGTCTGATGAAGATGAATTTAAGTGCGATGTTATATCAGTAGCGATTGTATCAAAGAATTTTTCAAAGATATTTGCGACTTCTAATTCTGAACTTACTTTTTTATTATTTAAGTTCAGCTCAATGGACAGAGACTGTTTATTAGATTTTCCACAAACACGGTTAATGACGTCCCATGTAGCCCTGATTTTGTCGTCAGAATTAAATGTATGATATACATGTATGTAGTATGACAGTACGTATTTAATATTATTCAAAAAATATAATATAAATAAGTCAGAAATGAGTTTCGTAGTAATGTTTCGAATTTTGAAGCGTGGTTCATATTTTGCAATATACAATAATCTCATATATTAAAAAACTTATAATTAAATAAAACTGTTAATTATACCAGTCTGCTTTTAATCAATTATTTATAAAACTAAAAACCTATATGTATACATACTCCTTTAAACAAATTTATTAGAAAATAGGTTAATTTTATTTAATAACTTACAAACAGCATAGAAATCGCGTAATACATCTAGCCTGGCTATAAATACTTTGACTTCAAAACTTTCGTTTTTTTTTGCGCCATTTCACATATATATTCGTGTGCATTATCAAATTACAATATAGAATGGGGTATTAAAAAATAGCATTGCAATAATCGCCTTGCACAACACGGTATGAAGCCATCGGTCATATTCCAGATACTTCAAAAGCTTGGTATCAGCCGTATATTCGTATATCGTACTACCAACAGATACAACAACACTTCCTCAGTTAAAGATCAGAAAAGATCGGGGCGGCCGCGTGCTGTTAGAACTGCAAAGGCTGTTAATGTTGTTTACGCCACAATGCGACGAAACTCCATTAGGAAGCAAAACATCTTATCACGAGAAATGAAGGTTCCGAAGACTCTGTCGCGTATTATAAAACAAGACCTGAATCTCGGTGCTTATCGACGATATGTGACATGGATATATGGAGGATATGTTCTAAATCAATCCTTACAATGAAAGAGTAGATCGATCAAAACCTTCTATTGCGATGGGCACGTGAAAGTCACAGGCATATCCTTTTTACCGATAAAAAAAAAACACTAATTAATATTGGCTTTTCATAGAGGTATGTCGATGAGAAAAAGCTTCTATTTATTCATTAAGATGTCAAATAAGACGATGGACCCATACACAGATGAGACAAGACCACAGGTTAAAAAACACAATAGTATAATATTAATATATCGCGATTCTCGTAAGCGTGTTGGTCTGAATTATGCGCATTACATTGCGCAGAACGCAAAATTAGGCACCAGGACAGTCATTGAGACATTTCTTTAATTTGAATTACCTAATACTTCTTATAATATAACTATATATATCAAATTAATGTGTTTAAATTATTAATTAATAGCAGTTTTTAGTACAGTTTCAAAACATAAATACTGAATCTGTGTAATTGTTAGAAATTCGTGATTTTCGTTCCGGGATATTTATTTATCAAATTAGTCAAGTAAATATATAATAGATTATAAATGTCCTTTAATGCCGAGAATATTCAATAAACTTATACCAATATCGTACATTACATGTTTTAAGTATTATTTACTGGACTGTATGATGCGCGAGTTTGGACTCGCCTCATGTTCAGACCGACACACTTACGTGAGACGAGGTGTATATGTTATTTTAAGAACTAAATATTATAACCATAATAAAGGTGCTAATTGTAAAATCATGTTATGAAACTTGTTAAGAACAGCTGTTTAATGTGACGTTAGATTTGATAATATTTACTCAACTGATAAAAAATAGTTATAAATATGAGCTAATGAAACAAGGTCATATAATACAGTTAATATATAGACCTAATTATTTTATAATTCAGGGTTGTGTAGACTTATTGAAAGACCATAGGTTCTATCATGCGTGAAGTTATAGCTTCCACATTGGGTCCATCCAAGGGAAAGGTCCGAGGGGTAGGAGGAGGGGTGAACCAGACCTCCTAACTCCCCACCCCCCCTGCCGTATATACGTATGTACATAGGGCTAATATATACTGAGTGCGATTGCTAACTTTTCTATGAATTCAAATGGGGTTTCAGACTTAGCCATCCGCACCATATTAAAAAATTATTCCTCTTTATAGAAAATCAATGAACAAAATCTGAATTTAAAAAATCTAAATAGGTCTAAAATAATTAAAGCTAGTCATGTATAAAATATAAAAAAGCAGATCGAGTATACATGTAATTTTTTATTAAAATTTCATTAACATAAACAGAATTTGGAACATATCTATTCACCTTATAATTAATAGACACATATTTCGCAATCGTTAGACCTTCAATTTAATAACTAATACATTAATATTTTACAGCAAGATAAGATTTGTAATTATTATTATTTTATTCTTACTATAAGCATAAAAAGCTAGGTTATTATTTCCCGTATTAACATAATTTACTTCTAAAATCTTGAAATGTAGTAAACATTATTTTGTATATGTACGCAGTATATTTCGATAATTTTTAAAATATGAATATGACGTGTCTACAATCTTTAAAATCTAAACATAAATAAATAGACAATTTACTTAGCCTAAAATATAAGTGAAAATGTTACAAAAATGCCATTCCAGATAAGTGTATTAATGGCGAGTAATAAATTACTAACCTACATAGATATAAAAACATAGTATTTTTCCTTTGATAAATTAAGAATATATATAATATCGAAGCTGTGTCGAGCTTCCCTGGCTGAGAAGAACATTGTTCAACGCTAGCAATTATTTGAATACGAATGTTTAAAAACTTGACTTTTTTCATTTCGGCCGAAACACAAGAGCGTTATGAAATAGGCTGTCTTAAGCCGTTCAGGAGCACACATAATTTAAGATCCTTTTAGGAAACTTGAAAAATGAAAAACGAGGTTTAGTTTTGTTAAGCGTTTACTTTAATAATTAATTAGATATGAAAATACAAAAATTTTTATCAATTTCGGAGCCCTTACAACTGTAGGGGATTTAGACCAGTGTCCCGGTGCCCTTAGGGTAAAGACGAACAGACGGATCTAGATTTATAACTATATAAAATTAAAAAAAATAGCGGAAATTAATGCCTATAACTTCTTATTGTCAAGATAAAACTATTAAAATTGTATAAGCCGTTTTACCTTGTGTTTCAAACGTTTATTAATTATATTAAAAAAAAACTTAATGTAAAAGAATTTTTTACATTAAATAATGAGCAGATTAATTAATAATTTTAAGATATTCTGACGAATAATATATTATGTGTTTTCCACGAAAAACCACAAGAGTACGTAAAATCGAAAGTGACTTCTTTTTTCGATATTTTCCATAAATTTATACTGAGATAAAATAAAGACGTCGAGAGAAATTCTGGTAAACCCTTACTAGCTTGGCAGATAACGTTTTATATTCTTCTCCCAATAGCCCGAACAGACGAGGCCTTTGTGAAACATTTGGACGCTGATAAGCAATAATGTGTCAATCCACATAAAGTCAAATTTAGAGATATAAATGTATTATGATACCGTGTCACCTATTTAACATTATTCAAAACAATATCAAGTCACATAAACTAAATGAGTACGGGAAAAAGTTACTTAATTTAATGTTTCGAATTTCAAGTGCGTCCATTTTTTGTCTTTTATACTATACTCTCAAATATTTGAAAAACTTTTTATTAGATAAAATATTAAATATATCAATCTACTTTCAATTCATTACACATTTTAATAAAATAGAAAAGAAAAGATGGATAAATACGTCTTAGAACAAATTTGTTAAGAATGGGTTTGACATCTTTAGACGCCATTTTCTCAAAATGAAGTCCATGTGGCATGACATAGTATTGCTTATCAGCGTCCATTTATAGGTAATGAAAAGTGAAACGTTTAATTTACTTTTAAAAAGTGAATTGAACTGACAACTTTTTCAAAGGGCACACTCACATTGGCGCTATAGAATTTTCACCAATATCGATTCAGTAGTTTGGTTTTAAAATCGAAATAACTTGAAAAATTATGTCATCCAAGAGAATTAAATAACGTATTCTGCTTTTTTAGCCGATAGCTCTTATTCTGAAAAGTCTTTCTCGTACTTAATATACATCTACTCATCAAAATTAATGTACCTAACCTTTTGATAGGCGTATAAGGAAACTGTGTTCGCATCAAAACTTACGACAAGCTATTGTTTAAATGTGAGAATTTAATTTTAATAAATTGAATCGCTTTTTTTGCGTAACTATTAGAAAAATCCGTGTTTTTTTACACGAAAAAATCCTTGCTAATTATCGTATAAACAATAACCTATACATGTGACTGAGTCTGTAAACGTGAACCTTGTTCGAAATGAGCGTGAAAAATTCAAATTCGATTTAAAATTTGTATAATTAATTTATATTACGAACCTGCGTATGCACATCCGTCGTTTATTGTCTTGCTGTCTTCACAGTTGACTGTTTTGCCGAGTAGCCGACTCAGTTCGAACCCGCCATTCGACAAAGAAGGTCGTCACGTCGTCCGCGGAAAAGATTCGCGAGTTTGTTACATCGTCATAATAACTTAATTTTGATCTAGGAATTGTATATGATTGTGCTGTGTAAAGTGATACATAAGCGGCAGTTTCAAGGAAATTTTGTTGTTGTAAGTAATGTTTTCTATATCATATTTAATAAGACAAAAATTAACGTTTGAATTTGAATGAAGTTTCTCAGTTCTTGCGCATTCTTTAAAATACCTACTGTGTATATTTATGTAATGTTTATTACAATAATCACTTTTTGGGTACAGGGTAGCATATAAATAAGCAGTTTTATATAATCATAATAATAAACAAATAAACGATAAAACTAAATATATCGATTTTAAAGTTATAAGTTTCAAGAATCATTTAAAATAATCACGTACATTTGGAAACAATCTCAAATAATAACTCAAAATATAATAACTGTTTACCGCGTAACCGAATACTCAACCACCTCAAACTCACTTCAAGTTGTTTTTTTACAACAAAACGGAGATAAACTCTTCGAAGGATTTTATTTTTGTTTTACGTACGTAAAGGCAGGCTGACATTGAGTTCGCGAGTTGCAGAAATAAGCGACTCCGACAGCTCGGGCTTGTTTCCTTTCGTTTTAACATTTCTCAATCTTTATTGAGGTTGATTATTTTATCAACGAAAGCGTACGTTGTAAGTCTTACGTATGTAAATTTGTGATGATTAAGTCTTACATTATGTGCATGTTTGAGACGAGACTAAGTTTAGATGGTTTAAAATTTTATTTGATTCTAGCTGCCCCTCGCGGTTTCACTCGTGTTTATGTTTACAGTTTCGCTGCTGTCGTACACGATACCGTGATTTTATATAGCCTATAACCATCAAAAACATTTACTTTTAATCACATTAGTAGTTTCAGAGATTCTCCCCTACATATAAAGTAACAAATTTTACCTCTTTCTAAACTTAGTATAGATTAACTACCGTCCCCAGCTTTACACGAGTGTATTAATTAAAACTTACCCACTCACTTGTCCCCAACGAATTGAGCTTATCCTTTTTGGCAGTCAGTCAGTCAGTCTTTCGAATTTTAAACAATTTTCTTTATAAACGTAATTCATAAACAATATTTGGATCGTTAACTCAATATAAGAATTATTACATGTACCCCTATCTTATATTATACTTATGTTAGAATACGACTTTGTCAACTGTTTGAGAAATATAACATCAAAATTTTCAATTACCAGCCAAACACTATATTGGCCCACTCAAATATTTGAATAAGCTACCAGTCAATAAGCTAAAAACAAATTGAATTAAATTGATATTTTCGATCGGTATTCTTCCGTGTAAGCCTAAAATAGCCTAGTACTTAGAACACGTCGATCTAAGCCGATAATACGGGTTCAAACCCTGACTAGCAATGTTAAGTTTTCGCGTGATTTGTATTTAAATCATTTTGCTTGGCGGTGAAGGAAAACATCGCGTGGAAACCTGCGATTACTTAAAAGTAACGAAACAAAAAAAAATCAAATAACTTATTCATCACTCTTGTAAATAGTGATATGGATGCTGATAAGCAATAATATGTCAATTCACAAAAAGTCAAATTTGGGGATGTATTCTGATAAAGCGTCACGTATTTTATATAAGTCATCAAAACTAAAGTACTGAAAAATGTTTCTTATTTGGATGCTGATAAGCAATAATACGTCAACCCACAAAAAGTCAAATTTTGAAATATTGATGTATTTTGATACTGCATCATCTATTTAACATTATTAAAAAAATCAAGTCATCGAAACTAAATAAGTATGGAAAAAAGTTTCTTAACTCAATGTTTCGAATTTCAGGGGCGTTCCATATTGTGCAATTTATAAAATAATCTCAAATATTTAAAAACTTATTATTAGATAACATATTAAATATATCCATCTGTGTGACATGTTTAGACGCCATTTTCTCAAGACGAATTCCGAGTGCGTCAATCAGCGTCCATAACAAAAGATCTTTAAACATGTTTTCATAAAATTGTAAATAGTATTTTTTTTATTTACATAGAGTCCGAGTAAAGGGCAATGACATTAAAAATAGGTACTTATAAAAAAGACGAAAGGATTTTCACGTTAAATGTTCCATTAATCCTAAAGTCAATTATTTATTATAATTAAGCGGTTAATCAACTTTGGCATAAAATGTATTATAATAAGACTTTTTTAAGCAAAGAAGGTACCAACATCAAAAGCAAAATACGAAATATCATTCACTCGGATAAGAAACGTATTCAAGTTACTCTGATTTTAATTCTACCACTCACTCTCATCTCCCTAGCATTTTTCACGATTATACCAGGGTCTGCTTTCTATTCTAGTCCAGATATTAACGAGTTACTGATTTTTACACAGAGCGACTGCCATCTGACCTCCGCAACCCCTGAGGGCAAGCCAGTAACCATTTAGACTAGAATAATTTCCCTACTACGAGTAACGATAATTATCAGGTGATTGTGATAACAACCGGGACCGACAGCTTTACGTGCTCTCCGAGGCACGGTGGGGAGACCCACAAGGACAAACACCCAGACCTAGGAACGAATATTTATACAACTATAAATATCTGCCCCGAGCGGGGATCGAACCCGCAACCGTCGGCGTTAGAGGTACATTCAGCACCACTACACCAGAGCGGTCGTCAATTCTACCACTGATACATAAAAAGAAATCAAAATGTTTTTATTTTAAATATTTTGACTTGACACATCGCTTACCAGCGTTCAAGTAGCAACAGGTTACCGTCACAAAAACTCAGTTGAACAAGAACCTAATAGAATCAATAGAATGTATCGAGTGCGATCACACGACAGATTATGCAAAGTCCTTTAAGCAACACTTAATACAAAGCACGCTGTTACCTCATAATAAATTCACATATGTTATTGTTTGATGTGGCGACCGACTTCGAAAAGGCGAAATTTATTACACTGAATTTTTTGTCATAACCTATGCATTGTATCTTCGTCGTTTGAGATCGGATTTTAACATTATTAATCTTCGGCCATTAGTAAGATAAAATTGAAAAAATAAATCCGAAAAATTGACTATTAGAATACGTCGACATCAACCGATGATCGCCGGTTCAAAACCCGAACGCTGCTGACTTTCAAGTGCTAAATTTTAAACCTGCATGTGCCGGGAGAAATTCTGACACATGTATATCCGCCACGCAGTGGAGCAGCGTGGCGGATTAAGCTCCTTCTTCTTAACACGTGGATGAAGAACAAACATTCTTTTTATAAAATAAGTATTAAATGATAACCTTATTCACGTAACAGACAACCTTCTCGTACATCCGATAAAAATAATAAAAATTTTAATTTGGTTACGCGGATTAAATTCAGAAATTTATTTATCATAAATTAGCATGTAAATACTTCTTCCTAATATTATAGTAATAATTTATTTGTGAAATTTCGCTCAGTTTTTTTTTAATAAAGAATAGCCATGATTATTATTATATAACGTTTGTGACTTTTTAAATTAAGAAACTGAGTTAAATTACGTATGATACTTACAACTACTACTTACAGTTATTTTATTTTAAAAATGAATTACTGAACGAATTTTGGTGAAAATACTATTTACAAAAATATTATTATATACATAAAATCAATTAACGAGCTTATAAAAGAGGAAATTCGTACAGATTTATTAAAACGAAAGCTGTCCCTTGCGGTTTCATTGCGTTTATGGTTATTGCTTCGCTCCTATGAGCCATAGCGTGATGTAATATAGCCTATAATCTTTCTCAATAAATAAACTGTTCCTGATATTAGCACGTTCAAACAAACAAACTCTTTTATTAGTATAGATAATATGAACGTTTCATATCTCTCTTTTAAATTATCAATCACACAGCACTAGAATAAATGACAACTTAAATATATTAAAAAAAAATTGTTGCTCAATTTCAGTATATTATAAGATAGTAAAATAAATAATTGGCATTGAAAATTAACACTTGAATCCGAACTTTATCGGAATGAAAAATGATCCGATCCTATCAATGATGGCAATGAGACGAGAAGTTGAATCGTTAAGTTTTAATTTTAACCGACTACAAAAAAGGAGGAGGTTCTTAATTTGTCGGGGCCTTCTTTATATATGCTCTCTTCTCCGATTACTCGATGGTTTGATCAATATCAAGAATAATTAATATTAATTCATTCTAGATTGATATGGTTAATTCTTAAAAAAAAGTCCCGCTGAGTTTTTTTCTACTTTGATAAAAAGTAAAGTCAATTAAAAACAAATTTGTTACAAAAAAAAAACTTTTATCAAGTAATAAGTTTTCATAATCTATGGGTCGTAACGTGATGTAATATAGCCAAATAACCTTTCTCAATAAACTGGCTATCCGACCCAGAATGAATTTTTCAAATTGAATCAGTAATTTCAGTTTATCCTCTACATACAGACTCACAGAATAATATTACTTCTATATAACATTAGCATAGACTAGTTTTTGCTCGCGGCTTCAACCGCGTTGATGTTGATTGTATTACGCCGCACGGCCGTCTAAAAGTTATTCTTCTATCACTCTAAAGCAGTACCTTGTTGAAAGGACTCCTTTTCTGTGCCTCAGACAACTTGTATGCAAAAAGTTTTAAAATAATTGGTCCCTATAAGTAAAGTAATAACCTAAAAATGTCCCACTGCTGCCTTCTCTTCTATTAAGAAGAAGGTTTAGAGCTTAATCGTGATGGATGCTGCTCCACTGTAAAGATCAGAATTTCTACAGAGACATTCAGTTTTCCTGACGATGTTGTCCTTCACCACCGAGCTCGAGATGAATTTAAATACAAATTTAGCACTTGAAAATTCAGCGGGATGAATCTGCGATTATCGGTTGTGCACCTCTAGGCTATCTCGGCGTACTCCCGTGTCCCAGCGCCTGTGACTGTCCATTACAGTGCCGAAAATCAACGCTAGTACCAACATTATGTACCTATACTCAGCACTATTATATAAAACAGTGTAATTTATCAATACTGGTAAAACCCAGAAAAATATGCTCTAGAAGCGCCGGCATTATATTTCTATTAAATATTACCATTGAATATATTTTCCTTCAGTTTTTTAACGAGTTATTCGCATGCGACTCGTAATAAGTAGTTGCTACTTACGTAAGATCACGATTGGCAACTCATCTAACGAGTATTGGGCCTCGCTTAATGACTGGATTCATAATATAAAATATAGGACTTCGTTTGTTTGTCTACACTAATATTATAAAGCTGAAGAGTTTGTTTGTTTGTTTGCTTGAACGCGCTAATCTCAGGAACTACTGGTCCGATTTGAAAATTTCTTTCAGTGTTAGATAGCCCATTTATCGAGGAAGGCTATAAGCTATATATTATCACGCTAAGACCAATATTTCAAAATCGGGGGATAATTTTCTCTTGAGAGAGCTTACGCTGCGTGCGCTGCGTAAACGGTTAAAGTTTTGACAGACACACAGAATTGTTCCCCTTTAAAAGTTATAAAAAAAGTCCGCGGCAGCATGTGTCTAATTTTCTTTTTTATGCAAAACAAATTTGTTCTAAAATAATGCATTATTAGCCCAAAGTAACTTTTCAACGCGGACGAAGTCGCGGGCGGAAGCTAGTAAATAAATAAATAAATAAACGCATCACATTTAACGGCCCCCCATTAAGATCTTGTGACCGGAAAATATACACAGACCACGACAAACATCCGAATGGTCAATACAGATGCTTACCGTGAGCGGGGATCGAACCCGCGACCGTAAGCGCTCTAGTCAACTGCAGTGACCACTGCGCCAAGGTGTCTGTCGTATCTAGATAAATGTCTTGATTTGTTCCCTTGGTTAACAATATTTGGATCACCTAATGTGTGTGTTAGAATCGAAACCATTAAGCGTCAATAAGACGCTTAACTGGCAAAATCTGTCAAAAATACTTCGACCGTTTCGAACAAAAAATAAACATAATATTTTTCTACGAAAACAATTATTTATATATTGACTGACGAATGGATGCATGAGTTATTCGCTTCTGGAAAAAAAATTGTAAGTTTTTGACTAAACTTTAAAGTACTTACTAAATTATATACATACATATCAAAATAACAGATAAAATATAATTTACGAAGATATTATCTGATCAAGTGATAAATTAGAAAAATCCAGCTTATAGTGAGGCGAGGTCGCGGGGCTGCCAGTGTTACTATAGCAGCCGTAATAAGCACTTCTGTCGATGGCGTCAAAGATCTTAACTGTGTTTTTCGCTATAGTTTTTTTTTATTATCTGTATAATTATAAAGTATACGGATTTATTGTATTGAAACGGAAAAAATGTTTGTTTGTTTTTGTACTCACTTAATTCAGGAGTTTGATATGAAAAATCTATTTAGTTTGGATTATTCGTTTATTGGAGAAGGTTATATAGGAAGGTTTTCTTGCAGCTTTACTTGAGTTATTGTAGATTTTATTTCGGCTAATCTCTAGAAAAGCTGGACCGATTTTGACGGGACTTTCATCATCAGGTAGCTAATGTTATAAGGAGTAACTTAGGCTACTGTTATACTAGAGTTTTTAGCCAAGAATCGAACCTGCTCATTAAAAAAAACATCTAATGATGTCACGTATAAGGATCAATTTGTAGGAAGTAATAGTATAGTAAAACGCAAATTTTGTACATAATGCTAGTACAGTAGCAGAAGCAGTACAGCCTTGTTTGTATGAGACATATCATTTTGAAATCCACGCAAACGAAGTCGCCGGCACAACTAGTTCTTAAAATATATTCAGTAGTACCGGAGTTTACTCCGCAAATACAAAATTCGCTATCAATTTATTATATTAGCACATACATGAATATTATTTGCTAATATCAATTAGAAGTATTAAGATTGACCCGGTATAACCCTTGAAAATTTCGCGTCAAATGTATGTTTTCAATTAATTTTATGGCTCTTACATACGAGTCTTAAGAACGTCTAGAGACAATATTTGCTATACTGAAGGTAAGTTACAATACTTCTCATTGCAAAAACTTATCATTCACACTTTAATGTTATATTTCAAAATGTCAATATTAAGAAAAACATTGCTATTTTTTAACTATTTAGCGTTATATATTGAGCAGAGATGACCTAGTGGTTAGAACTCGTCGATCTCAACCGATGTTCGCGGGTTCAAACCCCAGCAGCACGCTGAATTATCGAATGCTAAGTATATTTTTACATTCATCCCGAGATTGGCGGTCTCTCTCGCACTTATTTCCAACTCTCTCACTTATATCCAATCGCTAGCTGGTTGCTAGGCAACGTCGTCCAAAAAGGTCGGCAAACTCGGTATACATAATTATATACATAATACGCAATAGAATATAAAATAACATTTAAATAATAAGTCATTAATTAAATTGAACCCGATCTTTTTTATGTGTTACTGGATATAAAAAATGTAGTAGGTATATCTCAATTTACGTGTGTTGGTCTGAACTATGCGCATGACGCTGCGCAGAAGAAGACTAAATTTAGAAGACTAAATTAGGCACCAGGACAGTCGTTTACACATTTCTTTAATTTTAATTGTTTTATTCTTTTTATATAATTATGTATGTCAAACTAATGTGTTTAAATAATTAAATTGTTGTTTAACAGTTTTTTGTTAGTAATAGTAAGTAAAGACAAATAGATTATAAACGTCATATAACGGTTGAGAATATTCAATAAGATTATAACTATATGTATTAATATCATATAAATTCAACGTTTTAAGTCTTGTTAACTCGACTGTATCATGCGCGAGTTCAGACTCGTCTCGTGTTCAGACCGACACACTTACGAGAAACGAGGTATATCTTATTTACTAACAGCGTCAAATATTTTTAGGTATCCGTAATTATCTTAATTTTTTCAAAACTATGTTAAGTAATTCGAAATCTTACTAAATATCTTATATTTTTTATAATATTATATTTAAGATTCGAGGCTATTGGTTACGATTGTCACTCAAATGTAGACATGTAGGTCACGTTCATACGTCGGCCCTGACGTAATATCTCCGAAACTTGTTCTGTGTAATAAATGAATAATTAGATGAAATAATATTATGGTTTAAAAAGTGTTATGTCAATAACTTTGATAAAATTTTATTTGTTTTCAATACTTTATTTACTTAGTAATAAATAATATTTAGATTTTCAAGGATATATTAGTGGTAGGGCTGTCCTTAACTCTGGTACTGTGCACGCTTCGTATACACGGTTTTTTAAAGAAATATAAAAAAAAAATAAAAACATTTTATAAGTTTTGATAAGAAACTCTGTATTCTCTCTGGTCTCCCGTACATAATGTACAACTAATATTATAGAGAGTTAAGAGTGTGTTTATAAGTTTGTACGTTGGGGGTAATCTCTGGAACTACTGGCCCAATTCTAAAAAATTTTTCACTTCTAGATAGCTCCATTATTCCTGAGTGCCAAAAGCTATAAATATTCTTTGTATCAAGAATTTTAACTGAGCTATTACAATTTTTGTCTAGGAAGTCGGAAAAAGCATACCTCTTAAAAATAATTATTTGTATGCACTGCTTCAACAGTAATCCATAATTGAAAACAATGTATGACAATCTGGTACATCTTAAGTAATTCTTCAAAAAAGTTTAGGATTATTAGCACCACATTTATATTTTTTAATATTTTAGTAGATATAGCAGCTTTTATCTAAATATATAAAAGGGGAAAAATCACTCACTCACTCACCAAGAAATCTCAGAAATGACAAGTGCTAGGAGTTTTAAATTTTGCTTAGGGATTCTTTTTGGGACGTAGATGCTCACTAAGACAGGATTTTGCAAAATTCGACCCCTAAAGGTGTAAAACTGGGTTGGAAGTTTGTATGAAAGTTAAGCGCGAGTGAAACTGCGAGGGGCCGCTAGTTATAATACCAGATGGGCGCGGGGCGATGGGCTCTCAGAATATATATAGTGAAATAATTCAAAAGTTCATAAGTCAAAAGTTAAGATGGTTTTGTTGCATCTGATTGCCTGCTATGACGAAATTTAAGATACGATGTACATTGCCTATTGATAGTAAATTATGTTATTACAATACAAAGATTATTTAATTACGTAATTTACACAAGGCTTGAAAAATTAAAAGCGACTTCAAACGAAAAATATTTCGTTAACTCGAATGACAAACTTCAAGTAAGATTTGATGTTAAAACTATCTGAAAAAACGTCCCGAAGAATTGAAAACCTCCTTTTTGTCAGATCATCTTCAAACAAAAAAAATATTTCCATTCGTTGGGGAGCTATGATGCCACAAACAGACACAGGTACACACGTATAATGTTACAGTACTTATAATTTATTATTTATTTTTATAATTAAAATTTCAGCGAAATCGCCCGAATTTAAACCCGTCACAATTTACAATACATGCATCTCGATTCTATATTACGTACTGACCGACTGTCTGAATGCCTGCCTGACTGCCTGCCTGACTGAATGATTCATTAATGCAGAGACTACACCGCTGAGGCTACCAACTGCAAATGTTTGCGGTAGACATTTTGTATAATTTTAAACATTACTAAGATTTTTGGCAATTTCCCTCCTAAGGACACAAAACAAAAAATGAATGCGTTATATGAAAATCCTTTATTTTCCGAAATACGAAATTTTATATGCCTAATTCTGACTAGAAATAATTGCAAGTATACGTACTTGCAATTTACATAATTCAAAACCCCAAAGAACGTGAATTAGGGGTAAATCTATATGTAAACCGGGCGAAGTCTGGCAGGTATCTAGTTCCTTATGATGTACACAGTTTTCTCTCAAGTTATTCGATATGATAAACATCTATACAGAGGTCATGTCCTCAGTGAGAGTGTGCGGTGTTTGCGGTTCGATTCCTGTTTCGAGTAAAAGTTAATATCTCGCGGTTTTGTTAGTATTGTTGTTGTTATTTATATATTTGTTAATACTGAGTATTCTGGTTTTTAACCGACATATTCGATTGTATTTTTTAAAATTAAATATAGATATCTTCAATATGATAAAAAGTATGTTTTATTATAAAATAAGAGCCGAGATGGCCTGGTGTTCTGAACACGTCGATCTCAACCGATGATCGTCAGTTGAAAACCCCGGCTAGCACCGCTGAGTTTTCAAGTGCTTATTTCATCTCGATCTCGGCGGTCTGTCTGACCGTACGTGCGTTTGTTTGTTCCGACTAATCTCAGAAACGGCTGGACCGATTTTGACGACATTTCAACTCGCAGATAATGTTATAATTCGTAACATAGGTTTAGTTTTATTTGAGAAACTTTGTTATAGAAAGGAGAAGAAGAAAATTATATTTTTTATTATGGCGAGGCCTACAATTTCGTGTACTAAAGTATCCTTATATCGTTTTATAGTTCTCATTATATTATTTTTTTTGTATATTGACCAATACATATTTCAATTCCTTCTTCAAAAAATTTTATTTATTTTTATTTATAAAAGAAGACTGCCTTGTTTTGCATGAGACATGCCAACCATCTGTAGTCCACGCGAATGAAGTCGCGGGCATAGCTAATAAGATTATAAGAATCTTGAGTATTATAAAAAAATTGAAAGAATCTCGAATACAAGAGACTTGAACATATAATTATAATATAATAATAAAATGTATTTTCCCAAAAAAAACTTAACAAAAGTTATTCTGTTAAATGAGCTCGCAAATTATAAATTGCTAGAAAAACAAGTTTAAAGAAGTCATGACACGACAAAAAATGTTCCTAGTGACGCGAGCCCTGCGACCTCGTTGCGAAATAATGCTTAATATACAATCTCTATATACTATTATATAATTGGACGCTTATAAGCAATAATGTGTCAATCATCGCTTGAGATCGTCTTGTTCTAAGCCCTAGGCCATCTCGGCTCCAAGCAGGCATTATGACTGACAAAGAGAGATGCATTTAGGGGAGTGGAGGCTTCTTGAGCCCCTTAACCCCCACCCCTTGATCCGCTACTAACTGCACCCTTTTATGCTATTTTAAATAATAGGAACCCGCATAACACTAAAAGCAAGAATGCAAGCAGATACCGACCCGCATGACTTTACAACGGGCGTAAAATTCTCTGTTTACAAATGATGATTCAAATGTATTTTTATGTTTCGTAATTGTGCAATTATTTTTAATAATCAACAATTACGTATTTGCCTTTGATTTCGCTGATGTTTTTTGAAGTATTCTTTGTTTTGACGTTTTAATGATTTTTAAAACACAAGGACAGATTGGCGCAGTGTATTGCAACTTACTAAAGCTCTAACGGTCGCGGATTCGATTCCCGCTCACGGCAAACGTATCTATTGTCGATACAGTTGCTTATCATGGTCCATCACCATGATAAGATATTTGTGTTGTGAGTGACCCCCAACACAGGATCATGAAGGCCCAATTGAGTGTGATGCGTTTATAACTTTTCTTTTTTGTAAGCGTGGGTTATTAATTTTGATCGTGACTTTTCTCGCGTTATTGTATTTGTTACATTTTATATACGAAGCTCGACTACACGACGAAATGAAAACACATAATATTTTAAATCGGCAATCAAAACGTAGATTCATCTGACATCAACAGACAAAAACACCTTATCATAAAAAAAGGTTTCGATTTCACACGGCCAATGTTTTAAAAATAAAAATTGTGTTTGTATTGTAGTTCACAAATAGTAGGCATGTATATGTATGACAATCTTAATGACACCTAGAATCAATGTCAAATCGCAATATTTGACTTCTCATAAGACGAGAATTACATTTGTAAGTGTTACTCTCGTAACTGTTAAAAAACAACTCTGTAACTTAGTAACGTCGTAAGAAGTTACTAAACGCTATGAATGTCAAAAATAAGGCACTGACGGACAATTCTTTCAGCTGCATGAGCAATATATCTTTATTTTGCTCACAGATTTTCATAAAATCTTTATGTAAATGAACGCAAAATTTATAACTTATCATTTCAATTTGAGAATAAATTTGTCTAAATATACTATTAGACAGGGATATAGTGTGTATAGTGTACAATGATATTAAATGAATATACATAGATACGTTATAAACACATGCATTTTTGGCATCATAAAATGCTAAGCGCTTTGTACAACGTTGCTTAGCAAACAGTGACTGATTATGACACGCGAGAGAATCTTAAGGTCTAAAAGTAATATTTATATAATAATATTAATTTTGAAAAATTAAAAACCCAAATGCGTAACATCTGCAGTCAGCAGTATCGTATCAATATCAGTTCTGTCTAAAAGCCTATGAATGAAAATCGTTACTAACCAATTTTAAATCGTTATAGATTCTAAACGGTCATTCTGGTTCTAAAACGTTATGAGACACATAATAACATTTAAATAAAACTATTTTAAACGGATTTAAATCGCGTATATTAAGTATTTTTATCATCCCGACGTTTCGAGCACTTTACAGCGTTCGTGGTTACGAGTAGACTAGTCTACTATACGCGATTTAAGTCCGTTAAAAATAGTTTTATTTCAATAAGTAACAATCGCGAAAGTCTATGACAACGTTATAATGACATTTTTTTAATTCCCTTTTCAACGATAGCCTGCTAGACATAGATCGTCGATTTTCATATTTTCTTTTTCACATGATGGCGTCATAAATTGGTCATGATTTTTCCGAATTATTATACTTTCTATGACGTTTGCGTCGTTATGAAAAATCAACGTGTCAATTATTAAATTCGGCTCATACGTTTGGTCTAAACTGTGCTACAAAGTACAAACCCACACACATGCTTACGCGAAGTCGAGTAAAAAGACAATTGACGAGCACGTCAAAGTTGGATAGATAAATAATATAAAGATTTCAACGTCAAATAGTATGAACTTTTATCTATAGTAATAAAATATTGTAATTCACACTATTAATTCTATGACTGTAATTAATAGTACCGTCATGCTTGATGGATTAACTATTATTAATATTAATGATATGTATTTAATTATAGATATCTTACGTTTATATTATTTTACGTTAAAAATCTGTATTAACTGGTAATATAGATTTTTTTGTGCCGGACGGTCTAAAAGACCTTTTTCAGTGTAGTCGTTATGACTGAGCAACTTATTGGATGGTAATTGTTCTATTGGATAGCCAGTTAATACGAAACCAAAAACCGTAGCTATAATCTAGTTACTAGTAAAATAGAAAAGTTAATAGTTCGTCATGAATATGATAACGTTTCGATTTATCTATATATTAACAGTGAAAATCTGGATTATACTCAGGGAGCCTAAGTCATTCTCCGTTGATGTTTATTTACTGTAATTTATAACTATTACGGTGTTATTTTAATATTGTAATAAGTAAATATATCAATATTGAAATTAGGATGGAAACAACATTACATTTGCCACTATAAATTTAAAGCTTATATTAAATAATCATTATTAGAAAAATCATACTATTCTGTACATGATTATATTAGCGATAAAGGATTGAATAAATGTGCGTTGAAATTTTTGCAGGACAACTGTAGCTTATTGTATCCAACAATATTGTACAAACATATTTTTAAAAGAGTAACTAGTGAGTTTCTCGCTGGCTCTTTAAAATAGAGTCCACTTACTAGAACTGACTCTACAAACTTAAATTCTATCGAAAGAGCTTATAAAAGCCTATTTGAATAATGCATATTTTAAGTTTGAGTGTGAGTATTAAAATTATAACTATAGTTACGAGTACACGATTAAACCCGACAAACGGAATCAGGCCCCTTGACTATAGTTATTTATAATACAAGAGCCATTTAATATTATTTTATCTTCATATTGTTTGCAAATTTCAAGCCACTTCTTATTATTGTGGGAAAAATCATATTATTAAATAATTTATTTATAATTAATTAACACTTAAATATCTGACGCGACGCGTAAGACCTTGTATTTAAATAATTTAATAGTGAAGTTTTTAAATTTGCTTAAATCATTAATAACAAAAATTAAATATCCTCTTAAAAATTAGGTTTACGACTTTACAAAAACCTTGCTATTTACACTAATTTCAATGCACTAGTAGAGTGCACACATAAGAGTTAGATAAGAAATTGTGGACTGAATGATTGAACAGAACGTTTTGTTATATTGCAAAAAAAATTGTTCGAAAACTCGTGATTTTCGTTGAGAGTTTTGTTATCAAATAACGACAAATAAAGACTCTAATAAGTTTTCCTTTCAGACCTTCATAAAGATTTACGTAATTTGCTTTACACCTGAAGGAATTTACTGTCAGTACCATTACTTTTGACAGCCACAGGCAGGTATATAGGCCATGTTACACAGTAGTTTTATATCAATTACGAGACTTAAAGTAACAAATGTGATTCTCGCCTAACGTTAATCTAAACCTAGTCACTTCGATAATGGAGATCGGATTAATAATTAAGACTTTAAAAAGCAACTGACTGACTTCAAAAGCATTATATACACTTTCGTTTACGTAGACAACACATTTATACCAGTTATTTTTGTTGTTGATTTTAAAATCAAACAATGTAACCGATTTTCTTAAAAAAATATATGAGACAATCAAAAAGTAATGTACTCTTTCAAATAAAAAAAAAAATAAAATCGGATAAGAAACGAAGGAGTTCTAAGGTTAACATAAAAAATACTACGAATTGAGAACTTCCTTTTTGAAGTCGATTTAAAATAGATACAGACATACAATGCTAGTTGTTCCTTGCGGTTTCACTCGGGATTATGGTTACTGCTTTGCTCCTATGTGATGTAATATAGCCTATAGCCTTCCTCAATCTAACAAAAAAAGAATTTTTCAATTCGAACCAGTAGTTCCTGAGATTAGCGCGTTCAAACAAACAAACTCTTTAGCTTTATAATAATAGTATAGGAATAGAACCTCCCCCCTTTTTAAAATTCGAGTAAAATAAAACTGTATCAATTATATAATCTTATTAGATCACTTTTTAATTTCGACATTCTATTAATTCAAATATAATATACCCAAATAAGCAGCAATATTTACCAATTTGCGAATAATTGATTTAAATGATTCAAGAAATGTACATACAATTTGCGATTTAGAAAGGGCTGGCGTCTTCGTGAGAACTTCACTTTCAAGGATCTAAGGACCGAGGGCAATGGGGCTCAATGGAATTGGTAGTCTTGCGTTGATCGCTGATACCTTTGTGCGGTGCTAGTGTACAATGATTCCCATCGACTGCGGTGATTGTGCAAACACTTCGCTATACGAGTATTGTTAGATAACAATACTCGGTCACTTTAATATAAACATAAATAACTATGTTTTAATAACGTGTTATTACATAGTTTAAACGGCTTAGAAAGAAACCATGTAACGGATCTCCGTTCGAAATCAGTGAAAAACGACTTAGTTTTGCACGGATTTCGAATTCGATTAATTTAGTATAAACCGTGCGATATGTGTTATTTATTAAACAAAAACTCCTAAACACACAAAATAAACACCTCACCTTATAAGAACACCTCGCATTTCGAAACCTGTAAACTGTTTGGGCTACAAAACGTCACATCATACCAATATAATATATAGCTTATGACACTTCGAAGAAGAATATTATTATATGCAATAATTCACTATATTATAATTGCATGTTATAATTCTTCTACAAAAGATTTAAACATACGTTAAACGCGTTTTTATAAAAATTTATACTACAAATCCGCGTCTAAAGACAGTTTTGAGTAAAACATGGTTTAGACATAGTTTAACTATGTATAAACTTATGCCTAGGTGGTTTTAATACATACTTAAAATCTATTTTAGGTATAATATATATATATATATATATATTATTATTTTGCACGCAACTTTGACAGCATTTCAAACGATGTTTAATTTTAAACAATGTTTAGCTAGACACGTGTTGAACACGGTTTTATTTCATCATTTGTAGTAAAGCAGTTAATGCTTAGTTTATTAAAATAATTACTATAATTTATATTTGTAAGTCAAGAATTACATTTGTAGATTTTATTCTCGTGAGCGATATAAAGCAGCTCTGTGATCTAGTAACAGAATCATCTCAAGTAATTATGAAAGTTGTAAATGTCAAAAATAAGGCACTAACATTAAATGGACGCTGCTAAGCAATACTGTGTCAAACCACACAGACGTCATTTTGAGAAAATGGCGTTTGAAGATGTCAAAGCTATTCTTAATAAATTTGTTTGCAGACGTATATATTCATCTTTTCTTTTCTACTTTGATAAAATGTATAATGAGTCAAAAGCAGATAGATTTGGTTAATATGTTATCTAATAATAAGTTTTCAAATATTTGAGATTCTTTTATAAATTGCAAAATATAGAACGCACCTGAAATTCGAAACATTGAGTTAAGAAACTTTTTTCCATACTTATTCAGTTTAGATGACTTCAATCTTATTTAATAATGTTAAATAGATGACATAGTATCAAAATACATCAATATCTCCAAATTTGACTTTTTGTGGGTTGACACATTATTGCTTATCAGCATCCAAATTCTCTCACGTATAAATTAATGAGAAATAATTTATGTTAATCTTAAGGAAATTCTGAGGGCAAAACTTGTAAGTCCAATTCTCGTTTAATACTGCGTATGTACATTTTTATAGGTAAAATTAATTTGATGTATGTGTTGTATTTATTTATCATAAACTAAAAAATAAGATAAATAAATATACCGCCTCTGCACTGTTGAAATGTATTACTTAAGGCGCTTACTTTACTTAAGCAATTGATATTGATAAACAAACATTTTATATATATATATAAAAATTAGCTGGCAAACGAGCAGGCGGTACACCTGATGTTAAGTGATCTCTGCTGCCCACTGCCATGGACGTTTACAGCACCAGAGGAGGCACATATCTGTTAAAAAAGAAATAAAAGATGAAAGCGAAGAGGAAGTACGGAAAGGAAAGGGGGAGGGGTATAGGCTTCCGGCTCTTACTCACCGAAAAAAACACAGCTATGTTAGATACTTTACGCCGATCTTTTGTGAGAGTGAGGTACTGCCCCGGTCGAGCCTGCCATTATACAATAACTACAAAAACAGTCCTTGCTAGTTAGTATACATAGTCCTTATTATCTTTTACACGTACATTCGTTAAAACTTTTTTCAAAATCATGTTAGTCTTCAAATGCGGAACACATTACCATCCAAATGTTAAACAATTGATTTATAATAATATCGATAATATGGATATTAACCTAATCTTATATCATAAGTTAAAATTTTTAAATATATTCGTGTTATTATCATTATTACGGTCATGGCGCATCCCTGACCGATTTTTAACGAAATATTTGAGATTCTTCTCATTAATGGAGTGGTCTTTTTAACAGGTTTCTTATGAATATAGTAAACGAGCAACGGGTTAAGTAGCGTTGAAAGATCATTGAAATAAAACTATTTTAAACGGATTTAAATCGCGTATATTAATTATTTTTATTATTATCATCCCGACGTTTCGAGCACCTTGCAGCGTTCGTGGTCACGGGTAGACTAAGGTGACATTTGTCTATTTGAGGTTTTAGAAAATATTATTTACAACTACCGCCAACGGTTTCTTAGTTGGTATCTTGAATAACGTTCCAGTTGCAAATATTTACTTAACAACACTCGATAAGTAACAAGTGCGTTGTCTGTTCAAATAAAAATTAAACTAAGGTAGATACTAGCTCTAGGCCTTTTACTACAGCTCGTATAGGGGCTCTACCGGGCAGTACCTGAGTCACACAGAAGATGGTGAAGTAGCTGCGAAAGAGAGTAGAAAAAGAGCTGTAATCGTAACCACTACTCCTTTTCCTTCTTTACTTCATTTTATTGAAAGGATAAAGGAAGGATTCCAATTTTGGGGAACTTCTCTGTGTATGTTCTCCGAATATTCGAAAACTATTGGACCTTTTTGATTATTTCTTTATATTTGAAAATGTATCTCATTTTTTTTTACACTTTATTGCACAAAAGCTAAATCTGCAAAAGGCGAACTTAACTAGCATTAAGTAACGTTACAATATTTTCTACCAGCCTCTTAGTACTCTTCGATTGGTCATACAATTTTCATCACTTCAGTAGTTTCATTTTAAAATCAAAATAAGTGAAATAAGTCATTATTGTTAACAAAATTTCGTATTTTACATTTGAAGATGGTTTGGTTTAAAAAAAGTCTTATTGATATCAGTTACAATAAACTTACAAGCGCAATGCCCGCCTTACAGACAAGCTATTGGAAAAATTGGTTCATTAAATGTAATAGGGCTATTAGACGATGAGGATCTATAAATCCTTTATATCTGTTTGACAATTAGAGGACTCGTTATGTATATATAATGTAGTCGAATATATTCAGTTTAGTTATAAAATACTAGCTTTTTACACACGTTTAAATAGTAGAAATATACACATCAAATATAGCCTATGACGATCTAGAATTATGTATCTTTCAAATGGTAACATAATTTTTAAAATAGGTCATTTTTAAGACAGACACGTTGGCGCATGTTCACTGCGTGTCGCTGGTTTGCAAGAATTGCGTAGTAATTCAAAATTCTAACAAATAGAACTAAGTATAAGACCATAAATCTTTGATGTTTTATCACGGAAAGAGTTGCGATTATGAATTTTCTTTAAATCAATAAAGTTATAACATCAAGGGATCGTTTAAATTTCGCAGCTATGCACCAACACATTAATAAACAAATTTAAAAACCCCATTCCCTAAAATTCATCATTTTTAATTGCATCGATATTCTTGAAAAGCAGCGATGTGTGTGATCTGGCTACTGATCGCGGATTCGATCTCGGGTAAAATGTCTGTATTGGTCATATGCATGTTTGTCATGGTGGGTGTTTGTATTGATTGTGTTTCCGGACTCGAGATAATGAATACCTAATGGGTCCTATGAGTGTGGAGCATTTACTTAGATTCAGCTGTTCAGAAGTTTACTTCGTCTATAAATAAAATCAATACCGCTTACTATAATATGTGTCTTCCTTCAATTAAATAAGACCACAGTATGCTCAAATAAAATCAATTAAACAAATAAAAAAATGATATTAAAAATAAGATGTGACGAAATAATTACAAGGTAATAAAAGAATTAAATAAAAAGCAACTGAATTCAAAATCAAAATACGTTATTTTGTTTATTTTAATAACTTATTAATTCCAGTTATTTAAGAAAAAACTACTAAAGCGATTTTGATAAAAATTATATGGGATTAATTTAAAAGTATACACTTACAAATAATATAAGAATTTTCAAAATCGGTAAAGGAATGACGGATTTCTGAGATAACGTATATAAAGAAGCATATAATACGAATTGAAAACTTTCTCTTTTATAATATTGGTTTTAAATGTGATTAAGTTATTAAAAATATTTGAAGTAAGATAGATAGTGACAATTGTATTACAAGAAAAACAAAATGCTAATTTAACAAAAATAGAAAGGAGATTTTAAGCATTTGAGACTGATCGTTGTTATTGGTAAAGAATTTTATCATGTTATCTAAATTAAATTAAAATCGTCGGGTGTATTATGTATTTTATCTATGGATTTCAAAACTGCTGAAGCGATTTTGATGATAATTTTAGAGCAATCGTCAGACTAGCCAATGCGTGTTCTTGTTAAGTTGGATAGCGATCGGATTAACAGAATTTTTGAATTCTTGTCTTCTTCTTGCTAATTGTGAGGTACTTACTAAGGCGAAGCCAAATGGAAGGGTGTATATGTTGGTATGTTCAACAGTAACGCCTAAAATGCTTGAACGATTTTAATGAAAGACATAGATTATACACATTTATTTACGTATTATAATTTTTTCAAATTTATGACTTGTTATTTTTGAACTGTAAAAACTTAAAAAATGGTATAAAATTCTCAATTATTGCTACCTTATATCTGATCCTTGACATCACTGAGTCACTTCTCTCGTGTATACTTAAGTAACAGTAATAACTCCGGCCCGCACCCTTCACTATAAATTACACATAAACATCATTCATTGGAAGAATATGTTTCCGAGTAGCCACTACCTACTTTGTAATCCGATGAGATGACGCAAGGTCGTAAGGGTCTTTACATACTTGTCTAGAAATAGAACACGATCAACTGATAAGCAATACTGTATCAAGCCACACGGACTTCATTTTGAGAAAATGGAGTCTAAAGATGTCAAACCTATTCTGGATAAATGTATTTGAAGAAGTATACATCTTTCGTTTTCTATTTTGATAAAAGATATAATTAATTAAAAGTAGATTGATTTATTTAATACGTTATCTAATAAAGAGTTTTTCAAATATTTAAGTGTATAAATTGCAAAATATGGAATGCACTTGAAATTCGAAACATTGAATGAAGTAACTTTTATTCGTACTTATTTAGTTTATTTGACTTGAGATTTATTTGAATAATGTTGAATAGGTGACGCAGTATCATAATACATGAATATCTCCAATTTTGACTTTTGTGGGTTGACACATTGTTGCTTATCAGCATCAATTTTTGAAATTCTCAACTTTCGTAACTACTTACGTGTCTGTTACTTAGTTACACAGTTTTTTGTATCAGTTACGAGAGTAAATCTTTCAAATGTAATTCTCGCTTAAGAACCTAACCCGCTTCCCATACGGTGCCGTTCAACAAGCTTCCTGAATAATATTCAGTCATTTAATCACTCATCTAGGCAAATGACTTGCAGTAGTAACGCTTAAGTATTTTCCTAGTCCATTTATCGTTTAACTGCTTGCCTAGCCTATTTATTAAAATTTAGTTCCTTGAAGTCAGAGTGGCTAAAGTATCGTGTGCACTAAACATGTAGTATGACAGCGAGCATACTACAAAAGACGCATTAAAACCATGTTGAACGCGTGTCTAGCTAAACAGTGTTCAAAAATTAAACATTGCTTAAAATACTATATAAATGGCCAAACAGTGAATAAACTCATAAAAAAATTTATTGGAAAATGTTATACGTTACATTTGACAGCTAAAATAGTTTCTAAACATGTATTAAACTCACTTAAACGTATGTTTATCTATATCTAAAGCATGTTTAACTCAAAACTGTCTTTAGACGCGGATTTGTAGTATGGCTTTTTTTTTTAAACACGCGTTTAACGGCTGTTTAAATCTTTTGTACGAGCGTTTGTGCTGAATTCATGTTGCTAAACCCAGTGGTTTCACTCTTCTTTGATCGATCAATCAATGAATATGTTAGCTAGTCAGTTTTGATATTTATATAAGTACTAACTTCCGTCCGCGAATTCGTCCGCGTGGAATAGTTACTTTGGGCTAAATTTTGGGCTAATCCATTATTTTAGAACTAATTTGGTTAGCATAAAAAAGGTTATAGTGAGCTAACCTTAAAAGTTAGCCATACATATGCTGTCGCGGACTTTTCTTTAGAACTTTTAAAGGGGAACAATTCTGTGATACACGATTTTTGCGAAACTTTAACCGTTTACGCAGCGCACGCAGCGTCAACTCTCTCAATAGGAAAATATCCCCCGATTTTGACACATTCTTCATTGGTGATCCGCTCCTTTTGTTCTTAGCGTGATAATATATAGCCTATAGCCTTCGTCGATAAATGGGCTATCTAACACTGAAAGAATTTTTAAAATCGGACCAGTAGTTCCTGAGATTAGCACGTTCAAGCAAACACTCAAACAAAAAATATAGCAAACATTGCAGATATGATTGATCAAGAAATTGGACTAAAGATTACATTATGTTTGGATGTTTAGAGGAGAGGGGGACAGCTCCTACTTCTGACCTCTCCCCCCTTAGCGACGCAATTAGTTGCCGCATATATACGATATGGTGACGATACGAAAATATATTTTTTTTATTTACCTATTTAACAAACACAATAATTATACAACACGTTTCGCACATGAAAGCGTTTAAACTCATGTTACTCAATACTTATAACAATATAATTTGACAAAAAATTCTTTATTTTCAAGGTCTTATTCGTCGAACGTTATTATTAGTGGTCTAAAATTCTAGACAGACTTTTTCCTGAATTTAGCGCGTTCAAACATAGGTATAATTTTTTAATGTTATACTTATATGGATGCTGATAAGCAATAATGTGTCAACTCAAAAAAGGTCAGATTCTGAGATATTGATATATACTGAAAATGCGGCACGTATTTAACATTAAAAAAAATCTTGTGATCTAAACCAAATAAGTATCGAGAAAATTAAATATTTCGAGTTTAAGTGTGTTTCATATTTTGCATTTTATACGATAATCCCATATATTTCAAAAACTTATTATTAGATTCTTCTTTTTATTATACCAATCTGCTTTTAATAAATTATACCTTTTATCAAAATAGAAAATAAAAGATGGATATATTAATAATTCATACATTCTGAACTTCGCGGGTTCGATTCCCGCTCGGGGCAAATATTTTTTCCGGTCTGGGTGTTTGTTCTTGTAAGTCTCCCCACCCCAACCTCGGAGTTGTTATCATAATCACTTGATAATGATCGTTACTCGTAGTAGGGTAATTATTCTAGTCTAAATGGTTACTGGTTTGCCCTCAGGGGTTGCGGAGGTCAGATGGCAATCGCTCTGTAAAAATCAGTCTCGTCAATATTTGAACTAGAATAGAAAGCAGACCCTGGTATAACCGGGAAAGTACTAGGTACATGATGATGCTACATTCTGAACTTCATAACACTGATGTTATTAGCATATTTAAAACTTGTAAAGTAAATAAAAACTGGTTATAATTACATAACAAGTAGCAAAAAATATTATGTAATTGTCTATTAATAATTGAAACGCATTAGTGGTTATGGTCGGGAAACGATACGTTGATTGCAACGCAATAGCGCGCGTCTTGCGGTTTAGATTGTAATGGAAACACCTTTATAATCCCTTTGTTTAAGAAAATTCTTCCAATGGGAATACGATTACTATTAAGCCCAGTTAGTTTAATAGAAAGAACGCCAAAAGGTGCTTAAAGATTTTGTACACTTTAAGTAAAAGTTTTATCTTATAATATTTTTCAAATATATGAGATTATTGTATAAATTCAAAATATAGAACGGACTTGAATTTCGAAAAAAAATTCTTAATGTATATTAAGAGTTTAGTTTTCTTACTTATTTAGTTTAGACGGCTTAGAATACATCAATATATCCGAATTAGAATTAATGTGGGTTGACGTATTATTGCTTATTAACATTAATTTTTACAAAATTGTTAATTACGAGTATCACACATAGACCCAAGGTATACGAGTTAGTTTTGTTCGTATGAGTATTTCAAAAACAAACTACTTAACCGAATATGATAGAATTTTATGGGACCTCTCTGAAAATAAACTCTTTCGAATATTCAAAATCGGTATAAAAATGACGGAGTTCTGAGGTAACAATCATTTAAAAAAACATATCTATTATAAAATTTTGAAGTTGAAAACTGTAACACATACATACACTTTGGGAACATTACCCAGATGCAGTGGCTTAGATGAGGTCACCAACCTTTGGAAAAAAATAATCCTTTTTAATTATTTTTTTTTGTATTAATTGACTTAAGTTTATTAAAATGTTATATTCTGTTCATATATTTTGTAAAAATTAATATTTTCAAATAAATGTAATTGATTTTTCTTTTATTTTATTGCGATATATATATGATTTAGCGCGTTTAAATAATATTCAAAACAAGTTCAAATCATTTAAATTGAATACATACGGAAAAAAGTTTTTTAATTTAATGTTTCCAACATTGAAGCCTGTTCCATACTTTGTAACATAAAACAAGAATGTACATTTTTAATAACACCTATCATCTACACTATTAAAACAGTTTTAATCACTTTGTATTATAATGTGTTTTGTTACATAAACTGGACACCATAAAAAATTACTTATTCAAACAAATTGAATATTGACCCAAGTTATAATGACTCAAATTCTCCTTATAAATATTAAAACATGAAAAATACCCAGACTTTAGCTTTGAGGATAATAAATCACAGCGACTCAAGATATTTCTAGAAAAAAAAACATCGGAGGATTCCATGCAGCACAAAAGTATATTTATCGATAGGGCTGCCACATTCTTGTATTGTAAAAATATAATAGATACTTAGTATTTTTATTAATAAATACTTATTTAAAAATACAATATAGTAACAGGCACTACAGTGTCAATTTGAAAAAGTAGCTGTTACTAATTGATTCCCGCGACTTAGTCTGGCTATTAACAACTCGCTTCTTTAAGAATGATTTTCGGTTTCTTCGCCATTTTTTTTCGCGAAAAAATGTAGCACATGTCCTTCTCCAAAGTCCAGCCTATATCTACAGCACAACTAACGGATTAATTCACGGGATTAAGCGTGAAAACACAACAAACAGACAAACAGATTACTTTCACATTAATATTATTATTAGTATAGATTTAGATAGCCCGTTTAACAGCCAAATATAAAAGCGGATAATAGTAACCATTAACTGCACGGGCACAGATTATAATATACCATTAATGGAATTAATATACAGGTGTTGAGTTGCCTAGCAACGTATTGTTACTGTCAAAAAAGAACATTGCGATAGACATATAACAAGATATATATATAATATAACATACAAGAAGAGCCGATATGGCCTAGTGGTTAGAACGTGTCGATCTCAACTGATGCAGTGGAGCAGCGTGGCGGATTAAGCTCTTAACCCTCTCCTTAATAGGAGAGGAGGAATTTGCCCAGCAGTGGGACATTTCCAGGTTACCTTACTTATATTACAAGGATTTGAAATAATGACGTGGACAATGTATGTAATGTTTTATTTTAACTTTTGGACTTTTAGAAAATACCTAATAGGTCTTTCAAGTGGTATGAACTACAAATCAGGCGAAAACACAGTTACTATTATAATATTAGTTCTTCAATAGTTATAATATTCGTCACATATCCTTTAAGTTTTTAATTGCTTCTGTTAGTGATATGGTATGCAATAAAATAAATGATAGCATGTATAAACAATAATGTAAATAAATTAACAGACACGTACGCGGCGTAAGTACGTATAACTTAATAAATTGGTGTTAAAGATGTATTTTATTACTTTAAAATAATATGTAATTTGCACTATTAATGTTTGTTTTAATCTATAACACTTAAAGGCTTTGTCTATTTGTAAAGCCTTTTAAATAAATTAATTATAAATCAAAATATTAGAAGAATATGGCCGGTTAGTGCCTAGTTTAAAACTAGAATTTATGCCTAGAAGTTATAGAATATATTCGGGTAATTGCTATTTTTGGTCTCTTTCTAATAATAAAAAACGCATCACACTCAACAGCCTCTATTAGGATCTCATAATTCTTTGTCGGGGGTTCGGAAACACAAAACACAAACGCTAACACCCAGACCACGACAAACATCCATATGGCCAATATATATGTTTACTATAAGCGAGAATCAAACCCGCGGACGTTAACACTTCAGTCATTAACATTAACCACTGCACCACCCTGTCTGTCAAATTATGTAGGTATCGTAAAGAGCAGGAAGTAAGAACGCGAATAAGTGAATAGAGTTTCTATCTTCTCACTCACCGTGCAAAACGTAACTATACGGTGAGAATTACATTTGTAAGTTTTACTTTCGTAACTGGTGTAAAGCAACTTTGTAACACAGTATCAGATATGTACGTCGGAAGTAGTTACAAAAGCTGTAAATTCTTTCTGGTGTAAAGCAATGAGAAATAACTTACATAAATCTTTATGAAAGTGTGAGAGCAAAACTATACATAATTCTCGCTTCTAGCTAATTTACGCCGATCGCTGTGAGAATGTGGTGCTTGCCTTGTCAAACCAGGCCGTATATAGACTACAGCTAGCTCTACCACAGTAAATTTTTACAACCATAATATAATATACAAAATATTATAAATGATACATGCAGTCACATCGCCATCGCACACCCCTGCATCTCAGCAGAAACGTGCGCAAAAAAACAATGCAATGATTACCCCGGCCTTGCTTATCGAGGTATCTTTGAAGCATCTTGGTCATTACATATTTTGTTTTCGTTCGTCCGCTAATTAATCAGTCACGGTGACTGTGACGTAAATATGTATAATTGATTGACAGTTGACAAGCGCCGCCGAGAACGCTGCACCGCGTTGAAGTAACTAGTACTCCTATTAGGATCCGTCCATTAATCACGTGATGTTTTGTAGCACCTTTTTTGTGAAAATCGGAATTGTTCCTCGATTTGCATGTTGCAAATGAAACCATTGCGCGCCGATAATTATATAATTTATAAATTATCCTATCTATGCGCAAAAAAAACAATTTCAGTTAAAGATATAAACAATAGTGAACATTTTTTTTTCAAGCTGGTCCCTTGAGCTAGAATCTTCTTTTCCCCCCTCCCTTCCAACAATTAAACTTAGTCAGTCAATAACTATCTTACCGCGGTTACCAGCTAAAGGTCAAGAATTTAATTTATTATTACGATAATGCAACAGGTTTTGTATACAATGTAAAATGAATTATTCGCTTAATTTTTACAATTTTTAAGATGTAAGTATGACAGAATACTTTCTTTCGCCGATGTCACGTACGCTGTAAAGATATAAAGAAAAATCGGTGTTGCATACTACGATTAAAAAATTTAACCGATATGTACGTCTGTCTGTGACACCGTAGCTCTTAAACAGGTGAACCGATTGGGATAAGGTTTTTTTTTAAAGAGGTTTTTCTAGCGATAATTCTTAGACAATATCTACCAAAATCTGAGCTCTTTTCTTCTTAGCTGCGGTATGAATCTTAGGTCTGATGCTGCAGCAGCCAGGAGCAGCAGCATACACAACTCCTCACCAACTTACAGCAAAGGTATCGTGTTGGTGCTCATTGAAATCGTCTTAACGAATAGATTGTCTAGGTTTTTACAAATTTATAATTTCAGTTAATTATAAAGTATAATAACTAATACAAAAAAATAATAAACCGACTTAAATACCCAATTTTGTATATGCCATGCTAATAAACTACTGAACCGATTTTGGAAAAATATCTATAGGACTAATCTGAAAGTATACTCTTTCAATTAAAAATTTTCAAAATCAGTAAATAATAAATGAAGGAATTCTGAGGTACCAAACGTATACTACGAATTAAAAATACTTTTTTTTAATCGGTTTAAAAATAATTAATAATTTTAACCACCATACACCGCGCCATTCAATTAAGGTTTAAGTTGAATATAAAAATAATACAAGATATTCTAATTTATATTCATGAATGACGTAAAAGCTATCATATTCTTAGTTTTATTTTCAGTCGAATCGAGATGTTTCTCCGAATGCGTTTCACTGACGTACGAGTATAAATTGTTTTAGCTCGATGTTCATTGTTTTGTAAAATGTAAAAAAGCACAATGTAGCTGACTGTCAGCTCGTGACCACGACGAATGCAACTTCGTCGAAACGTCGGACAATAAAAAGGTATTACTACCATTAGTTATCGCGATAAGACCCGTTATATTAAATATGAATACTATAAATCGCGACAGCTTAAAATTGAAACAAAAAATGTTACTTCTCGTCTTATTGCCTCCACTGGTGACAGAAGAGCCCATTTTACGCCCAGTAATCGGAATTGCGATTCAAAGTGGAAGCGCTGCTAGCATTTTTTCCATTCCGCGCGGATATGATTTATACAGTAATTTACGATTGGATGCTGATAAGCAATCCTGTGTCAAGCCACACGGACTTCATTTTGAGAAAATGGCGTCTAAATATGTCCAATCAATTCTTAATACATTTGGTTGAAGAAGTAATTATTCAATTTTACTTTTCTATTTTTTATAAACCTTTTATAATGAATTAAAAACAGATTGGTTTTATGTAGTAATATGTTTTGTAATATATGAGTTTATTGTATATATCAAAATATAGAACATACGTTATATATATATTCGAAACATTAAAAAACTTTTTTCCGTACTTATTTAGTTTATATGGCATTCAAAGGCGTTGAATAATATTAAATACTTGACGTATTATCAGAATACATCAATATGTCCGAATTTATTTATTTAATTCATCCGGTTGACACATTTTTGCTTAACAGCATCCAATTTGTAAATGATTAAGTTTCTGTTTACTGTATATGTCATATTGAAATTTTATTTTGTTTTCAGTATTGAAACATTCATAATTAAATTCACGGTAAGAATTAGTTTGCGCCTGCAGGCTGCTTTGTTTGTTTCCTAAAAATAAAATGTGAAAATTTTATCATTAATTATTAAGATTTTCTGCTTAAATCTTTACAGATAATAAATCAGTACAAAGTTTGAAATCAAAGTCATCTTTATTTGAAATTAATTATATAATACATGAAATAAAATTCATTAAAAATGTTAACACTCAGGAATAGTAAAAAAGAACACAAAAATGTAGATTGTATAATTTTTGTCTGTCTGTGTGAATGTATGTGAGTATTTGTGTTTGTATTCACTAATCTCCAGAACTACGCAATTATAATATGGTTTTCACAAAGCTCAGAATATTATAGGCTGTACTGAAGTTATCGTCATTTAGAGATAATTTAAAGTGTTAAACGCCTGTTCAAATGTGTGTGTTACTGAGAACCTCCTCCTTTTAGAAAGTTGGTTAAAAATTGAATATGTCGTGCAAATTCACCTGCATTACTCGTAATTACGTGTATTGTTACTACTTTGAAACTACGTGACGTAACATTAATTTATTTAATCTATGACCTTCCTCAAGAAACGAGTTATCGCACGCAGAGGCTTTTTTATCCGACTGCGCGACGTAATTGCGAGTAATGTGTTTATCAGCTTGTCTATATAAATATATAAATCCGTAAGCAAAGTCAAATTAAACTCATCCAATAAGACGTAAATAATAATCATTATCACCGGTCATCGTTTTGAACTCGAGACTTAATTGGATGCTGATAAGCAATAATGTGTCAACCCACAAAAAGTCAAATTCGGAGGTATTGATGTATTTTGATACTGCATCACCTATTTAACATTATAAAAAAAATCAAGTAATATAAACTAAATAGGAACGGAACAAAGTTTCTTAATCAATTATTTCGAATTTCGATGATTTCATATTTTGCTATTTATACAATAATCTTAAATATTTGAAAAACTTTTTATTAGATAATATATTTAATATATTAATCTGCTTTTAATTCATAATACCTTTTATCAATATAGAAGAAGAAGATGGATATATATATCTTCAAACAAAATTATTAAGAATTGTTTTGACATCTTTAGACGCCATTTTCTCAAAATGAAGTCTGTGTGGCTAGACATAGTATTGCTTATCAGCGTCTTATTAAAAGTATTAAAAATCAATAAAAGATTTCCATTTGCTTAGTAACGTTATTCTGACGGACAGATTATCACGCTAATATAATTTATTCTTGTTTTATATTGTCTTAGATAATTAGTATAATTTGTCCTCATTTCTCTATATTTAACAATAAATGGATGCTGATAAGCAATAATGAGTCAACCCACATAAAGTGAAAATCGGAGATCACCTATTTAACATTATTCAATAATAAATACAGTCATATAAACTAAATAATCACGGAAAAAAATTCTTAATTAATTGTTTCGAATTTCAAGGTAGTTTCATATAATGAACTTTATACAATAATCTCATATATTTATTAAACTTTTTATTCGATAATGTATAGAACATATCAGCCTGCTTTTACATCATTATACCTTTTATCAATAAAGAAAAGGAAATATGGATAAAAACTTATTCAAACAAACTTATTAAGAATAGGTTAGACATCTTTAGACGCCATTTTCTCAAAATGAAGTTCGTGTGGCTTGACACAGTATTGCTTATCAGCTTCTTGTATGCTTCATTACTAATCTATAAATATAAAAGCAAAAGGTCACTCTCTCATCACGAAATCTCAGAATCTACTTTTCAAGGGTTCTTTTAGGACGTAGGTGCTCATAAAGACCCAAAGGGGTCAAAATGGGGGCTGGAAGTTTGTATGAAAGTCATATGTAAAGCGCGAGTGAAACCACGGGGCGCCGCTAGTATTATAAAGAGGTAAAATTTAAGTAAGTTTGTTTGTATGTATTTGCCCTACATAATCACTGAAACTACTTAGAAGATTACATTTTTTTTAACGTTGGATAGCCCGTTTATTGCTCCCTCATAGGTGCGAAGCTGTAACTACAATAGTAACGCAAGGAATTTATATATTTTACTCAATTTTGTGCCAATCAGAATAATATTAACATTAACACGAAAACCCGACGCAAGAATACGAAAAACCTTTGAGCTTGGGAAGAAATTCCTAAAAAGATGAAAGTACATCGTATAATGGAATTACTGAAAAAAGTCATTTCAATGAAGACCTACTACTACATGTATGGTTTAATTGTAAACATAATTGGACGCTGATAAGCAATACTGTGTCAAGCCACACGAACTTCATTTTGAGAAAATGCCGTCTAAAGATGTCAAACCTATTCTTAACACATCTGTTTGAAGAAGCATATATCCATCTTTTTTTTTTCTATTTTGATAAAAAGTATAATTAATTAATTGATGACACGCTAGTAAAGAGTTCTATCTAATAATAAGTTTTTCAAATATATTAAATTATTGCATAATCCAAAATATAGAACTCACTTCAATATTCTAAACATTAGATTAAGAAACTTTATTCTGTATTTATTTAATTTAGATGACTTGAAAATTTTTTGCATAATGTTATATACGAAATGCATTATAAATATTACTAAATTTAACTTTTTGTGGCTTGACACATTATTGCTTATCAGCATCCAATATTATCAGTCATATTAAAGGACGTTACTTACATTTATTAACCGGATAATTAGGGTAAAATTGAATAAAATTACATCCATTTATTAAAAGCTATTAATTTTAAATTACAAACAGACACGTCCATTTTATTATTTTAGTATAGATATAGATTGTACAAAAAATACGATAGTTTACGCATTAACTCGTAATTCGTTCGAGTGCAACATACATTCACTTGGTACGCCATTATCACATTACCCGCTAATGCTTACGTCACGTCCGGGATACCTGACGTAAACACGCCATTGTTAACTTAACCGTGGTTTATTGTGATCCATTCGATTGTACGGAATAATCCGCTCTTTGGAAAACAAAATTCAACTACTTTACATGTTAAATGTGATTATTTAGGTATAAGTAGTGATGTGCCGGATATCCGTATCCGCGATATTCGAAGGAAAAGAATGATCCATATCCGTTACGTTAAACAGGCTTAATTAATTTTCAAAAAATAGATGAAATTTATTACTGTTATACTAAATTATCAAAAACAAAAGAAAGATCTAAGCAATGTAAGTCGCAACTTGTCTTGCCTATCAAGCAATGTCAAGTGGCGTCAATTATCGTTGACAAAGTTAAGTAAGTAGTAAGTTTTTAAGTAAGAAAGTTAAAATCCGTATCCGAATATCCGTATAAATATAAATATCAGTACTCGGATCCGTATCCGATATACATATTTAATGATCCGGCATATCTATACTATAATATTATAAAGCTGAAGAGTTTGTTTGAACGCGCTAATCTCAGGAACTACTGGTTCGAATTGAAAAAAAAAAATGTTTTATATAGTTTATTTACTGAGCAAGGCTATACATTACATCACGCTACAACTCATAGGAGCGAGGCGATAACTATAAACGTGAGTGAAGACGCAAGAAACAGCTAGTATACCACTTATAAAGATGTAACAACTGAGCAAGTCAACACTAGCAATATTTTGCCAAGCGAACCTAAGTTTAGTCCCTTGTGTATAAAAACAGCATAAGCGTCAATTTACAGTTTTGTCACGAACGCGAATAGTACATGTGTACTTTACGTATAAATCGGGTTTACTAACGATCGTACCTGAATATTTATGCAATACTAATAGTTGCTCGCGGCTTCGCCTGCGTATATTTTGCAATTGCAGCTAAATACATCAATCAGCGAAATCGTTACCGTTTCAAGATTTAATACCAGCGAAGTCAAGCATAGCCATTAGTACTTTGCGTTCATAAGAATATTCCATGTTCTTAAACCGATACATAATATTAATATTAATTTTAAGTATTCACAACAGTCTAGTTTTATTTATTTTAATCCAAAATTAATTCGCATCTCCGCCATATTTTTAATTCCCGCCAAAAACTCACGTCACAGATAATTAAATCAATATATGCTTACTCGTACATTGGTTAATGTAATTGTAAAAATACAATACTTCATAACTATTCAAATAAAACATAAAACTATCGAAACTAAAATATTTATAATAAAATTAATTAAAACCTAACACTTGTAACAATATATTACCATAGTTTCTCTTAACATCAACAGCCCGTTGCTAAGCAACTCTCAAAGTCACGTGTACAGCAGTTCCATTAACAAGAGACTATATTATGCCAAACGATAGTCTAAAAGTTATATTTCCTATCCTTCAGGACAAGTACTATATTTCCAGATGACAGATAACTTTAAGATAAGAATAAGATTCTTAGAACTAAAGTGAACAACTTCAAAATCAGTGTGAAACGAGTTAGATAATTTAATAATAAAATTTAGTTTCATGTGGTTTATAATGTAGGATTTTGAAAAAAAATGTATAACTATTCTATCAATATTATGTGATATTAAAATCTTAATAAACGCCCGAATCTCCAAGCGTACGTTTATGCGTTTGTGCCCTAAAATGTTACTACCATACCAAATTGCTTAAAAAAACTTAATATTAAAATGTTACACGTTACATTCGACAGCTAAAATAGGTTTTCGACATCTATGAAACTTAAACGTATATTAATGTACATATATCTAAAGCATGTTTAACTGAAAACTGTCTTTAGACCCGGATTTGTAGTACAGATTTTTATAAACACACGTTAAACGTATGTTAAAATCTTTTGTAGTAAGGCAGTTTTTGAAATTTGTCACTTAAGCACTTATTTATAAGTATTTTTCTATAGCAATGTGTATGCAAAATCGAATACTGATCGGTCAAACACCTGCGAGGTGTGAAAGAGCTCTTTATTTAAGTAACTTATGTCATTGTTAGACGAGAAATAGCTCTAATGGATTTTTTAATCGTAAAAACTAGAAAATGTTTAATCTATACTAATATTATAAGGAAAAGTTTATTTGTTTGTTTGAACGCGCTTACCTCAGGAGCTACTGGTTCGAATTGAAAAAAAATATTTTGTGTTAGATAATTTATTTATTGAGGAAGGCTACAGGCTATATTAAATCACGCTACGACTCATAGGAGTGAAGCAGTAACCATAAACGCGAGTGAAACCGTGAGGTACAGCTAGGCATGTATAACGCGATAATTACACGTATAAGTTTTGTTCTAAGACTTTCATAAACATTTTTATATGTCGTTTCTAGAAGAGATACATTATAAAAGAGTTCCCTACTTATAAAAGAGGTTCTTCTCGGTAGAGACTACATTCTGAACCGGCGGTAGCTGAAAATATCTAAAAAAAACTGACATGCAACTTGACAATACGAAAGTGTTTTAAAAAGCCCATTTGAACAAAGTATATTTTGAGTTTGAGTATTACTGTGTATTATTTTTAACACAGCCGGCTTACTGTGAGTTCTTAATGTAACCTGTTACCAGGTTACAGAGATGTTTTATATTAATTACGAGAGTAAAACTTACAACATAATTCTCGCCTTAAAATAAGGAGATATATGGCCGCTGATAAGCAATACTGTGTCAAGCCACGTGTACTTCATTTTGAGAGAAAGGCGTCTGAAGATATCAAACCTATTCTTGATAAATTTGTTTTAAGAAGTATATATCAATTTTTTCTTCACTATTTTGATAAAAAGTATAATGAATTAAAATCAGATGGTATAATTGACAGATTGATATTCGAAACATTAAATCAGGAAACTTTTTTTCGTACTTATTTAGTTTAGATGACTTTAAAATTTTTTGAAATTTGTTAAATAACGCATTATGTAACGCATTATCAGAATACATCAATATTCCTGAATTTGACTTTTTGTGGGTTGACACAATATTGCCTATCAGCATCCATATAATCTTTTATACCACTGATTACTATTTTTCTGGCTTTCTTCCTTATCTCACCCGCCGTACTAAATAATACAAAATTAAGTTAATATCTGTTTTTTCGACTGTCTTCAAGAAAGGAGGAGGTCCTCGATTCAGAGTGTATGTTTGTTACCTCAGCTCCGCTACATCTTACCTTATTTTGTTTTTTTTTTTTTTTTTTTCAAAGATGTTCGCAACTATTTTTTATCAAAGTCGCTTGCTTTTCTTAAAAAGGCCTCAAATATTTTGTGTATAGATTAATATATAATAAGGAATATAGATTTTAAACTTACTACCTAAGGAGGAAGGACCAATTAGAATTCAAGGATTTTATAAAAAAAGTAGGTATCTATGATTTAACTATTTTACACACACTTTTTGTGTGTTTACACACACACAAAAACCAACGGAAATTAGTTTTAATTACATTAACAGCTCATTACTATAACATAATGACCTGTAATGTAATTCAAAATAATTATGTAATTTGGAAACGGAAGAATCGTTATGTTAATTCAAATGCGAGCTCGTAATTGTTAGCCGAAAATTTGAGGCACAATGAACCTCGATCATGGTCAAATGTAACTTGTTATTATCATTGACGTTATAAAAAGCTTAAGTTACATTGCGAAATTAGTGCGACATTAATTTATGGCGTTAACATCGACAATTTCATGTGTAAACATCAAATATCAGAAAAAGTGTAAAAAATAAATACGTAGAAGAGGTGGAGGTAGCATAGATAAAAACTGATATATACGGGTGCGTTAAATTTCTTGACCAATATTTATTTTAACAAATTATATTTAGGAACAAACACACATAAATGATATAATTAAAATATAATTCAGTTAGATTTAAAAAACTATTATATTAATTTATTTCTACATAAATTTATAAATATTTTTTTCAAACGCGTAACGCGGGGCACGGCTAGTCTTGTCTAATATTCATGATACCACGCGTGCGATACTTATCAACTCGCTACACATCACGTATTGCGCCGGCATTAAATACTGTCACGTTTACAAACAGACGCTACGTTCTGCTGTAACTCCTAAATGTTTCACGCTCAACATAATCATCTACATACATATATCTACACAGATATGTAAAATTGAAGTGTCTTTTTGTAATTTCAAATGAACAGCTTTTAACTAAATGTGTATGAAAGCATACACGGAACTTACATCAAAAACATAAATTTTAATCTGCTTAATTACCTCTGGAACGGCTGGACAGATTTTGACGACACTTTCACTAGTCGATAGCTAATGTTATAAGAAGGAACATAGGCTACTTTTATTATTTTAGAAACTTTATTTTCTTCAAGAATCGACCCGCTTATTAAAAAAAAATAACACTTTGTGTTAAGGATCTTTGTAACCAGCGTTAGCATTATCGTTGTTTAAAAGTAAAAAACTGTTTTTTTTTTTTAATATAAGCTTTTTTTATTTGCAACGTTGGATCAATAGGCTCGTAGAGTATAGGCATCACTTATATAAACCAATAAAAAAATTACAATTTAATGTTGACGTATCATCTCGTTATGACATAGGAGGTAACGTCATATTTTGACGAGTGATATAAAAAATATTTAGTTTTAAAAATAAAGTAGTTATAAAAAAGTTGCTTTGTATAGGCGGAAGCCATATTGGACGTTGATAAACAATACTATATCAAGCCACACGGACTTCATTTTGAGAAAATGGTATCAAAACTATTCTTATCAATTTAATTTTGAAGAGGTATATATCCATCATTTCTTTTCGATTTTTATAAAATGTATAATGAATTAAAAGCAGATTGGTACTATAAAAATATTTATGTAATAATAACTTTTTCAAATATATATTGCTTATTGCAAAATATAGACTATATTTTGAATATAGATTATATACACACTTGAAATTCGAATCATTTTTTTTTAATTTAGAAACTTTTTTTAGTACTTATTTTGTTTAGATACATTTTTTTAACAATCTTATATACGTGACGCATTAACAGAATAGATCAATATCTCCGAAGTTGACTTTGTGGATTGACACATTATTGCTTATCAGAATCCATATATCATCATAAATGTCATCGAAGTTGAGATAGCTATTTAAAACAAGTAGAAAACATCACAAGTATGAAAAGAATGTAAACCGCCGATATTTTAATTTATTAAATAAAACCGCGGAAATACCACATTCTAACATCGTAATTTTTATTTTTAGTTAGTTAGTTAGTTAGTTTATGCTAAATTCATACAGCTAATAATTTCACACTTCGCAAAACTTTATAAAAAAAAACACATTCAAAACGATTAGCACTCGAATTAAGATAATGTTAATTTAATTATCTGTTTCGTACAAAATTCTGTATTCTTAATAAACACCTTTGTCATATTATTTACATAAATATTTAGACTTACGTTATATAAAGATATGGTTAGCATTTAGGTAAATAGGTATTGTAACACGGGTCATCAAATGGCGGCGCGATTGCTTATTTTTGCGGGCCTCAAATAAGCATTGTAACATAGAAAAGAAACTTAAGAAATTAACAAACGAATCACACCCAACGGTTCGATTAGGGTCTTATGGCGGTGTTCCGGAAACACAACACAAACAAATACTCACACCACGACAAACATCCATATGGCTACTCACTCGCGTTTATGATTCTTCCGTCGTCCCTATGAGTCGTCAATTGATGTTTATAGTATAACCTTTCCCAAAACACGGGCTATTTAATGCAAAAGAATTGCTTGAAACCGGATTAGTAATTTCAGGGATTACTCCCTACATACAAATGTATTGGTATGGACTATAGATTATGTAACAGCTCATAAATTGTGTAACCGGTTTGTTTAACCGGTAAATTTTCAATATTTCATGACAATAGCCTATATTAACTTCATCCCAAACTTCAGACTTTATGCATATTAATGTATAGTATTTAATTTTATCAACGGGATGATATGGTTTGGGAGAGGGGGAGAGGGGGGGCTGTAATAAAAAGCATCTACACAAACACAACAATGAAATAATCAAATCAATAGTATTAAGAAAACCGACCCCGAACGAAATTAATTGTCAATCCCTGCACTATAACTAGACTTGTCAAAAGACCGGGAAATCCGGGAACGTCCCGAAATTTTGCTACTTGTCCCGTTCAGAAATAAGACTCCAATTCTATCCCGGATGTTAAACATATACAAGTTTTATCATAAGGAGATTTTTACATACAGTAAACTTTCTCAAAAAGAAAATCTAGTTTTAGCAAACAAATTGTTTTTTTTAACTGCCCCTTCGATAACAGCCTACAATTATCCGGGAAACGATAACCCTGAATCTGGCAACCCTAACTACAACATAACGTAATGTTTGTCCATGTTAGTGTTATTTGAACAAACAGCAATGCAACATCGCTTTGATTTTAAACCGCCTTCTAAAAGTAAGGACACACAAGTTGACGATTTTTTAAACCAACTTTAAACAAGAAGTTTCTGTATTCGATCCGTATGTATGAAAATTTGTATGGCCTTATTTTACTAAAAAATCTACTATTGATAATTCGTTTTTAATAAGATTTTTGCTATGCATATTTTTCAACGAAGATTTCAGTAACACTAGCTGCCCTGTGTGGTTTCACTCGTGTTTATGGTTACTGTTTCGCTACTGTATGCTGTAGTTTCAGAGATTACCCTTAACAGACAAACGTACACATTAACTAACAGATGATACCTCTTTATAATATTAGTATAGATAAGACCTGATCTAGATCTTCAGAGATGAATAATACTAATACTAGTGAAGACTATATTATATGCAAGTAAAGTTATTTTCATTACTTTATTTTATATATTACTAGCGTTTCACTCGCGCTTAACACAGGACTTTCATACAAACTTCTAACCCCCATTTTTATTGTTCCGTTCTAAAATGAATGCTCATGCAAAATTTCAAATTCCTAGCACTTGTAGTTTTTGAAATTTCGTGATGAGTGAGTGAGTGACTTTCGCTTTTTTCGCTCTTCGCAATAAAAGGTAGCCTATGTCCTCAAGGTCTAAAGATTATCTGTGCCAAATTTCATCAAAATCGGTTGAGAATTTTAAGCGTAACAGACAGACAGAGTTACTTTCGCATTTATAATATTAGTAGTGATATTAAAATTTTAAAATAATCCCATGGCGTACAATTGCCACACGAAGGCCAGCCCTTTGGTTTTATTTGCAAACCGGTTTTTTTAATTTATTTCCTCTAAGCGATATATTAGCAACAAATATGTACCGATGCATTACTAACATATTTGCAGTTAACTATATCTTGTGGGTTTACTTGGTTTAATTACCTAATTAAACCAAGTAAACAGATGAGTTAAGGTGATGAACGAACAAAGGACTTGTCTTTCCTTCTTTACTTCTATATATGTATATTTATATATATATGTAATTTATATATATAAATGTTTATATTATAAGTTGAAAATTATACATATATAATTTTCATATATATATACATATGTATAATTTTCAACACGTCTTAATGACCTTTATTTTGGTGCCCCATCGTGCTATGTTATTAAACTTAATTACCTTACTTAATAATATTTATAAATAATCATAGAAAAATAAAAAAATAATCATAAAACCAGAAATTAAAAATCAAAACGCGAATCATTGTTTCTGTTTGAGAAAGGCCTTCGCATCTAATGCCAGGTAATAACCGACCACTCGTCTAATACACGTCGTCTTCATCTTGTCACTTCCGGGAGTCGAACGCGCGACCCGTGATTAAAGATACATTGTGTGTTTAACCAAGTGAAACGTTATTACGACTGTAGCTTCGAATATACATTTTACATTGAAAAAGATAATGTTAAGAAATAAAATCTGTGTGTAAGTTTGTATATAGGGGGTAATCTCTGAAACTACTTCTCTGATTTCGAATTTACTTTTTGCGTTGGATAACCTATTTATTAAGGAATATTATAGGCTATGTTTCATCACGCTATGATTCATAGAAGCGAAACAGTAACCATAAACGCGAGTGAAGCGTTAGAGAAGGTTGTTGGAAAAAAAACTACAATATATTATTTACAAAACAATATAACCTTAAATACTTCATCTATCTATATAGGTATATACGGAATGATTAAACATGAAATCTCGGAAACCACCTCTTAACCTTTTATTATGAAAAGCTTGCGATACCTATTTGTAGTTTATAGGTAGAAGACAACAATTAGGATTTTTGAGAATTCATCCCTTAAAGGTTCACTCCTTAGTTTATGGTAGATCAAAATTTTATCAATGATCATAAGATAACAACGAACAAACAAATTAACACACACTTATTTATATATTAGATAGGTATATTATAAAAATCTCGGGTTTTCTTCGAACAGATGGTTCCAAGGTCTTGGTTCTCTGAAACTTGCATTGATATTTATTTTATAATAGGTATTATCACTATACCTACCGCCTCGGGTTTAATGTCTTGAAATCGAATAATCTATATACATATATAAAAGCGAAAGGTCACTCACTCAATAACCACGAAATCTCAGATACTACAAGTGCTAGAAGTTTCAAATTTCACATGTGGGTTCTTTTTAGGACGTAGGTGCTAGCTAAAACGGGATTTTGATAAATTCAACCCCTAAGGGGGTAAAACGGGGGTTGGAAGCTTATGAAAGTCCTACGCTAAGGGCGAAACAAAACCGCCAGGGGCCGTTAGTTATTAATATTAACGCATTCAAAGAAACAAACAAAAAAATCATCTTTAGTAGATATGTATGAAATAATACACTGTATAAAAAGGTAATTGTATATAAAACCATTGATCTGATTATGATGAAACTGTGGCATTGTGCTGGAGACCGTGTCTTGAGCGGAGATCGAATCCGCAACCTTTAGCGCTTCAGTCAGTTGTTGTAACCATTGCGCCAACTTTTCGTCAAAATAGATGATTCCACGTACCCCAAAATATCCACCCTAAGGTTGACATTGTAATCGCGACTCCTTAAGGTGGATAAACCGTAATCGCGAATCGGATTATTCCCCATAGAGTGGATAATAATCAGCCGTAAAAATGTATAAGCAGTATAAAAAAATATTATGTTTGTTTGCAGTGATGGTGTCGAGTGGAACTTCAACATGGCGGCGGGCCTGCAGCTACGCCTGCTGCTGTGGAAGGATTACCTCATACGGAAGAGGAAACCGGTCAGTATTTCACAAATCACACTAAATATGGATTCTGATAAGCCACAAAAAGTTAAATTCGGAGATATTGAAGTATTTTGATAATGTGCCACCTATTAAAAAATTATTTAAAAATTTTTCAAGTCACCTAAAGTCTAAACTTAAAAGTACGGAAAAGAGATTTTTTTTTTAAAGATTTAATGATTCGAATTTCAAGCGGTAATCTCATAATATTATAAAAACTCTTTATTATATAAAACTTTCTATTATACCACATTGTTTTTAATTTACTTTACCTTTTATCAAAATATAAAATGCATTAAGAATAACTGACATATTTAGACGCCAATTTCTCAAAATTAAATCCGTGTGGCTTGACACAGTATTGCTTATCAGCGTCTATATATCGTCCTCCGTAGTAATTCCCTTCTACTATGAGTACACTTCCATATCTATCTAAATAATAATCATTATTTGTTCCTAGCTGCTCGTTCCGGCTTCGCACATCTGTATTAATGAAAGCCTGCTAATTTTTTACACACATTTTATTATTCACTTTTTCATACTACTTATCATACATTTCCTTTTATAAAAACATTGTCCTGACAGATCAGATCACAACGAAATAGGTGCAGATGTACTGAAGTGATGCTTATATTCAGCATTTGATTATTATTTATATAGATAGACTAGCTGAGTCAACTAAAAGATGGCATGTCTTATACCAAGCAAGGCTCTTCTCTGGAAAACGTCAATAAAGGAGCAGTTTACTCGCATTATTTAATAGAATTTTGTCAAAATTGCCGTTTTTTTTATATAATATATAAAGATAATAATATATAAAGAATTAGTAATTAGATTAGATTAAAATTAATAACTTGTAAAATACACTATTCCCAGAACTATAACTAGTTCTGGGAACAGTGTATCCTAATTTATGACGCGTTTTAACTGCGACACAGTTATTACTAATGCAGTTACAACGTTTCTTATAAAAATAAAATTGTACAAACTGTTATTGTTCCAAATAAATAAATTTCATTTCATTTCATTTCTTTAGTTTGCCGTAAACTATTACTTTCCAGATATCCATCCTTATACGTGACATTAGATGGTTCAATAATAGAGTATGTGCTTTTTCTTTTAAAAATTAGCGAGTTCGATTTCTGGTAAGGAAATTAACATTTAAAATCAAAATGCCTGAATTACTCCTTATAATATTAGCTATCTGCTCGTGAAAGTCCCGTTAAAATTGGTCCAGCCGTTCCAGAGATTAGCCGGAACTAACAGACAACAAACAAACATTTTTAAAATTGCGTTCTCGATGTAAGTTCCGAATACACTTTCATATGCATTAAAAGATCATAATTTTAAATTACAAACAGACTTTTCAATTTTATATATCTATTTAGGTTTATGTACACAATATTGTGGGTTTATGCACACAATAGTGGCACTTAGCATTAGCATCTTAAAAAAAAACTACTTGTTTTACATGACTTGAGGCGAGAATTACATAAATTGTTTCTCAATGCATTACACCTGAAAGAATTTACTGTCAATGTAATTTTAACATTTACCTCTTTTATGATGTTACTTAGGTAACTGTTACCAGTTTACAGAGTCTTTTTATATCAATTACGGGAGTTAAACTTACATGTGTAATTCTCGTCTAAAGAACGATATAGCAGGAATTCTTATTTAAGTAGTTGTGCGCCGCGGTTTCGTCCGCGTTAATTTGAGGAAAAATTATATATACGTAATGTTTACCTTCCCTAATATAATCTGATATTGTTCACTATTTAATTGGTTTCGTTTACAAAAGCAAAATTGAAACTAATTAATTACGGATTAATTAAAGGATTACGATCCATTTATTTAGTTATGAATTACAGTAAATAAAAACTTTAAAATTAAATATGCCTAAGTTACTCCTTATAACATTAACTATACATAATATGTGAGTGAGAGTCCCATCACAATCGGTCCTGCCGTATTAGAAATCAGCAGACAGACAGACGGACAAATTTAAAATATTGCGTTTTTGATTTAAGTACCGTATATACTTTCATATGCATGTAGTTAAAAGCTGTTAATTTTAAATTACAAACAGACACATCAATTTTATTTATTTGTAAGAGTCTTTAATAATAAGTATAACAATGTGAGTTAAGATTAGCTGCGAACGATTTGATAGTCACCATTACATATTTCGCACATAGCCAGTTAGTATGAGGCAGGTCCTTTATAATACAAGAGAGTGGAGACGCCCCTGGAGCATAAAAGTATTTGGATTACAGGACAACCTTATTTTGGTATAACATGTATTGGTCATGTTACCAGCGTTACCAGAATCAATATAAGTAAAAAGATTTTTTAAAATTCTTTTTCATGAATGAAGGCATACGTATATCTGCACTAGCCTACATGATCCAACGTTTAAATTTAAAAAAAAAAGTTTTTGAGCCAGCTCGTGACCACGACGAATGCAACTTCGTCGAAACGTCGGGCAATAAAAAGGTATTACTGCCATTAGTTATCACGACAAGACTCGTTATTTTAAATATGAAAAGTTTTTTAATCTTAAAAAAAATTAGTTCAGTTTTTTTTTTTAACTTTTTAATATCGATTCTGCTAACCCTGGTGATGCCCAACACGTGCCCAGTTGACTATATAGATAAGTTTGAAGTAAAGTTAACGAAAAAGTTTTTTTAATGTATCTATAATAAGAATACGATGGGTCTAATCAATACTAATATTAAGCTGAAACGTATGTTTATTTGTTTGTTTGAACGCGCTTATCTCAGGAACTACTAGTTCAAATTGAAAAATTATTTTTGTGTTAGATAGTTTATTTATTATGGAAGGCTATATTACATCATGCTACGGCTCATAGGAGCGAAGCAGTAATCATAAACGAGAGTAAAACCACAAGGGACATCTAGTATGATCTATTTAACATTTAAAGATCCTGAATATAAGCAAAAATCAAAATAATCCGGATAAAAGTAAAGGTATAGGAAAATAGCGATTAATTTAAATCAACCTTAATTAATTAACAAAATCTACATTAACGTGAGCAACGCCGGGGTCAAAGGCTAGCTAAACACATAGTAAATTTAGGCAATTATTATTTTTTTAATCTTTATTGTTATTATTGCTAATGTTATCTTAATGTTTTATTTTGGGCATTTGTGTTAAAAGAACAGTGGTTTAACGAGTAATGGGTTTTCTCAGTCATTATGTCAAATAAAATACACATAACCGTCGTAATTTACATGATTTATGAACGTCAAAGGTTAAGGTAACCATAAGTAACCATGATTCCATGACTTTGAAATATAACGATATATAATTTTATATTTAACTCCGTTAAAATAGATTGTATTTGAAAAATTACACAAATATATACATAAAATATAATCTATGACCATATAGAATAACCATCCAATTATGGTGTATTGAAATAAACCTATTTTAAACGGATTTAAATCGCGTATATTAACTATTTTTATCTAAGACAACGATATATATGGCGTACTTCTAGCCACACATGAGAGTTAGCTAAGAAATTGTCGACTGAACGATTGAATTGAATCGTATTTTATAATGAAAACATTTTGCTCAAAAATTCGTGATTTTCGTGGGGAGTATTATTACCAAATAAAGACAAACAAAGAAAAATAGACTACACAACTTTCAAATGGTAATTTTTGAAATAGCTTTAGTCGCTTCGGAGTTTACCTCGTACATACGACATTCTATCTCTTTTTATAATATTAGTATAAATGGACGCTGATAAGCAATAGTGTGTTAAGCCACACGAACTTCATTTTGAGAAAATGGCGTCTAAAGATGTCAAACCTATTCTTAATAAATTTGTTTGAATAAGTATTTACCCATATTTATCTTTTCTTTTTTGTAAAAGGTATAATAAATTAAAAGCAGCTCGATATATATAATATATTTTCTAATAAATTGTTCTTTAAGTAAACGAGATTATTGTATAAATGACAAAATATGGAACGACCTTGAAATTCGAAACAATTAAGAAACTTTTTGCAGTACTTATTTAGTATATGACTTTATTTTTATTAAATAATGTTCAATAGGTGATGCAAGATCAAAATACATCAATATCACCGAGTTCACCTTTTTGTGGGTGCTGATAAGGAATACTGTGTGAACCCACGCAGACGCGTCTAAAGATGTCAAAGCCATTCTTAATACATGTGTTTGAAGATGTATATAACCTTTTTTTTTTTCTTTTTTGATAAAAAGTATAATTAATTGAAGCCGATTGGTATAGTGAAAAGTTTTATCTAAAAATAAGTTTTTCAAACATATCAGATTATTGTATAAATTGCAAAATATTGGAACGCACTCGAAACACTCAGCTATATATTAAGACTGCTTGTCACAAATGGCGAGTGTTCTCGGTACCCGTGGATACTCTCTAGACGAAGATGCATTAGGAAGCTGACCGTCGGGGCGTCACGGTAGCATGCGTCAGCGATCCCGTGGCGACCAACAAAGACGATGAGGGTACCGCTGGGTTTTAGTGCTAAAGCTATATATTAAGAAACTTTTTTCATACTTATGTAGTATAGATGACTTTAATTTTCTTTGAATAATGTTAAATAGTTACCCAATTATCAAAACACATCAATATCTCCGAATTTGACTGTTTGTGGGTTAACAAAGTATTGCTTATCAGCATCCAATTTCCTCTCCTGCAATATTGAGATTTATTACTTCCATTCCTCAGTAAGCGAGTTTTCTAAAGCAAAACAAAATTCAAATCGAAGTAAAAGTTCCATTAAAATTAATGCGTCCAAACAAACGAACTCCTTCTATACCTATAGTTCTTAAGAAATATTAATATTCATTCGTTAAGAAATATTTTATAATGTGTATATTAAATTCTTGATTTCGGCGGAATTACTAGTTTTATTGTTTAAATATACTTCTGTGACTAATCTATATTTTAAATAAAAGCTTTTTGTAGGTTTTGTCATCAGAGACTGATTTTTAATAAAAATAGCGGGCAAGCGAAAAGGCGGGTCATCTACTGTGAATTGATCAGGCCCATGGACATTATATAAATAATATCAACAAAATTATGTAGGCTTTGATAAGGGTGAAGGATGAAGCGGACCAGTAAATCTATACTAATACTATAAAGCTGAAGAGTTTGTTAGTTTGAAATTACTAATCTCAGAAAGTACTGCTTTGAATATGTATAGAAATATAATTTTATTTAATTCTGAATTATAATAATTAATACTATTCATACAAATAATTCTATTAAAAATAAAAAGAAAAGGAAATTAAAAATAACTATATTAAACCTAAGTAAGTATCGATGTCACAGTGAGGCGAGGTGCTCAAAACACTGGCAGCATTACCTCTTTGTATGGCCAGACTGATATGCTGGCCAAGGTAGCCGCCAGCCCTTCGGTCACCTGTAGTTTCGACGAGGCGGGAAGACAGCTCTTTGAAAAACTTTTTCGCTTCCTCGGCCCAGGGCCCCATGGTTTCAACGGAAAACGGCACAAATATGAAACTCCTTTCATTGTTTTCGTATTTGCGCCGCTTGACATTTTCAGCATTGGATGCCGCTGCTCCCACCGTTAAGGAAGTCCCTCGTATATGTGATGCAGCCAATGTATCGACACAGGTAGCATCCCATACAAGCGACCTCCCCAGCCTCCACGGAACAAGCGTCATTCCATCAGGTCTCTTGCCATCGCTGCGTACTAGTCCGTTAGGTTCTAGTACCGTCGGAATTTTAGCGGTGACAAGAGACCGACGAATGACACTGTTCAAGGAAGCATGACGGGAGAAGCGGCCTGCGCTTTTTATGCATGATAAACCATGATGTCCATATTCGTCTGCTGCCTCACCACAGTGACACCGATGTGGCTGATAAATTTTCGCGCCTAGCCGGAGACCAACTGAAACAGTTAGTGTTAAGTGGTCTAAAAGAGTGCCAACATGAGGAGACGGGAGAGCATGAAGCCAGTCACCAGATTCTCTCGTAGATACAGCAAGAAGACGGGCCTGATCTATGGCGGAAGGTGCAGCATCAATTAATGCTTTGAGCCGATCTGCACAAAGTAAGTCATCCCACTGCCTTTGAGAGGATAAGATTACTGGTTCTTTACTAAGGCAAAGCAATTTAAATGCGTCTCTGGCTTCAACCAAATACGACAACTCTATGGAACCCAAAGAAGGGCTGATAATATCCCTAAAGAGTTTTGTCGAACTAAAAGCTGAAGCCAGAAAAGCAGGCAACGACACACTTGAAATTTTGCGAATACCCAAACCACCGTATCTAATTGGTAAAGAAGCCTGCTCCCAGGCCGTATCACTTAGATCACAATTTAAAATTTTCGTAAGTACTTCTTTAATGATGTTATCAAAATTAAGAAGTAAATTGCTAAATTTCCAAAGAGGGGAGCAACGTAGAAAATATGAAAATTTCGGGCCAAAAAGACAATATCTTACTATAAAAAGAGCCATATGTGAATTTATTTGATATAAGCGGTCCGAAACTTCATTAAATTTAGTAGACTGGTCAAAAATAAAATTTGGGATAGAAGCATCTAAAACGGGAGCTCCTAGAAGATGTAGTGAGTCCTCACTTAAAATTTTAATACCCGGAGCCAAATTGTTAAACTGTTTTATGATCATATCCCTTCTTGTCGACGAAATATGATCTGAAATAAATAATTCGCATTTTGAATTTTTTTGGGTTAGATAGTTTATTTATTGAGGACGGTTATATATATAGATAGGCTATATTACATCACGCTACAATTCATAAGAGCGAAGCAGTAACCATAAACGCGAGTGAAACCACAAGGGACAGCTAGTATATAACAATAGTGTAATGGGAAAGAGGGTTATGCTTCCGGTTCTCTAACTTATCGCATGAAATGCCGATTTAATGAATTTATTTGATAGGATCGCTTATAAACTCAACAATTGTTTGCAATGTGGACAACATTGTTTCTTTGATAATATTGATAATAAACGCAAAAGTTTATATGTATAGATGTTTGCTACTCTTTCACGCCGAAACTATGACATGGATTTTAACGAAAGTTTACAATAATATAGCTTATCAAAATAGCAGATAGGTTATAATTCATAAAGATATTGTGTGAAGTGTCCTTAATATAACGATAAGTGTCCAGTAGGAAATAATTCTGCGAGCTATTCTAGGGCGCGCTTCAAAACCATTGGAGATTCACGTTTGATCAATGGTATGTCAAAGTAACTCTGTCTGCCTGTTTTGACTTTACGTATAAAGCGCAGGACATATTTTGATGAATTTTGGTACAAAGATAGATAGATCATTGAAGAAGAAAAATAGGCTACACGAAGTACCAATCCTGCGCAGATGAAGTCGCGAGCACCAGCTACTAATACAAAATTTAACTTTCATTTTCATTATGGTGAATTCTTTAATTTTTTTTTGTTGCAGATAACATTAGCTGGAATCCTATGGGCGACGTGTGTTATGCTCAGCATCTACATTGTGAGGATCAACGTCGACAATGTAGATTATCCCACTTGTTAGTATCTTCATTTCCTTTAACTTATGATTATCTAATATCCTTATAATTCCACTTAAAAACAAATTAATCATCTTATCATACCATGAATATATAAAAGTAAAAAGTAGCAGCGTAAGTATTCCACTGTTGTGTGCGTTTTTCTGCCAAGGAGAATAAATTGAAGTTGTTTTGCAGCGAGCCGGCGGATATATGTACAAGGCACGGAATGTTATTCTGATAGGTAGACATTTCTTAACGATATATTCATTCGATCTAACACGAGACAATTATAAACTATCATTTGGCAATTTAGTATTAATATTAGCCAGGACTCTAACCTGTGATCAATAATTATGATCCACGAGTTCTGTTCATCAGTTCTTATCAGCTTATTAAGAATGAGAGTTAAAGCACATGGAGACACTTTAGTGTCGCGTCCGAAATTCAAGGCACCAGTTAATATTTTTATTTTATACTAGCAGCTCCTCGCGGTTTCCTTGGCGTTTATCGTTGCTGCTTCGCTACGAGTCGTAGCGTAATGTAATGTAGCCTATAACTTTCCTTAATAAACTGGCTATCCAACGCAAAAATATTTAAAATGGGTTTCGTTGTTTCAGAGATTACGTAGGGATTATGTAGGGCACCTACAAACAAACATGCATTTCACCTTTTTATTATATTAGTATAGATAAACAATACAAGGATTTCTTACAGGTCAGTTTGCGGCACGCGCATTGCCAAGCGCGGGAGTACTTAATTTTCTACAGTCATTTGTATGTAATGTTAACAATGAGTGCTCGTCTATGGATGAGTATGAAGAAATACCCAGCTATGAAAAGTCTAAGTAAGTTATTTTATACTAATTAATTATTTTCATATAATTCTATATGAGTGATAAAACAGTGTTTGAAAATAAGCGATAGTTTAAAGATATTAAAAAAAAATGTTTTTTAAGAATGTAAATAAATTTTAAAATAAAGTAAGTTAAAACGTTACTAAAAATATGAAATTATGAATGCTTTATCACCAGCAATAACAAAGGAAGCAAGTAATTTTTTGGTTTCAAGATTGACTTGTAATTCTTCACAAAACTTCTTTAAACATGTACCGTAATCCCAAAGGTTTACTCAGCTGCAACGCCATATCTCGCCATTGCTCAACAACGCGAGCATCGTCGACACAGCATCAACAGCGCCGGACGCGATGAAGCTGCTCGCCACGCTCTCTGATGTTGCCGACAATCCTGTTTTTCTGAACATTACTAGTAAGTAACTCAGTTTTATGCTTTACAACAAGTACTCAGGAATCGTCATTTATTTTTTATTTCATAAAAAATTCCTGCGTAATCATTTTTCGACATAACTAAGAATTTAAAAAAACGACAAGCAAAACACGCAGTTTTCTTTGCTTAGATGATAAGCTTAAACCAGCTATTTTGATTTAATTCCTGTTGCTGTGTTGCAATTTCATCAATATAGATCTATTTATTAATAAATGTAATTATAGCGTTGCATTTCGTATAGAGGACTGCGACGTTGCAGATGTCTTTTTTCTTAACAAAAAATAAAATACATCTATCAAAGTGTGTTTTTTATGTTTCTCAATTATCCGTGCAATATTATCAAAATTTGTGTAAATAGCCTATATTCTGTTTTAGGAAATGGTTTACGAGTCAGTGATATATTTAGAAATCCAAAAAGAGTGAAGAGGTATCTCTCAAAAGCGTTGGACATTGCTGAAGAAGTCTCAGACAGTGTTCTTGTGGCCGAAGTTGGATTTCAAGGAGTAAGAAAGCTAAAACAAATTTTGTAAAGAAGGTTTAAAAGACCCAACTGCCAAAATTCAAAACAATTACTTTTCTTACTACATTACTTGATGCCCACACATCAAATTTCATTATTATTACCTAAAGATACCTCATGACTCCCAAAACACTAAATCTCCCAAAATACAAAACTCCCCAAGCCCCAATACACTCCACAAATATTGTTTGGGACACTTGAATTAAAAAATTCTGCTACTATATTTGCACTACTTAATATAAACAACAATTTTTCAGATATTCCAAGGAAGCTTAGATAAATGTAACCCGGATTCTATAAAGAAGATAATAAAAATTAAAAATGTTGAACATTTAAATATATTTGTAAACAAACTGTGCGAACTCGATAATCAAAGTCTACAAAGCTTAATCAAAAGCTTGCTCTTAGAAATTGATTTAGGCAAATATGTTTCAATGGTAGGTATGAATAATTGATATAAGGCTGGAAGCCATGAAACCATTGTCTGCTTTAAATAAAAAAATATATCTTATCTCCATAGGCAGGCGAAATGTATTCAAAATTATCTGGCGATGACAGAATAATAAGGATAGGAGACATGCTGGTAGCTGTACTGCGAATGACATCAATAGAAAGCTTCCTGCCCCCTGAGTTGATTACGATTGTGCAGGGCCGACAACCAGACTTTAGTTATGTTAATTTGACTATGTGAGTATTACTAGAAGTGTTTATATCCATTATATAATTTGTAATTATATATGATATAGCATAAGATCGTGCCAATGTCCCAATTCCGGTGAATCAAAACATAGCTCAAGCTACTATAGCTTGTCCCATTCTCAGATGTAATTATTAAAAGTAAAACAATATAATGCATGATTGTGTTGAGATTAGAATTTGAAGTCAGTTAAATCCAGTTTATCAACACAAGTAACGTTCTACTTGATCTTCTGTTCTCTGAGAATTGAAGTCAATGTAATTTTTGCTTGTTGCGTAATATTTGTTTCTAGTTTTAATAATGGTTTTGTAACATAGTGCACGCTGTGGTCTCCTATAATTGAAGGAGCACACAATCAATGTACACGTCAAGAATAACAAATTTGTGAATGTGTAGTGTGTATCTTGTTGGAGACTCAAAAAATAAATAAATAAAAAATTGGATAATAACTTTTTTTGTAACCTTGAAGATACTATAGGGCAAAAAACTCCGTAAGACAGTAGGAATTTTACCAGTAGCAAGTGTTTTAAATTAACTTACAATATATTTTCTCGGCTATTCATTTTAAAATATATTCTTTACAACAATATTAAATTACAGTAAATTATCATAAATATCTTTTACAGGATAACAAAAATAATGAACCTATTTCAACCAACATTTGGTGACACAGAATCATACAAATCACTAAGAAGTTTTATTGACACTATTATCCATGGAGTCGAATATTTGAGCAAGTTTTTAGCAAAAAGTGAAAACTCCGTTGATGAAGTGACTGATATAGCATTTTCTAATATTAATAATATATTTAAATCAATAACTGGACCAAAGAGACTATCACAGATGTTTGATAATATTGCTGATGTCTTGACAGAAGTAAACGGCAATGACACAACTGCAAATGTTTTTAATGTGTAAGTTTTAATCAAACTTTCTATTGACATTTACTAGATACTGGATTTTATCTAATGTTAAAGATAAAAACGTATTATGTATATAAATAAGAATGAAAAGTGTCTCAAATACATTCTCTAATACCAATTAGATTAAGATTTATTTATATTATTTTATTTTTAATTAGATTATAGGATATTCATATGTCACAGTCAAAATTACCTAACTATATGAAGTTTTCGTTATTTTTAGATAATATAACAATACTTTTCCTTACAGTTTATCGCGTTTAGCTAATTTCATTTTCAAATGGTTACTGAGTAATCATAAACACGATGTTCTATTTTATTCATCACTTCTTGCTAAGCTAATCGAAGGTAGTCAGAAAATAGTCGACATCAACATGCATATAGAGCAGATGGCCCATAATGTTACCTTGCGGAACCCCCAAGGCTTAAAAATACTAATTGGACTACCACCAGATATAATTAGAAAGGGATTGGATGCATTAACAGATGCTGAAAGGACGCAGGTAGCGATTCACGTTCTTGTATCATTTTTAGCATATTTACAAATTAAAAAAGATTTTAAAATCAAAATGCGTTCCAACATTAACTAATCCAGTAATGTGGAATTTTATTTTGAGTGAATAAAAGCCAAAAGAAGCCAATGATTTCAATAAAATTCCTGATTCATTATATAAGACAATTGATCAAACAAATCATATCAACCTTCATTCATCAATCATATGCCTACCGATATTTTTTCTATATTTGTGATATTAACTATTAGTTTCTTAATATTTTCAGATTATGACTTCTAAAATAAACGATCCAGGCCAGATGTTCTGTGACATAAACCGTTTAAAGAACTTCTTCTCGATTTCAAAAGAAGAAGCAACAGAGCTAAAAGGACAACTTTGTACAGACGCGTGGAAAAACTATGTTAAAGATTTAATAACGTCTTTTGGTATTTATGATGTTAAGTATAATGTAAGTTAATTATATTTTAATATCGAATTGGTTTAATGAGAATTTTTACATAGCTTATATCATTAAAGACATTCAAACAAGAAACATGAAAGTTAATTATAATATATGTAGCTGTCATGTTATTATAACTAAAAATGAGATTCTAAAACACTCCAACGAACTCACTTTGTTAACCATTCATCCTTAAAATTACGATTATAACTATGTATATCATATTATTTATAGATAAATAGCATGGCATCACTTTTCATACTGGAAACTTTGGGCAAAGACATCAGCGCTGAACTTTACAGCATTGACAAAGATTTTGAAATCTTGAAGAATTTTACGGAAAACATAAAAAGAATGGAATCAGAAGAGAAAAAGGCCGTTGATTGGTCTAAAGTGTTTAATGTTCCGGAAGATTCAATGATTTTGCAAATTTTCAGAAACAAAACTTATTTGGGTAAAAATATGCTGTAAGTTTCATTTGTAATTTAATTTACCAACTTTTCATACATCGCACGCTTAATATTATTAAAAAAATGAAAATATGCTTTATTCAAGTATGCTTTTACAAGCACTTTTGAATCGTCAATACAAAAACAAAAGAAAACTAAACACTAATTAATTAATTAATTTACCACCGGTTCGGAATGTAGATTCCACCGAGAAGAACCGGCAAGAAACTCGATAGTTACTCTTTTTAAAAGTTTTACGATGGGTACATACATTTACGAGTTACAAATATATTAAATACCCTGTGTGAATCCAGCTTATACTAATTCCAAGCATGTTTATCATGTATATAATCTTGAACAGAATAATATGTTTAGCTACTAAGAATTTTTTAATATGTACTTTAAATTTGTACTTGTACTTAAAGTGATCGAATTCAAAAATTCACAACTTTGGGCACAAAACGAAAAAATTTTATACTGTGGAATTTTTGCATTTATTTAAACATAAAAGCACAAGGGCTTATAGAAAAGTTTATTATTTTCTTCAAAATCATTGATTACCATCAGAATTATATGAAACAAAATTTTAAATACTAATTTAGCTAATTTGTTTCATTTTTAATTCGGTCATTTTATAGAAGTGCGACAAAAGATGTTTCAATGACGTTATAGTGTTTTACATTAATTATACTAAGTATATGGACTTAGCCAGAGTATTTTATATTGATTTGTAAAACATAAGTAACGTTAAAATTTACATAACTTTATACCAGTTGCTACATTTTTTTAGATAAAATTTTATTCGTATTTACAATGAAATTTCATTTTTGTTCCAGTATAACAATTCACGGAGCATTAGCTAAAGAAGTTGTTAGCCAAAACCCTCTCCTCGAATTCAAAATATCTCCAATCTTAAAAAACATAATTATAATGATAAAAGCGATGAATGAACAGCTAAACGTAGCGCCTCGAGATCTACAAAAAAAGGCCAAGGAGCTATACCCAGAAGTCGTAAGAACAGTTTTAGCTACCGCATTGGATGAAGAAAAGGTTGGTATTTAAGTTTTTACCTAATTTTTAAGTAGTTTAAAGTAACAGCCTGTAAATATCTCTCTGCTGGGCAAGGGCTCCTCGTCTATTAAGGAGAAGGTTTAGAGCTTAATCCACCACGCTGTTCCACTGCAGGGGCGTGGTGTGGTGGATCTACACGTGTCAGAATTTCTCCCGGTAGATGTAGATTTCCTCACGATGTTTTCCTTTATCGAGCACGAGATGAATTCAAACACAAATTTTGCATTTGAAAATTCAGCGGTGCTAGAAGGGGTTTAAACCCGTGACCAAAGATTGAGATTGACGGGTTATAAAAATGTAAAGTATACCTTACATCTCAAATTTTTTTTTTTTGATACATTAAAAGCCATAGACCAAAAAGGATCACTACGAAGGTGACGACCATTTATAGTTTTAATGACTTTCCTTCATTTATTATTTAGAATTTAATTACCATAAAATATCGTCAAATGATTAATTAGATGATAGGTTGACCTACTGCCTATTATATTACATGTTTCTTCTTTTAAGACCTACAAAGCTATGTCTACATCATGTAAGGATATTTTATGTAACGGAGTTGAAAGAGCGGCGATGTACTTAAATTTCCCACCTAATATTACTGAAGACATTTTGGTTGACTCATTATGTAATATAACCAATGCCATTGAAGAGGGTTTGAAAAAAGATTCGGTGATAGGAAAAGCGGTATGTACAGCCTTATCAGTTATGTCTTACGAGCAAATACTTAAACTTTAATTATTTTTGAGTTGTCACTTAATATCGTGCATTCTGCTCATCACGTTTCGTATTAGACAGTGCGAGACTTAAAAGTGACTTAAAATTAAGTAGAGTTCGAGTATTTGGCTCTTAAATTTAGTTTTATTTAAAATTCTAACAGGGAATATCAATGTAAAAAAATGGGTAGTTTACCTTACAATAAGAAATTAACATCACAAACTCAACAACTCCTCTTTAAAGTTTTTTATTAAATACAATGATTTATGTTTACAGATAACAACTATAAAAAACATAAAACACACGCCCTTAGAAGTGATCAACTGGACTCAAATGATAACTGGTCTAAACAATCTTTACGAAAAACTAAATGATGATTACACATACTTGTTTGAATACAAAACTTTTGGAATGGATGAAGAACAACAAAGCGAAGTAACTGTAATGATGGATGAAGCGATCGATTTTTGGTTTAACATGAAAAATTCGAAAAGAATGATGCATATAACGTAAGTAACTACTGAAAATATTTTGTACATCACAAATCCTAAAATATAGGGAATGGCGAAAAATACTTTAAAAAGTCTTGGTGATTTTGATGAAAACTAAAACATCATTCTTAGCCAGGAAATGTACCAGTTGATATTGAAAAAAAACAGCCTCTTTTTTAACACCATACATACGGCTAACTAAAGAAAAGTGCTCATTTTTAGCAAAATGTATTTATCATATGCCAAGTAAATAATATTTTTGTAATTACCAAAATTAAAATGTTAACTCTAAAAATTTTAATGTAGTATCTATTAATATTACGTCTTGATGCTGTCGTCGTTTTATTCGTCAACGTGCGCTACTACCAAATATAATATCATATCATATTTTTTCTATAAGTGTCAATCTATTTGTTGTGTTTGCTAAAATCGAATAATTAATTAATTATAATGTTAATTGCTCATATTTAATATAACGACACGATCACGGGCTGACGCTGACTGACCACGACGAATGTAACTTCGTCGAAACGTCGGGCAATAAAAAGGTATTACTACTATTAGTTATCGCGATAAGACCCGTTATATTAAATATGAATACTATAAATCGCGAAAGTTTAAAATATATAATATTGATTGCATTTTTAGTGTTAAACTGGGCCTTCGAGTTTTGGATTTTTTGGACCATGGCATATTTAATATAACTGAGGATAACTGGTTGAAACTGAAGTTTAGTCTCGCATCAGCCAGTGGGCCGATGTTTGTCGCAGATGATGTAATTCGACTAATAGCAGGTAAAGTATCACTTTCTGATTGCAATAAGACTTTTTTTTAAAAAGCGTAACTGACATCTAAAGCAAAATATATTCTTTCGTGTTCTTAAATGACAGACTTATTCCAGTTCTTTATTATTTTAATACTAAACTACTGAACCGATTTTGATGAAAATTCTATGGGACCAATTGGAGAAAAAAATAAATCTGTTAAGCCGTTTTCGAGTAAACAATGAACAAAAACCAACTAAGATTTGCCTACTAATGATATTATTTTATTAGTAATTTATATGCATATAATTTCAGGTATATCCAGAAATGACAGTGATACGTCAGACATACCGCCGCTGACCGCCGCAGCATTACAGAACGTTCTGCCTAATGTACCGAGCATGATAGTCGACGCGACGGATCTTATTACATCGGATACAACTGATGTATGTATTGAAATATTTTTATCTGTAAAGTACATTAATACGTACACATTAAATCTTGATCACAATATTGCAGCCAGTTTTGCTATTTTATTAATACTTGAAAATTTTCTTTTTTAAATATAGCAAGCAGTATTTGCCTTATTTTTAATTTTATAGATTTGACTAGTGATGTGCCGTATAGTTAAATATGTATATCCGCGGATACGGATCCGAGTACGGATATTTGTTATCAAAATGCGCAGATACGGATACGAATCTTAAGTTTCTTACTTAAAAACTTACTACTAACTTAACTTTGTTACTTGAAACGATAGTCTACGCCTCTTGACACCTATTGTAATAGGCAAGACATGTATATATGATAATTTAGAATGACACTGGTCATAGATACAATTTCATCTATTTATTGAAGATTATTGAGGTAAAAGATCCATAAGATATTCGCCAAAAAGTAACGGATACGTATCTTTCTTCTCGCTCAAATATCCGTGGATAGGGATACGGATATCCGGCACATCATTAGTTTAGACCAAGTATTTAAATTTACATTTCTTCCAGGTAGAGCCGATAATATACTTATTAAATGCTGAACCATACTGGCCGTGTTCTGGTAGCTTCTCCCAGCTTCTTGAACTCAGTCAAGAGTCAAGAACAGCTGTAACTTCGCTGGAGACTATAATGTGCTTGAATAGAGATATGCAAGACGAATGGAAAATTTACTTAACAGCTAGGAACGCAAATATGTTTGTAAGTCATTACAACAAATCACCTAATCGTATTTAATATTACAGAAATTTGAAATACATAACGTAATTTAAAAAAATGTCACCACTTTACTCATTTATATCAATAGTTAATTATTAAAATTTTTATAATCGGACTAATGCTTACATTTATCACATCCATATATTTAATATGGACGCTGATAAGCAATACTATGTCAAGCCACACGGAGTTCATAGTGAGAAAATGGCATCTAAAGATGTCAAAAATAATCTTAATAAATGTTTTTGAAAAAGTATATATCCGTCTTTTCCTTTCTAATTTGATTAAATATGTAATGAATTAAAATCAGGTCGGTATAATAAAACGTTTTATCTAATAATAAGGTTTTCAAATATACGGTATTATTGTATAAATTGCAAAATATGGAGCACACTTCAAATTCAAAATATTAAATTAAGAAACTATTTTCGGTACTTATTTAGTTTTGATGACTTCAGTTTTTTTTAATTATGTTGAATACGTGACACAGAATCGAGAATACATCACTATCTTCGAATTTGACTTTTATGGGTTAACACATTGTTACTTATCAGCATCCTTTACTAATTATCTATATGTTTAAGCATCACTCATAAAATCCTAAACTATATTTGTTTAAAAACTTTTTGTATTTAATAATAGTTTTTTTACAGAAATATCAAACTTGGAATACAACAGTATATTCAGAAAGTCCATTCCTGAAATTTTCAGCCGCATTTGACTATTTAGTGAAAGATTTGGATGCAATGAAAGATATTTTAGAAACCTCATTCAACGAGTCTGAAGACAGTCGTGTAACGTTTATGTCTGCTTTAAAATACACCATAGATGAGTTTAACTCTACCGATCGCGACAATACTTTAAGGTGAGTATAAAGAATGAGTATTTTTCAGTAGCCTTTTTTAAAATCTTCCTTAGAATATTTTCCGAATATTCCAAATAAAATTAATTAAGACCTTAAAATTATAAATATATCCTTACAAATATATCTAAAAAAATATTTATCAAAAGGACTTTTTTTATATATCGCAATTTATTTTTATGATAATTGTATGAATAAGATATACTGCCCAAAAGCAGTCAAAATAACTTGCTTGGTCCATGTCCAAAACTAGTAAAAAAATTTAATTCCAGAAAATTCTTCACTAAAGTTGATACAGTATTGAACTCAATCAACACGTCATCTATCCATGAGAATCTACCCCTTAACAAACTGTGGAAAGTATATTTGAACTGCACCATTGAAGACTACATAGATGATGACTGCAAGATGGTTGGAAGGGCTACATGGAAACACACGCTAAATTTCTTCTCTGCGGCTGGCGGAAATTTAACCAACGATTTATATACTTATATTAAAGAAACCAATGGTAAGTGATAATTAATAATCGAGAATTACACTTATAAGTAATAAGTTTTGTTCACCGACTTACATAAAGATTCACAAAGTTCTTTGTCATTGCTTTACAATGGAAAGAATTTGTACTGTCGGTACATTTATTTCTGACAGTCACAGTTTTCGTACCTAGATAACTGTACCTAGATAAATGTAATTTTTGCTGTATTAATTATATAAATCTAAATTTTATGTATGTCTGGTCATCAATTTGTAACCTATTTAAGACCAATTGGTATAAATAAACGCATCACATTTAACAGCTCCCATTAAGATCTTATTACATTGTGTCGGGGGTCCGGAAACACACAGCACAAACACAAACACCCAGACCGCGACAAACATCCGCGTGGCTAATACAGACGTTTGTATCAAGCGGGGATCGAACTCGCGACCGTTAGGGCTTCAGTCAGTTGCAGTGACCACTGCGCCAACGTGTCGTTGGAATAGAACATAGACTTCTTTTTATCGCGAATATAAAACTTCAAAGTGTGAAATTGGATCCCCAATTATATCCAAAGTTTGTATGGAGTACCCATCATCTCTCACAGAAATAGGCTATTCAAAATAAATAATTATTCTATGTAAATTAAGTCACGAGCACCAACTAGTGGTAAATACTTTAGGAAATATAATTTAAGTTAATATTTATTTAGGAGCTGTTGTCTGTATTTTAAAATGACATCTATAATATGGAAAAGTAATTAAATTAACTTGAATTATTATTTCATTCAATTTCTTAGTATTCAAAAATAATATATATATTTAGATTTTTTTCAAAGAACGGCAAAGACGTAAAAATATTTTTGTTTTATATTTTTTTGTATTCTAGAGAAAAATGCCACGATTCTGCAGCTACTGGGGTTCACAAGAAGCACTGGGCTATTCATGTTATATGACAAGCTACCAGACTTCATCTCTGTGCTAATAAATTCTTACACTGATCTTGGTTTCATGGATCAGGTAAGCAGTTTTTAAAAAGTTTAAATAAATAAGTTTTAAATATATAAAATATCGTAAGAATTAAGTTAAATTTATATATATATACATGCATCACACGAACATCGTTTTTCATAAAATACATACTGTTCATTGTAACGGATAACTGCTAGATACAATCCGTTTCGCTTTATAAGGAGAAGAATTCGTAGTTTAACATACCGATTTTTCCGACCATGGCCAATAACATGTGTTTCGATGATAACGATGTCCTTCATCCCAAAACAACCAATGCTTTTTATTAGAAAGACTCAAGTAGTGTCAAAAGTGAAAATTTTACTTTTGACTCCCTAGTCCTTAGTGTCCTCAGACCCCTCCGCCCCCGCCCCTCTCACTCCTATTGTACACTATATTTTCTTCTGTCGATAGTTCGGAAACACATAACCCAAACACTTGCATTCAACGAAATAAACAAAAGATATACAAACATTGGTATGGTTCATACAGATGTTTCGCAAGAGCGGATATCGAACCTGCAACCGGTTCATAACTCTGCATGATCTCTGCACCAACTAATCGTCAAGAAAATTAAAGAAAAAAAAAATCAACGAGCAAACAATAATACATTGATTTGTATTCTATATATAGATTCGGCGTGCAAGTCAAACAACTTTTTGGGATTGCAATGAATTGCTGAAGTCTCTGAACCCTGGACCTTACAGTCCCATAGACAAATCAGTAATCAAATTAGTGGAACCGATCATCTGTCCGTCTGTCCTACACTGGCTGTCTATGCCGACGGGAGATAACACATTGATGGACATTTTTACTAAACCAGTAAGTATTTAAACTACTTTGACAGTTGTTCTAAATTACAAAAAAAAATTGTATTTATTTGGACATTATTTAAATACGAACTGTTCTTATTGATAAAGTATGATTTTAAATATTTAAAAAATGCGTTAGGTCTTTTATTTCTATTTACATATAAATAAAATACGCGTGCTTAAATTACACATTTATAAATTATATACACTAGAAACTACAATGTAAGTTCTTATTTACTAATTTTTAAATCCAGTGCAAATTTAATAAATGTACAAATTATTAATTATATAATTATTTATCTAAATTAATATTAATATTTTACTGAATTTTATCTTCCAGCAATATCTTCTCTTTACGTTAGAAGTAGCAAACTTAACGAGTACATACGAAGAGGCTTACTCGAAAGTAAACGATTTGGGAACATTACTAAAAGAAATCTCAAATAAAAACGAAACGAAGTCCGACGATATTAAACTGAGCACAATTAAAGATAGACTAGAACATGCATTAGATACAGTATTATCGTATAAAATAAGAGACGATGATCCATTCTATCGTACTTTTAACGAAGATACCAAAAAACATTTTACTGTATCAATCTATTTAACAAAAATCGTAACAATGGCAACTAAACTCACCACGGCGTTAGATAATTTAACTATATCAGATTTAGTTACATCAGATGAATCCGATATAAAAACTTTGCAAAGTGAATTGCTGATTATGCAAAAGATTTCTAAAAGAAGACCGTCCGAAGCTATTGCATTTTACTTCGACGTAATAACAGATTTATTATGGAATAATAATAAAGATTACAAGTTTATTGATGCTTTAAAAGATGCTTGCGATCATTCAAAAAATAAAGACAATTCCAAAAATATCGCAGTTGAACTCGAAAGAGTTAAAGTGCAGATTTGTGCTAAGAAATATCAGGTTTTCTATGGTGCGTTACAAAACATTATAGATGAGGATATCGAAAACGCAAGACAGAGTTTATTGAATGTTGTTGAAACTCTTAAAGTCGAAAATGAGAACATTACTGATATGTCCGCATTCTTTAAAGAAAGGTGATATGTTTCAAATGTTTTCTATTTATTTGTTGTGTTAAAAGTTTACCGTTTTGCTCCAGATCCATTTTTCAAAATTAATTCTTTATCTATTATAAGTTTTTGTAGTATCAACTACTAAATTCAAACAGACAGCCATCATTTTATAAATGACTGAATTTTAAAATTATTTCATTTTAATTTCAGGCAAAATGTAGTAAATAGCGTCAGGAAATCTATTAAGTACGCATACGATTTAGGTGTACCCATCTATTTAAAATACCTGCAAAACAATCTGAAGCACTATGATATTGTGCTAAGCTTCCTATCAGGGGACGATTGGTGGTCAGAATTGAGAAACTTGTATAACGGACCCAAAGCAAATCACTTCTTTGGTACGGTAGAACAAGGATTCGATATAGTTGAAAATATACTTACACACTTGGACAAGATACACGTAAGTTTATTTTGATAAAAAAATGGTCTTCTGGGTAAATTTTTCACATATATTTAGATGTTATTGGGTCGCTAACCATGGCCAACCAAGTAAATTTACTAAAGTAATATTTGTAATGATTTTTAGAGTGATGTTATATTATAGATATAACCTAAATTAGACTTATGCCTATGTATGGATTCTCCATGTATTACAAAAACACATTTTGATCATATATGATTACAAACAACTCATACATTTTAATATCAAGAATTTAATTCCACATTCACTCTGCAAGAACTTGATTTTTATCAAAAATATCTTTATCCTACAATTTTATCATTAATATAATCCTTAAGATTGTGGTGCAATAATCTTACAAAGTTCCAATAATTCCTTCAGCTTGTTCGTCTTCTACGTGACGTCAATTTAAACAATACAGATGCCTTCTGTCAACCGAACGTGTCAATTTCGGACTACATTCCGGACAGTGGCCCACTTTCAGCGTTACATGGACAACTGTGCGAATCAGACAAAACCGAGCTCTTTATGGAACTACCCCTCTTAATGTTCGCTTCACAGGTCAGTAAGATAAGCATCTATTAACTGATACAAAGTCTAATAAGACAGAAAAAATATATTAAATTATGATCCCCTTTGAGTATTGTTCTAAATATAGAATATTCCTTTTAATTTAGCCTATACAAATAGTTGTCATAAGCGGAAATAGAACCAGCAAACGTCAGTGTAATAACAAGACTTTGGGTGTGTTTAAGTATTACGTATACTTTTGTAAAACGTTACGATGCGTTACAAGGGCGAAATGAAAACAATAACAAAGATGATGGTGATATTATTGTAACTTTTAGATAAAAATGGTCACTTAAGTGTAACGTAAAGCTTAAGAGGAGAGAGGGAGAGTACGGAAGATCGTTACGACGCTTTACATGGGGGTGGGAGTATCAAAAATCTTAAAGCATTACTAATACTTGAACGCCACCTTATTGACTATTACAATAGTTTGGAATGTAGACACTTATTATAGCTTGAAATGTCTTTTTTACAGGGTTACGATAGTGCCTTAAAAATGTCTGACAAAGTGGACTATGAATCACTTTACAAAGATATTTCAAACACTGAATTAAAACTAAAACAAATTAGAAACGGTCCACAATCTCCGAAGCGTCCTCCTTGGGTCACAGAGGAAAGATTATCATCGTTGAAAAACGTGTCGATGCAATTGTTTTCAAAAGAAACGCTAATAAAGATGTCGTTTGGGGCTCTCAGCAATGTTGTGGACGCGGGAACGCTCTTCTTGAATAATAGGTTGGTCTTCTAAATACATTATGTAGTTTATCAACTTTATTTAAAAAAAAATACATAAGAATATGGATGTAAATTTTAATGCCATATTATATACTTAAAATGTTTTTAATACTAATAATAATGACTGGAAGTTTCTAGTAATAATTTTAATTTTTCTAAAGCTCTTAGTATGCAAATGATTTCACGAACAATGTTAAGTCATGGTCATTTTTCTTAGTTTAATAATAAAACATTTTATCTAAAAATGTTTCATTTTTAATTTTTATTTCCCACAGTCAGTGCACCCTCTGCTCTCAATTCACCACCTGGTTCAAGCAGCTGAACCTGCAACTGTACAAGAAGCAAGAATACGACAGCTTACTTTGCAGTATCGACCAAATGTCGCTGCAGGAGATACACAGCGCTCTGAAGAACGACTTCCACTGGGACATGGCTATTAGCGAGGTAATCATTATTATTAATCAATATAGTCTTTGAAGTATCCTGGAATCATTAATTCATGGTGTAGAGATGTCGTGTTATGGTGTAGAAATTCCTCTTTGTTTTTTTTTTTTTTTTTATAATAAGTTATTTCAAATCTATACTAATACATATATAAAGCTGAAGAGTTTGTTTGTTTGTTTGATTGTTTGCTTGAACGCGCTAATATCAGGAACTACTGGTCCGATTTAAAAAATTCTTTCATTGTTAGATAGCCTATTTATCGAGGAAGGGTATATATTATCACGCTAAGAACAAAAGTAGCGGAGCACCAATGAAGAATGTCCTATTGAGACAGTTTACGCTGCGTAAACGGTTACAGTTTCGTAAAAATCGTGTATGACAGAATCGTTCCCCTTTAAAAGTTCTAAAAAAAAGTCCACGACAGCGTATCTTTAACTTTTAAGGTTAGCTCACTATAACCTTTTTTATCCTAACCAAATTTGTTCTAAAATAATGCATTATTAGCCCAAAGTAACTATTCCACGCGAATCAAGTCGCGGGCGGAAGCTAGTAATGTATAAGATTCGCTCACTGCTAAATTTACGTCGGTGTACTTCATTCCACCAAAAATTGCTATATCTATGATGGACCAAATTGAATATTGAAAATATTTCGCAGTGGCAATTCCAATGCAAAATTGCCAATACATTTCTTTGATTTTTTTTTTGGATAGGGGTGGACAAAAAAAAGAGATTATACATACATAAGTAAAGTATTATTAAATAACGATCCTTTCTCAATAAAAATGTACTTAACTTTATCATATTTTTTCTATCCAGTTAATATCTACTCGAAACTATACAAAGTACGAACTCAATAAATCTCTGATCGAGTTACTGGAGCAAATCAAGTTGCATCTACTCGATGATGTTGGCGCCAAATCCACGAAGCTGTCAGAATGTCTCGCGGGGAATATTACTGGGAATGCGTTTGGACATGCTGCCTTGTAAGTAATCATTTAATAAATAAATAACTATGTTTATTAATTTTATGTTATTCATCATAGAATAGAATAGGTATCAGTAGAACCTACTTGTACATTCTACACTGGTAGTAGAAATCGTTTTAATGGTATATGTTTTAAAAGCATATACAAATGAAATGTTTTTTTTTTTTTTGTAATATTATCGTTTATTGTTTTTGAGACGTCTCCTGAAGAGACGGTAAAGATGTTATATTCTGAATTTAAATATCAATATAAATTTCTTAACCAATCGCAATTGCGGGTCCACAAAACCTTTTATTTTTTTAGATTCGCCAAAGTAGTAGCAAGAACAGGCAAACTCCTCATAGCAGAACTACCACACCTCCAAGAAATCCCCGGCTTCACGGACTTGTCATATTTAAAAAAACTACAATCAAATGTCGCGCAGAAACTTAATGTTAAGGATACTTTATCTAAATATTTAATAAAAAGAGACGAATTAACGAAAAATCTAGTCAAATTAATCAAAGATAAAAAATTAGTTAAAAATATTGAAGATGCAAAAATTAATTTGCTCATGGTGAGTACAAGGAGCTTTTACAACATATTTTAATAAATAATAATAACATATTTGATTAAAAAAATAAAGATTATTTATATAACCAGGTAACTCTGTATCCCCAAATACTAAGCGAAATCTTTGCTGTCTTAGTATAAGCTTCGTATACTAACATGAAATTAATATACCATATCTGAAGAAAAATTTAATTTTGGCTTATACTTTTAGATAAATAAAATTCAACCAACAAATGATATCATCTCCATGCAAGACTACTCTTGGGAAGAAATCTGCTCGGACTATGACTGCAATGACATCGTATCAACGATCAGTAAACATATCAACGTCACCCTCGTTGGAATAAATGTAAAATTTGACTTTTTTAGCGTTTTTTTATTCATATAGTCAAATGACCATAACACTTTTGTGATCGATATTAATTTTGCCAGAGAAATTTACAAATTATATTTTTTCAGTTTAAGTTGATTATTGCCCTTGTTATTCTCCTCATTTTGTGATACCAAGAAGTCATGAAGACTTGAAGAAACATCTGTAAACATCATAAAAGTATTCTTAATCAGTTCAATTCATTTTAGGCACCTAAGTTGCAGACAAAAGAATTTTGGCGTTTCAACTTTATATCCAAGATAGTAGGCCACATAGAGGTTATGATAGATCATATAGCCAGGGTTCTAGGAGTGGTCAGTGGGGTGGATATCCAGGGTGTATTCGAAGGGAAATTGGAGTCTCTGTTGGATACAGGGATGCAACTAATGATGGACGATACTTTGGACAGCATTTTGTACAGGTATATAAATGTATATTGTTTTTTTTTTAATAAATTTGAGTTTCTTTTTTAGATTGAGAACAGTATAATACATAATTTTAAAATCCATTTAAAAATGAGTTTATAACTCGAACCGATACTGACAGTGTATGAACCTATGAGATAGAACTTTCCGAAAAAATAAGAAATTTTATATCAACATTATTTTTGTTATATCTTGACGCCGTCTAAGCGTGTGTGTTATCATTTTAGTATAACAGGACTACTGGACGAACTAAAACCAATCCTAAAAGAAACTCCGCTGGATTTCGACATAAACGCAATTGCAGATGGTCTAAGAATTCTTCATCAGTTCAAAAACTACATTATAGATCAAGATATCAAAGGTAAAGGCTAGAATGTATTTCATTAAAGGCTAGAAGATTTTTGAATACATTGTTGAATTACAGCAATGGAAGATATATAGCAACAAAGGTCTTCGAAAACCAGAGACAGTCTTCGGTACATTTTGTGTACCTTAAAACAGAATCCTCGTAATCGTTTACGCTCTTCTTAAGGCGATTAAAAATACACCCGGTGCCCGTTATACATCGGTAGTTCACTATCATCTACACCGTAATTCATCTATAAAATGAAATTTCATAAAAATACTTTTCAAAGTACGGTAAAACTAGTTGATAATAACAGAAATCCTAATAGCCCAGCTAATTCAAATACAATTCATAATTCAAATCAGTGACTCGTGTTAATAAGTTATTTTTTCCAGTGAATGTATCGCAGATATTCTCAAAACCGGAGGCAATAGAGACCGATCTTAGCAACATTGGGATCAAGAACACTAACTTCTGGTCCATCGCTGCTCCCAGGATCCAATCTGGCTACATTGCTATTAAACCGGTGTGTTTATTTATACAAATATATTAACAGTTTCTTTATGTTACAAAAATGACTACATAAAATTCTGGTAGCTTTTTTGCCTGTGATGACTGATCACAATATAAAAATATAATACGTCATCTTCTCTCTGAAATAAATGACATTAAAAAAAGTATTTTCGTAAATATAATCAGCACATAAGTATGTGCTTGAAGATCTTTTATAACTTACAAACAAAGATAACCCTAAATTATTCTACATATCTTATAGAGTATAAACAAGAAACCAGATAGATTTTTTCAGCGAGTCAAATAGAATCTTATAAAGTATTACTAAATTTTGAGACATTATTCGTAATTCCGTTCATACGTTATAACCATACCAGAAATTATAGATCAACATATAAAACTGTTTGCTCTGTTTCAGTTACTCACTAAAAAGCAAGGCACCTATCACATCAGTGAGTTCACGTGTCAAATAGACAGCATGTCCAAAGTTTTACTCCCTGGTAACGTGGACGTGGTGACCCTGGACGACGTGTATGCTGCTGTACTGGAACAGTTCTGCGGACTACAGGATGACCAGGTCAAGAGTGTCGTGGCTGTTCTTATGAGAAACATCGACTTTGGAGCTGTCTTTGATAAGGTATGTTGAAATTAATGTTTTTAGTAGTAGGGTTCCATACTCAAAAAGAGTGCCGAAGAGACCTTATTATTTAAGCTTCTTTAATTGGTTAAGAATCTGTATTTTCTGAACCATAACCAAGTAAGAGATTGTTTTTACCGAATATGCTTTGGAATATTCAATCAAAATTCCAATCAATTACTTTTTGCGAATGTTAAGATATAAAATAAGAACCGGCCAAGCGTAAGTCGGGTTTCATTGGAACCTTAGGTGCGCAAGTCTGACTCACGTTTTACTGATTTAACTTTGACTCGGATTTGATAATAGTTTTGTGAAGAGTTTATTTTCATCATTCACTTACTTATTTGAAATCAGTTAATTTCAGAATGTTCCGTTATTATTTCTAAAATACCATTTTCTTAACGGTTAATTTAATTTCAGGTTAAATCATTTCTCCTAGAGAAGCTCTTCGTCGCATCAAACCTAACTCAATTAGAAGGTGACGCAGTTTTATCCCAATTTGGAAACATGGCGGCCCTTATTCCAGAACTACAGACCAGTATAGGAAATATTACTGAAAGTCTTTCAAACGAGCCACTGTTGCTGCGGATGAAGAAGAGCGCTTCCTTCGGAGATATGTTGGCTTGTAAGCATTTATAAGCTCAATTTAATAAATTAATTACTGTGTTTTTAAACAAGTACACTTTAGAAGATTACAGTTATTTTTGGGATAGTGCAGAATAGTATTTACTTTTATGAATTTGCAATGATAGTTATTTTTATGAAGGGAAAATGTACAAAAATACTTAACAAAATCAACAGATTACAAAAAAAAATTTCCTTTTCTAAGCTTCTCAGTCTTGTAGACCTCGCTATCCAATTTCATTTCATCTACCTATTGCATTTTTTATAACTAGTTTAACATCGGAAAGGAAATCAATTAAGGTTTCAAGTCACCATCATAATTAAAATGATATCTATTTATTTCAATATTTAAATGATAGACGTTGGTTCAGTAGTCATTGCAGCTGATTAAAGCTTTAATAGCAGCTGGTTCGATCCCAACAAAACAGCAATGAATGTTTTTTTTATCTGTATGTCTCTCGTCACAGGATCATAAGATTCTAATGGGGGCCGTTGTTTAAGACGCGTTTATTATTTGGACGCTGATAAGCAATACTGTGTCAAGCCACACGGCCTTCATTTTGAGAAAATGGCGTCTAAAGATGTCAAACCTATTCTTAATACATTTGTTTGAAGGAAATATACATCCATCTTTTCTTTTCTAATTTGATAACCTATAAAGAATTAAAAGCAGATTGGTATATTCAAAGGTTTTATCTAATAATATTTTTTCTAATATATCAGATTATTGTATATTTCAAAATATAGAAAACACTTCGATGTTCGAAACCTTAAATGATGGAACGTTGTTCTGAACTTATTTAGTTTACATTACTTTAAAAGTTTTTGAATAGCGTTAAATACATGATGTATTATCAGAATACATCAATATCTCCTAATTTGACTTTTTGTGGGTTGACACGTTATTGCTTATCAGTATCCATTTGTTATGTGTGGATGTGTATGTACATGCGAGTGTAACGCCCCCAGCACCCGGCTTCCTCTCGGACGCGGGCAGCGTGCTGTGCGGGAAGCCGTTCCGCAGCGACCTGAGCCGCTTCTACACGGCCATCGCGCGCACGCCCGACCTCGCCCCGCAGCCCGACCGCAGGCAGCTCGACAGCCTGCCCAGTGAGTCATTACGCGCTATATGTCGAAGATATCATATTATATAGTCTAGAGTGAAAGTGTGAGATAATAAATTATGTGTCGAAAGATTGAACTGAATTGAATTTTATATAAAACAATATAATGAAAAATAATTTTCGAAAATTCGTGATTTTCGTCAATTATTTAAGTTTAAGATATGTAAATAGAGTATATATTACACCCTTAAACAACTTTTTATATATATATTTTTTTTATGTTTTTTTTTTTTACATAAACGTTTTATCTTTTATTTTAGTGGATTTCTAATTAATTTTTTGTGCATTCTTTTGGTATATTTAAGTATATTTTTTCTTGTTTTTGGTACTGTATTGCATGGTAATAGTGTAATTTATCTACTAGTAAACAATTTATATTATTATTTTTATTTTATCATAGAATGCCTTTAACATAGATTGTTCCGAAACGCTTAGATATTAAAAAAAACTTCGTCAATAATTTATAAAAAAAATACTGGCCGAACAGTTTTCGCGCTTGTTTTGGTTCTGGTCTAACTTAAAATCTGGTGCCTGTTATATCCTGATACGTCGAATAGATGCCGAGTTATCTATATGTATAAATTTAAGTAGCCGAATTCGCGATGAAAGCTAGAGATGATGAAATACAAATTTACGAAATTTAAAATTACAAAATTAACAATTTGAGGGTATTAAAAAGCTATCGTTTGAGAACACAAGCTTTTGCTGATCTTAACTAAATTGAAGACTCATTTTACATTAAAATTTTTTCATACAAAAATTTGATTAATTTTATATAGCCCATGCCACCCGAAACATCAATACGAATCTAATGACACCTCATTCATTAAAATCGGTACAGTAAACAGCACATAGGCTCCCAAAACTTAGCTTCGCCCTACTTTTTAGCTTCGCCGTAGCCTGGTAAAACTAGTACAAGTTTTAAAAATAATTTCTGGTTTCAGCCGATTTCTGCCGTTCCCTCTACAAGGACATTATTAGCATGGACGGCGGCAAGATAGTGTGGAGTTTCATCAAACCGCTCATCATGGGCAGAGTTCTCTACACGCCGTCCGTCCCCGCTGTGCAAAGGATTATCGAAAAGGTGAGACAAAAAATAATTTAGACCTAACATTTATTTATTGTATTATAGTTTTTTTTTTGGTTGTTCAACTATATTTCTTACAAACAGGATTTATAGTATATAAAAATATACTAGTATTAGTAGTAGTAGAATAAAAAAAAATTTTTGAAAATCGGTCCACAAACGGCGGAGTAATAGGCGAACAAACATAAAAAAATATATATATCCGGTCGAATTGAGAAGACTCCTTTTTTTGAAGTCGCTTAAAAATTGAATTTATAAGAAGACGTCAGACATTGGTTTTAATCGTAGTTTTAATAAATAAAGACGATCAAACAAAATTAATATACTAGCGTAAACAAAGCTGATAACTTAAGTTTAGAAATCGAATTACGCCTAGAAAATAACTTTATAAACGATTCGTTGTCTTTATCTCTTATACGAAATAGATTAAATTGATTTCTGCATTGAACTGAACTGATTTTTATACTTTATTTATTCGCAGGCAAATTCAACATTCGCACCAATGGTCAAAATGGTCAACCTCGTCCACTCCTTCGCCAACTCCTTCTCATCTGTAGACAAATTGAACCAGCACCGAGATGGCTTAGATGCTTTGAAAAATCTCATGACAGTGCCACAGTATGAAGAAATAAGAAAAAGCCTGCTTGGAGATGTTCAAGCACCAAATATTGATATTAATGGAATTTTTGATGACTTTGGTGACACTGAGGTTAGTGACTTGAATGTCGTGTTTTATAAACAGGGATTTTAAGAATAAGAATAAGTGTATTAAAAACATAAATTACATTTAACTGCAATTTGTACATATCCTACTAATATTATAAAAGTGAAAGTTTGTGTGTGTGAATGGATGGATGGATGGATGTTTGTTACTCTTTCACGCAAAAACTACTGAACCGATTTGGCTGAAATTTAAAATGAAGATGGCTTATATCTTGGAATAATACATGGGCTATATTATATCCCGAAAAAATTTGAAGTTTCCACAGGAATAATTTAAACAGTACTTTTTACTCTTTTACACAAAACTACCGAACCGATTTGGCTGAAATTTGAAATGAAGATGGCTTATATCTTGGAATAATTTAAACAGTAATAGTTTCTTTTTCACACAAAAACTACTGAACCGATTTGATTGTTTGAAATGAAGATGGCTTATATGTATTTGGATTTACATTTACTATTCCACGCGGACGAAGTCGCAGGTGAAAGCTAGTATTACTATTATGCTTAAAATCTATACAAAGAAACCTTACCTTTACCTTTTTTATATGCATATGAAAGTATAAATGGTACTTGTAGTAATGGTATATCAAAAACATAATTTTTAAAATTGTTGTCTGTCTGTCTGTCTGAAAATATAATAACTTTTAACCTTGTAGTGTCAATAATTTCGCGGGTTTAAGTTGTGTTGTGTACAATTCTTATTAGTATATAATATATTCTCATATTTTCTAATTTAATTGGAACTGAATTAAAATATTTTCAGGCATTAGGCAGTTTATTAAAGAAAGCCTCCGATCTCTTGCACTGTATCAATCTAAACCGCTTCAAGCCGATGAACGATGAAGACGAGCTCAAACAAGAAGCTGCGAGACTGACCCTAGTTAATGAATTCTCAGCGGGTGAGTGTCGTATTTGCCTTATTCGTAATCGGCATTAACATGGACTTTTTTTTGAAAATGTATCTACCCCTATGGGTTATAAATAGTGGAAAAAACTATGAAAAAGCCCCCTATTTTTATTTTTTTGAATTTGAATTATTTAATTCTCGGTTGCGACGAAATATCAAAATATATATTTTAAGATACTCTTTATAATTACAATACCTTTCAAATTCCTTATTCTCTAGTTACGAATTTACTGTATGGTCTTGATTTATAATTAAAAATGTTATTTATTAATATTTCTTTCGTAGTCATCCATTTTACTCTATTTATATACTAAAATACATAAAATGCTTGTTAAAAATATAAACCTTTAATATATTTTTAATGTGTAATTAGGTCTCGTATTCATGAATATGAATGACACCAAGACAGATATTCCATCGAACGTCGAGTATAAAATACGAATGGACATAGAAAACGCACCCACCACTAAGAGACTGAAAAATTAGTAAGCGAACCATTTTTATCCATTTCTGTTAACCATTTTTTAATTTTGTAACTTGGTTTTCAAATTTATTTAATCTTTTTTTAAAACAATAAAGTTAATTTAATCGTAATGTGATGATAACTTGAAAACTAGAAAAGGATACACAAAAGGTCGTATTCACAAATCAACCAGTGAGCTACCTCATATAGGGTTTCAATGCTTTTAAATTAGAAAACTTAATATGTAAAAATCATTAAGATGCCCAGAAATCTTTTTTCTTGGACTGACCAAAAACTCATAAAAAATTGACCTAAAACAAAAAAAAAATTAAAGTCAACATTTTCAATACGAAAATGCCTGTTCTAATACCGATAATTTTACAGTTTATGGATTCCTGGTCCCGAATCAAGCTTCCTAGAAAACATGAGATATTTCAGAGGTTTTGTTCAAATACAAGATATCATAGACAAGGCAATTATAGAACTATCCATGGACAATTCTAAAAAGGTGAAGAAGAGAGAGATAGCAGAGAGCAAAATGGATTGGTCTATTTACACCCAGCAGATTCCTTATCCCTGTTATAGGCGAGACTTGTAAGTATCTCATTGAATATGTATTCCGAAGCGGTGGTAACTTACAATAAAAGTAAGAGATTGTTTAGTGAATTGACGATTCGAAAATGTCTATTTAAATAAAGTATATTTTGAATTTTAACTTAGTCAAACAACCAGTCTTTAGAATTACAGTTGTAGGCAAATTTGTATTTGTATACATATACAAAACCAAAAACCTCAATATATTTATTATTCAGTCTACTAATATAAAAATATTGTCCATATTTTTAGTTTCCAAAGCTCTCTCTATGAGTCGCAATCGCTGATTCTGGCCTTCTTCTTCTCATTGCTGTTCACCGTGTCCTCAGCTGTGAGATTCATTGTGTCGGATAAGGAAACCGGCAACACTATGGTATGTTCAACTGATTAAAACATCTTACTCTTAACTAAATAGCGAATTAATTCTCTAATCAGTTTTAAAACCACAGAACATTGGCTCGACTATGCTAACTAATTGACATTACATCTCCCATTGCTGGGCAAAGCCCTTATTAAGGAGAAGGCTTAGAGATTAATCTACCACGCTGCTCTACTGCGAGTTGGCGGATATACATGTGTCAGAGTATCTCCCGGCACATGCAGGTTTCCTCACGATGTTTTCCTTCACCGCCGAGCTCGAGATGAATTTAAATACAGCACTTGAAAATTCAGCGATGCTAGCCGGGGTTTACACCCGCGATCATGGGTTTAGATCGACGTGTTCTTACCACTAGGCATATCAACGCCACTAATATTAACATTTAATATCAACGCCAAAAATCAAATGTACAAGGCAGTGCATTCGCAATGATTTTTTCAATACTTTCTGTTAGAAGCGCTTAATAAGTGTTATACAAAAAAAAATCTTTTGATCGCGTACCAATATGCATAATTTATCAAGTAAATAAATCCTTGAAGATATGGATCTTCAACTGACTGATATGTCACTTTTGAGATTAGCTGTATTCAAAATTGTAGGCATTTCCGATACTTAATCCCATAATTTTCCAGCTGATGTCAGTGATGGGGGTGAACCTGAACTACAACACGCTGTCGTGGTTCCTGTGGTCGTACCTCGAGGTGGTGGTCACGGTGTGTTGTATAACTGCTGTTCTCACCGTAGGCCACATTCTGCCACGCTCCGACCCCACCTTGATATTGGTCATTTTGCTGGTGTATGGCTTCTCCGTGCTCACTTTCTGGTAAGAATCGCGATTGCTACAAATATTGTCGTGTAAATTAAAATCTTGAAAGAGCAGACTAGGTACGGCTGCCTGACTGTCGCGTGGGGTTTGCTATAAAAATATTTCCACATCCATCTAAGCGCCTTAGCACACATTTCATAACAAAGAAATTTTAGACAATATAATTTGAAATTATTTGACTCAAATAAAGAAGTTGTAACATTTGTTTTAATAAACGGTAAAAAACAATGTTTTCTTTTAGTTTTAGATACCCAGTTCAAAGTACAAAAGTACCAAATTCGATCCTGGAGCCGCGTAGAGTTTTCCACGCAAATCTTTAAAATCCAATTTTTCTGATCTTAAAAATCGGTCATATGGTTCCTTTCAATAAAGTAGTCTAGCACCCCAGCTCCACAGTCCCTGCACTGCCACATGGCGCCAGCACACACAGTACAGTACAGGCCGCTTGTCCCGCAGCTACATGCTGTCGCCGCTGTTCCGCTCGGCCAGCTTCGCGGCGGTGTGCGCCGGCCTGGCGCACCTCGTGAGCTTCATGCCCTTCGTGCTCATCCTCTCGCTGGAGGCCGTGCTCAGCAGCGAGCTGAAGATCATTGTTGTGAGTTCTAGTTATGTTTTTTTTTCTTATAGTATGGCGTGCATCCGCGCTACTTATGCGCAAAATATTCTGCCAATGTCACGTATGTTGGAGAAGACACGAAGGAGTCCAAACAGTTATACTAGCTATATGTTTGTCTCTAAAGCGAGAATTACATTTGTGATTTTTTCTATTGCAATTGACATAAAGCAACTCTGTAACCTGGTAACGGTTAGCTAGCTAACGTTACAAGAGTTGCTGTCCAAAATAAAGGCACTGATAGTATTTTCTATAGCTTATCGATAAATAGCTTATGAAAGTCTGAGAGCAAAACTTATAAGTGTAATTCTCGACGAAAAATAATTGTATCGTTCGTTATACATGACAGAAAAAGTTGAACCATACTGCTAGATATTATTTAAGATCAGATAAACCTGGTTAGCCTCCTCCTGTAAAAATATCTAGTTCAAATCTTTGTTTTAAATAACAATTATTAAATTAAACTCTCATTTAAATTTTTAAAACCATCAGAGTGGCTACATACAATAAACCTGAAACTAAGTTACAGCTTCTTTGATAACTATTGCTGGTCTGAAATCTTAAATGCAAATGCACTTAAGATTTCAGTTAATCTTAAATTACCTGGGTGTAATACCCGAAAGATATATGGTTCTAATCTTACTGAATCAAAAGTGTTCAATGTTTGAAACTAAACGTTCACGTCATTTTTCCAGAGTCTATCAATGTCTTCGTCTCTCTGCTACGCGTTCCTATTCATAACCCGTTTCGAAGCCATGGGGATTGGTGCCGGCTGGTCGCAGATATGGGAGTCTCCGGACGATACGAGCGACATTAACATAGCCGTGGCCGTCACCATGTTGTTTGTAGATGGCATCCTCTACATTATTGTGGGATTCATCCTTAATAAATTCCTTGGTGAGTATTTAACAATTTAATTACTTTCAAAATTTAAAGTGCACATTATTTGTCGCAGGTTCGATCCTCGCTCAAACAAACGTCTGTATTGGTCATACATTTGTATTTGTATTGTATGTGTTTCCGGATCACACAGGATCATGTGATTCTAATGGGGGGATGAATGTGATGTGCTTATTATTTATTGTTGCATATCGTCGGGGATAGTATAATATCTTAGCAACAAGCTTTTGTCCAAAAGCCCAAATTTAAATCAAATATTAAATTAAATTAATGATGATAAACGAGCTAGCTAATGATTATTTAATCTATATTTGTAAAATAATAACTAAACAAAAATAAATCTCCGTATATCGTCGGTGATTCCTCATATACAATACATAACTCAATGGAAATGCTCATAAGGCCTTAGACTGCTACGCAATATTTTCTTGAATTCGTAAACTTTTTCTTATATATTCAGTTATTTTTAGGTGTCAAAAGCCAAAATAATATAACTTGCGAAGCAAAGGGCGACAAGGCTGGTGTCAGTATCATTAATGTGACCAAAATATACGATAAAGGATCGCGAAGAGAAAAAGTGGCTTTGGATAACGTGTCTATGGAGCTACAGAGAGGACAGATCACCACTTTACTAGGACATAATGGAGCTGGAAAAACAACACTCATGTGAGTTTTGTATTGATATAAATTGTTATACTTTTTATCTCCAACTTTATCTTTCTTACAATACAATACAAATATACTTTATTGCACAGAAAAATATAAATAGTTACAAAACTAACAAAGAAGAAAAAGAAAAAAGAATTTACAAAAGACTGTCTTGTCGCTAAAACAACGATCTCTTCAAACTTCTTATTTTTAGATGATACATCCATCATTGTTTTCTTATAATGATACATTGTTTCTATTCTGTAGTTATTATTCCTAAAAAAATATTGTGAACTTCTAACCAGATATAAGTGTAGGAGATGAGAAATTATGTATCGAATGACTATACTGAATATATTTGTATAAAAAAAATTATAATGAAAAATATTGATACCAAATAAAACAAGTAAAGAATAGTAATGATATTTTAGTGATTTTTACGTGAACTAAATTCTTTTTGACGTGACTTTTATAAGTTACACTCATAACTAAATATTCTAAAATGCCGCTCCTATATAATAAAAGAACGAAGAGTCAAAAACAAAAAGTTATATTATTTAGATACATTTGGCATCGATAACCCACTTGTACCGCAGAGCTGCTGTGCAGTTTTTAATTGTTTGTTATCATTAAAAAATTTACCTAAATAGTACGACTTTAAGCTTGTTTTTGAATGTTCATTATTTACTACTGGCCGGCCCTCGCGGTTTCACTCGTATTTATGTTTATTATTTCGCTCCTAGCGTGATGCAATGTAGCCTAAAACCTTCCGCAATAAAAAAGCTATCAAATACAAAAATAATTTCTCAAATTCTATCAGTACTTTTAGAGATTACCCCTTACATTTACCTCCTTATAATATAGGTGCGGGAACATCGTCGTTTTTTTTTTTATAAAAAAAATTGCTGAAAAACTGATAAACGGGATACCTGATGTAAAGTGATACACCGCCGTCCTTAGACATTTCAGCACCAGAAGATTAAATGCGTTTCCAACTTAAATAGAAATAAGAGGTGAAAGAAAAATGGGAGTAAGGAAAGGAATGGGGGAGAGGGCGGATCCACTGTTGTAGTCACGATGGGCACACAACCATAGTATACTTGTGACACAAATCAATGAATATTCGATGCCACAGACACACCCAAACTTATAACAACCTTCTTTTTGGTCGGGGATAAAAATGTAGTATGCATACTACCATTTTAATATCCTTTGTAGTTGTAACAATTTCATCATAAATTCAAAAGTTTACTCTTAAATTGAGTCAGTGATTATTATGAGAGAGTTTATACTCTGATACTCTTTTGGCCACAACTTTTTTGACGGCTGCATCCGCCCTGTAGGGAATGGGCTAACATGAATGGGATGGGGAAACACAGCTATATTGTCTATTTCACGGCGATGGTCTGTGCTTGTACACCAAGTGTAGTCAGCTACAGCTAGGCTCCTTGCAGCAACATCCTGACGGGCATGCAGCGCGCCAGCAGCGGGCACGTGCTCGTGCGCTCGGGCGCGTGCTCGCTGGGCGTGTGCCCGCAGCGCGACGTGCTGCTGGAGAGCCTGAGCGCGCGCGAGCACGTGGCGCTGTACGCGCAGCTCAAGAGCGGCCGCGCTGACGTGGCCGACGAGGTGGAAAGGTGAGGATTGCTTTTCGTTTCACCCGACTTTCATCGGTCTTAACGGTCGATCTGTAACATGGAATTAGAGTATCCCAGTGATGATTTCTTTTATTGTAAGAGACTTCTAAACAAGACTTTTTTAAAAAGGGCAACCCACTGCAAACGCAAATATAATTTACTTGAATGACATACTTATTTCTGTTAATTTGTGTTTTTGTTGTATTTTTATCTTAATAATAGCTTTCAAAAATAATATTAAAAACTTGTAGCTTCCTTGTATATTACTATATTCATCGCCAAGCCAAAAAATCTTTAGGCTTACATACAGGTTGAATTTAAAGAATTGATTACTTAAGGTTTTCAAAATATATGCATGTCATAGCGATATGTTAGAAAATAAGATTTTTTTAGTTTGCCGTATATTAATACTTACCAGAAGTTGATACAGGCTGTGTTTTTTTTTCAAAGAGGATTTTTGGAAGACTCCACTTGATATTTTCTTTTCTAAACAGCATGTTAAAAGTCTTATGCCTGGGCGATGTGTGCGACATCCCAGTCGCGCGACTGTCGGGTGGCACTCGCCGTCGCCTGTGTGTAGCACTCGCATTTGTCGCGCAACCCTCGCTCGTGTCCCTCGATGAACCAACATCTGGAGTCGACCCAGCGGCTAGAAGGTAATTCCATGATGCTTTGTATTCATTAATTAGATTACTTATATACTATTTGACATTAAAGTTCTGTATCAATTTTCAACTTTAACAGGCTAGTCAATTGACTTTTCGGCCCAAAGTACTGTCGTCTGTCATACTCAATCACTAGCTGGTTGCTAGGCAACGTCGTCTACATAGTTTATAATACATCTATAACTATATAATATTTGAATTATTTAATATATTTATTAATCTATACTATTTCATTCCCCTAATAAAAGACGAGTATTAATAGTGGAAACTTCCGTGCGCTTATGTACTACATTATATTTAATATTTATTTTTTTCCATTACGACTGCTTTAATTAAGACGGTTAGACAAATTAATTGTACACTTAAATTGATTCCATTTTCAAACATCTTAAGATAATTAAAGTTCTTTTTGTAATCAGCAGAAACTCAGCTATACAATAGATATTTATAACAAGGTATTTTAAGTTTTACATATATAATTATTATATCTACGTTCTTAGAGACATCTGGTCCATGATAATGAGGCTACGAGAGAACAGAACAATTCTACTCACAACTCACCATCTCGACGAAGCGGAATTACTGAGCGATCAGATTATTATCATGCACAAGGTAAATTGAATTTAAATAAACAACCAAAGCTTATATTTCTAAATTATTTCTAAACTTTAAACGACGGATATGAAATTTTAAAAACTGCCTAGTACCGTAGATTGGCTAAGTTTTTCCCCCACAAATAACACGTAATGTTTTTTTTTTAATGATTTGAACATTTTGCTAAAATGAACAGTTTTTTAAAGTCACAACAATAAATGTTACTATTTAACTTGATTTCTTAATATATTTTATTATCTTATGTCTGTACTAATATTATATAGAGGCGAAATTTGTTTGGAAGTTTGTGTGTAAGGGGTAATCTCTGAAACTACTGATCTAATTTGAAAAGTTCTTTTTGCATTAGATAACTCGTTTATAGAGGAATTCATAGGCTATATTATATCAACCTTCGAGCCATAAAAGCTGTAATCATAACCGCGAATGAAACCGCGAGGGACAGCTAGTTTCTCATATTTTTTATTTTGTCGATAATACAAAAATCTATACACCCATCAGGGTCAAATCCACACAACGGGCTCGCCAATAGAAATCAAGAGAACATTAGGAACTGGATACAGTCTGACTGTTATGTACCCAGACAAACTCAATCCTCTGGAAGATACATATGGAGAAGAAGTATCCATAGAAGAGAAGACAAAAGACTTACTGACGGTTACTAGAAGCGTGATCAAGAATGCTAACCTGGTTGATGTGAACGGCTTAGAAGTTGAAATTAATTTACCATTTTATGATGCTGATGGAGTTAGTAATAAGTGAGTATTATTTATATCCTAGAAATTATATCGAATTAATAAACTACATAATTATTATGTTTACGTACATAATAAAAAAAAAAACTCAAAATCAATGACGTCTGTGAAAGACGTCAATGAACATAGTTCTTTGCATTTATTTTTTAATTGATATGCAAAGCAAAAGTTTCAATTTTATAAACAAGGTTCTTCTTAAATTAGTCAACAAGTAATTACATTCTTAATCATTTTTAATCGTCTTTCGCAACCAGATATACTGTTGTTGATTTTACTTATGTAACATGTTTCATAGAAATTGTTTCTTAAACAAATTCAAAATAAACTTTATTAAAATAGGCTTATAAATTGCTTTTGAATAATCAATTTATCTAAATCTAAATGAACTACCAACAAAGCAAAACTCCAAATCCTGGTACACCAACTTATTCATGGTTCTCCAGTTTCCTGGAGGTGTGCACCGCATTGGAGCAGTCTCGCGAGGTGCTCGGCTACCGCAGCCTCGGCCTGGACTGCAGCAGCCTGGAGCAGGTGTTCTTCAACATCTGCCGCCGAGCTGATTCTGTAGACTGCGGTGAGTTACTAACTATATATTTTACTTAGTAAGAAAATATTTAAAAATCATCTTTTTTTATAATAACGATATTGGAAATTAGGTAGTCTAAAGCATAAATAAAAAAAAGTGTGATATTATTATTAATTTAGCCGTATACCTTACAGTGCGTGTTAAGAAACAAAAATAAATGGGTAATAATATAAATAATATTAACCTCCTGCTCATTTTATTTATATAATATATTTTTTATTATGCGATTACGCGATACATTTTGACAGATGATTTGTTACGTTTTAGTACAAATATTAATAAATAAATAACGCATCACACTCAACGGCCCCCATTAAGATCTCATGACCTTGTGTCAACACAAACACCCAGACCACGAAAAACATCTGTATGGCCAATACACACGTTTGCCGTGAGCGGGAATCGAACCCGCGACCGTTAGCGCTTTAGTCCGTTGCAGTGACCATTGCGCCAACGCGTCTGTCATATTGTCATATTGGAAATCAATGGTCAAAATGTATCGCGTTTTGGATGACTTTTACTTTTTTTTATTATTAGAAATATCATCAGTCCCAGAGTCGTCATCTAACAGCGCATCGACATTGAGCATTAAGAATGACCAAATTCCTCTCGTGCCTCCCGACGGCCCTCTCAAGGGCTCCGCGTGGGAACAGTTTGTGGCGATAATGTACGCGAGATATCTGCACTATTCACGGAACAGGTAAGAATAACTAAAATAATTGGAACATGTTCTAATTATGTTTATATCGTATTCTAGGAAGTACAAATGGACGTAGTTTAGCAGTAAGGACTCAACTCACAATATGTTATTTCTGAGTTATTGAGGTTTTAAGTTTAGGTGTGTATTGCTCCAATGATTTAGTATTTGGAATATTTTGAATTATAATCACGTAATGACAAAATATACAACAATTTTATGAGTCAAGTTGCAGTAAGAAAGACCAACTTATTTCCGAGTTATTGGGAAAAATGTTGGTTCGAGCCGTTTCTGCTAGTGTTTTAGTGGTTTGAAGGAAAATACCCGTCCTTATGTGGGTTGGTTCGCGTCATTAAAAAATCATACTTATGGTAGTAGTATCACGTATCTTTTTTGCTGAGTGAAAGAACCAACCTTTAGGACCTCTTTGGTATATATAACTCATTTTTGACCAAAGTGTGGATTGAGTCCTTTCTGCTAAACTACGTCCAAATTATCTAATGATTGGTAAAAGATTTATCAATTTTTTTATGTTGACTTTTTATGTCTTGTGTTGTGTTTTTATGTATAGTCCTATTTGTTAACAATACCAGGAACGATAATCGCAAATTTTCGAACATTATTTTTCCTGATAATTTTTCATTATAAAAATGATTCAGTTCAATCATTCGGTCGACAAATTCTCGTCTCTTATGTGTGGTAAGAAATACGCCATTTTTTTTGCTACATAAGACAAGTAAAGAAAAATAATAATATATGTGTTGAAGAGACACAGATTTTTTTTACATACTGCGCCATTTTTCTTATATATGTTTTATTCTTGAAGAGACACCAAACTTAATTTTCATAATAATTTGTTTTCTTTCAGATTGTTATTATTCCTATTATTAGGACTTCCGACATTGTTCATTGTGATCGCCATGGGCTTCTCAATGATCCGCCCGCCCGCAGATAACGAAATATCTTTAAAATTGTACAGAGATACGTATGAAGGATCTACTCGATTTTTAGTGTAAGTATTTAATTCCAGGATTATTAACTAGTTGAGTTGAAAACCCAGTTATATCTAATTTTTATTTAATTTCAGACCGCAACCCTCAATGTATTCTGACGACATTGACCCAAGTCTAGCTCGGCACGTAATGGATGCTTTACAACTAGAAACAATATTAAGAAATTGGACAAATGATGTAAGTTTAGAATTAAATTCATTTGCTAAAAAATTGTATTAAAAATATTAACAGAGTGAAAAAGAGTGGAGAGGAATGGCATACGATTTCAAAAGATGAAAATAATGGTTTGTTTAAATATTAGATTTCTTCTACATTTTCTACTTTTAAAAAAATCAAGCAGGCAAGGCCAAAGGCAATAACTAATTTTCAATAACAAAGACATTTTTCATATTTACCTAAAAATAAAAATAATAACTGTATAAATAATCTCTCAAGATATGATATATCTTTAATTTTTTAAGCAAAAAATTCACTAATGCAATAAATGATGAATATTTTTCCTGTTTACCCGATTCAGTATTTTCACATTGAGTTACTCGTTGGTGCCTGCTTTTTCGTCCACGAAATGGCACTGGGAATCAAATATTACCTATGCATATTTAAACAGGCGTTTAACACCTTAAATTATATTTAAATGACGATATCTTTTTTGCTGACATTAGATTTTAAAACAGACTGTATATTGTATTGATATAAGTTTTAACTATTTGTGAATATAAATACACACATATATACAGACACACAAAAATTATAAAATCTACTTTTTTGCGTTCTATTACACTTATCCGATCGTTTCCCATCTTTTTTTCATGAATTTATTTAATGTACAAACACAAAATTTCTACTGATTTATTATATATATAGGATTCGCCCACGTGTAAATGCGTGGACGCGGTACAGCAATGTGAGCAAGATTACGATAAAGAATGGGACCGGCCGCAGCTTTTGCTGCTACCGCGTGTGAACACGCTCAACAACTGGCTGATCAGCACTCAGGAAATGTACATTGAAAAACGGTAAGAATTTTAAATTAAGTATTAAGACTTTGTAGTTTTAACTGTATATACAGGGCGATCTTTTAATAGTGGTTCAAATCTAGAACTACAATGAATAAATACTTATAGGAGTCTCGGAGTCTATTTTTGGAAACTACAACTGCAACATATTAGTTGGTTTTATAAATTTTGACAGAAATGAGATCCTATGATTAAAAAAAACACAGTCTGTATCCTACGGACTCGTCAGCTCCATCTGATAATGTCCCTAATAAGGATCAACTTCTGGAAAGTAATGATAGATTGGGGACGAATTTCGGTTTTTTTGTTTCAACAGAAAAATATATTTTGATCATTTTGACTGCATTCGTCGTAACACAGTTGTTCGTAAAATAATAAAGCAATTTTGTTTAAAAGTACGCCACTTTTTTTAGATAAGGCTAAAGTTCAAATTTTTATTATTTTTTTTTTTATTAAAATTAACTGGCAAACGAGCAGGCTACCATATCATTATCTTGACATATCCGATGTTTATTGATCGACGCCGTCTATGGACATTTGCAGCACCAGAAGAGTCATAAATGCGTTACTAGTTTAAAAAGGAATAAATGATAATAAAAGAATAGGAAGTAAAGAAAGGAATGGGGTAGGAGTTAGGCTTTCAGCTCTCTCACTCACCGAACGTAACGCAGCTATATTAACGACTTCACGCCGATCTTCTCTGAGAGTGAGACTGCCCCGGTCGAGCTAGCCCGTATATGGGCAGTAGCCAGTGAACTACAGCTAGGCTCTACTACTAAACTGCAGTCTTCTTCAACTGCATAATAAAATCTTTATCATATTTATTTGAAGATACGGCGGCTTCAGTTCCGTGATCAAGAACAACCTGACCTACTTGGTGGCCTGGTACAACAACAAGGGTCACCACGCGCTACCAGCTTTCATCAATCAACTGAACTCCGCGCTCTTGAAAGTGGTGACCGGCAACCAGGCTGCCAATATCACCGTGTACTCACATCCACTTAAAATATCCAAGGAGCAGCTTAATAAAGACACTGTGTAAGACATTTTGAAAATGATTTGAGATTAGAGTTAAAATTTTTCTTGATTTTTAAACATGGGCTCGGTATACTTTGCAGATTTTTTTTTCTTTTTAATTCCTATTTTAAACTTTTTTATTAATTAGTAAGATCTTTGACTTTATTAAGTTTCAGTTTAATATAAAGTCCTTTGTGATGCGCTATTAATTTATTTTTAAGAAATATCTGACATATACAGTGCGTTCAACTTTTAATTAATGTCCTTCAAATGGGGAAATTCTACAAGTCGATCGCTTCAAATTCCGCATAAAACAATCAGATTTTTTTATTTTGTTCGTTTGCCTGTCGCATGTAATTGGTCTCGTTTGGCTAGTGTGTTTATTAACAAGTGTTTATGTCTCTCTCCTTTGTTTTATTTGTCATTAAATCTATTACAAGATAAAAACTAACTTGTGCGTACGATACGCGAAAGCAGTGGTTTTAAAAATTTTTGCTATTTTAAATATAAGTAAAAAAGATTTCTTGCGCCCAATCTGATGTGTTAGACTTCTAGAAACCTCCATTTGAAGGACCTTACATAAAAGTCGAACGCCCTATATATGCCCTATTAATAGTAAATAAAGATTGTGGATGACCGTCGTCCCGTCATTTTCACTTATAACGGGAATCGACGGCTAAAACGATAGCCTGATGCAGCTCAACCTAGTCTTTAATACATTACAAATTAAACGCAACTGGTAGATTACATATCAAGTTTCTTGTCGATTCTTATCGATATAATCTACTTTCCGAACCGGTGGTAGTTTCCCATTAATTTAAATACTTTTCTTTCGGTTATTCAGAAGTGTTCGTGTGAGGCTACTTGAATAAAGTGTAGTGTTTGTTATTGATTTTTAACCGACTTCTAAAAAGGAGGAGGTTCTTAATTTGTTAGGGACTTTTTTATGTACCGATCACTCGAAAACGATTTGTTTAATTTTTTTGTGTTTAGAGATATCCTCTCTATCACAGTGGACCCACGTAAATTCGAATTCCAATGAAATTTCGTATTTTGCTTTTGAAGTCGGTTTTGCAAAAAGTCGCGTATACACTGAATAGACATTCAATGTGCCCTGTAGGTACCAGCACGTGGCAGACGCGGGCATATCGGGCATGCTGCTGATCGCGTACAGCCTGGCGGGCGCGGGCGCGGCCGTGTACCGCGTGCGCTCGCGCGTGGACCGCCGCGCCGCGCTGCTGCGCTTGTGCGGGGCGCCGCCCTTACTGCGCTGCCTCGCCGCGCTGCTGTGGGACCTGGGCGTGAGTGTATTGTGTGGGCTGTGCACACCGGCGCGGCACAGCAGGCAAGCTGCTGATCGCGTACAGCCTGGCCGATATGGCGTGGTCTGGCCTTTATGTCACAAATGTTCCCCGAATCGTTACCTTGCCATATACATGATTTTAAGTAGGCACGATAGAGAAGAGAGAATGAAGGAGAAGATTGGGGAACAATCAAAGCGTTTCATTATAATTTCTTAAAGTCTATAGCATCCAACAGAGGAGACATTTTCTGCCTAATGATAAGTAAGATAACAATAGTTTTGAATCTGCAATTTAATTTATCATTTTGTCAATCAGATCATCGCAATCAACATGTTGATAACGGCGGTGATACTCCAGCTGTTCCACTTCCCTGTCTTCGTGGCGAGGAACAATCTTCCAGCTATCTGCATATTAATTTTACTTTATGGGTAAGAAGTTATTCACTATAAACAATTCCTATATTTAGTATCCATTTTTCTAAATTCCCAATTATTATAATTTTTTCATATGATAAATGCGATAAGACATAAAGAAAGCAATTTTTGGTATGATGCTTAAAATTTAAAAACCTAAGGAAAAGCTTACCGTTTCTGTAAACTGAACTTAAACTGGCATATCCACGCAAAAAGTACCAATAATTTTTTTAAAACTATTTTTAAAAAACAAGCTACGTACGCATAAGCTTGTACATATAAATTTAAACTACAACTCATATAAAAAAATAACTTTGTCTAATGCCAGAATTACATTAATAACGTATACTCTTGTAACTGATCAACAACTACTTTAACCTAGTAACAGAAAAATAAGTAGTTACAAAAATGTTGTCAAAATAGGCACAGACAGTAAATTTTTTTAGGTGTAAAGCAATGAGAAGTAACTTATGTAAATCTTTAAGAAGTCTGAGAGCACAACTTAGGGTAAAGTCCATGTTTCGTCCAAGCTTGATTTAAGAAAACACATATTTTCCATCATCAGTTACGCTTGCACGAATATGGTACACGTGTTGGAGCGATTGTTCACGGAAGCGAGTTTGGCTAACATGATACTGTTCTGCGGAAACGCCTTCGTGGGACTCGCCGGCATCACTCTGCTGCTCATCCTGGATATCATCTCCGAATCTGATGTAATTTTCACTTGAATAAAATTTGTTGTTTTTGTCTATATTTACAAGCTCATTGTTGAACATTACCATTAATGGATACAAATTTTTATTTAGACGAAACAGAAAGGTATAATTTTTGATTGTGATAAATTTCTGCAAATTATCCCACGTGAAAATAGTTAATATCTGCAATTATTTTTAATGTATTACTATTTCAAATAGTCCACATATTGAATCTTATATTTAACATTAATTGTGAAAGACAAATGCATTCACAAATTCAATTTTTTTGTACTTTAATTAAATCGGCCAGTCTTTAGACTATGAATCATTCTTCTAAAGTTTCTAAGAATGGTTGAATTTCAAAACCAGCTAACAGATTTTGATGAGACTTTGTAGCTTATATCATTCACTACTTCTATGTCTATTAAATATGTTTTCAGGCCACCGATCACGCAAGATGGGTGTTACATAAGATACTCATGCTAAGTCCACAGTTCACACTTGGCGACGGTCTTTTGGAGATTGCGAAGAATACTATACAAGCTCAGGCAAGTTTTTGTATTTAAAAAGCTTTTATCCCATTAAGAATTTGGTGCCATTGTACAGATAAGTACAATGGCACCAAATTGTTAACGGGATAAAGCTAAATTACACATTGTAGTAGCTTATATAGCTGAAACATGGTAAGAGCCGCAATCCTAATTCCCTTCCCCATTACTTTCCTTACCTTTTATTCACTTTCATCTCTTTTTCCTTTTATACGAGCAACGCATTTGTGACTCTTCTAGTGCTACAAACGTCACGTGACACGTCGCGCCACAATGGCCGTGATCACTTAACATCAAGAGTTCTACTTATTTGTTGGCTATTATCAAGATACAAATACAATTCTTGTGAAACTGCCAACCGCATTATCTAATACTAATTACAAGTGTCTTTCCAGGTGTTGATTCAGTTCGGTATGGACACGTACCGCGACCCGCTAGCTCAGAACGTGGTGGGCTACCACTACCTCGCGCTGCTGCTGGTCGGCACCGCGCTGTTTGTACTGAACCTGGCGATAGAGTGCGATTATTTCGAAGCTATAATCATCAGGTGAGTGGATATCTGGATACTGATAAGAAATAAGGTGTTAAGTCTGGTGCCTCATTCACACAGAAGATAAGAAGAAAATCAGCGTGAAGTAGTTGTTATAGTTGTAACTGACCCCGTACTGTACATGGCCATGAGCAATTATGATCACTAAACATTTTTGCCCCACCGATTCGTTTGCCAGCTGTTTTATATATGTTATTTATTGACCACTAGGTTTAGGTCTACGTCCAGTTACTCGAACGAGGTGCAGGAGGTTCCGCCTGACGTGGTGGCGGAGGAGGAGCGCGTGAGCGCCGCATTGCAGCCTCTGCGCCTGCGCACCATTGGGAATATCAATGCTGGTGCTTGTTTCATTATTTATCTATTGATTATTATATTTTGTTTCTATTTGTATATTTTGATCTTTTTTAATATGATGGATGTTTTAAATTTTTGGTTTTTTCTCGTTGTTGGATGTTCTTAAAATTTTTTAAATTCTTCTCTATTCTAAATTAAATTTTTAAAAATTAAAATATTTCAATTATGTGTAAATTTCACGATTATTGAGTAAGTATTAGACATTCATTTTTATATATACATATAAGTATGTGACTATTCGTGTCGTTCAGGGTTCGTGGACTCCGAAGACATCGCCTCGCTGAAGAAGCAGAGCCTAGTGTCGCAGCGCGCGGCGCGGCGCGACGTGTGCGCGGCGCTGCGCCTGCGCCGCGCGTACGGCGCGCGCGTCGCGCTCCACGCGCTGTCGCTGGGCGTCCCGCCCGGGCAGGTCAGATGCGGTCTTCGGACAGAGCAGGAAGCCTAACCTCTACTCCACCCCTTTCCTACTTCCTATTACCCTTCATCCCTTATACCTTTTGTGTCTCTCCGGGTATAACTTCGCTGAAGACGCCCAGAATTGCGTTCAATTGCGTCTTACTAGATATCACTGGTCATCCCTCCCCCATTCGTTCGTTCCCCATAGCTGTCGAGCAGGCGGGACACCTGATTTTAAGTAATCAACGCCGCCCATGGACATTTCCAGCGTCTGAAAAGCCACAAATACCAACCAACCAACCAACTTAAAATGGAGGACTTATTTCCTATTTCCTTACATTCCTCGTTCATTTTAAGTTGGCATTTATGGTTCCTCCGATGCTGTCTAGCGGTCAGTGGTTTGCCCGCCATTTCTATTAAAAAATATATATATAAATAACCTAATGTATACATTTTATTTAAAACCTGTAAATATTGGTTCACCAATCATACACATATCCCATTGATTTATGGAATCTAAAATGCACACGTGTACATAAATTTTTTTAAACAATCATACATATAATTTTTATTCATACTGTGCGTTAGCAACATAATCCTTTTAATACTAGCAATATTGGCAAACAAAACAATGAATGGCTGCGACAACTTTTATTCAATAATTATGTGTACTATCTAAATTGCAAACACTCATTGTTACCTTTTTTTACGACAGTGCACGGCATTACTGGGTGAGAATGGAGCAGGAAAATCCACCACATTCTCATTACTGACGGGGGAGATTCGCCCCACGTCAGGACAGATATACCTACTCGGACAGAAAGTTAAAACGGGGGACCTCAGTCAGGGTTTGATCAGTAAGTATATTATGTTCTAAATTTATACAATTATTATGTAAATCTTTTTACCATCCAATTTATACCAAAAAAAAAAAAAAAAATAAATCCTTATTCTTGAATAATTGTAAAACACTTATTTTCTAAATATTAAAATACATTTTAAAGTAAAAAAACAGCCTGTAAATGTCTCCCACTGCTGGGCAAAGGCCTCCTCTCCTATTAAGGAGAAGGTTTAGAGCTTGAACCACCACGCTGCTACACTGGGGTTCGGCGTATGTATATTCAAGTTTCCTGACGACATTGTTCCTCACCGGCAAGCTCGAGATGAATTTAATTACATATTTAGCACTTAATAAGTCAGCGGTTATAGCTGGGGTTTGCCGCGATCAGCGGTTGTGATCGATGTGTTCTAAACAAATTATCTATAATAAATAATTAAATAAAATTAAATATAATAAAATATATTTTTGCTAAGCCAAAAATATATTTTATATATAATTTATTTATATATTTATATATTATTTATTTAACCTAATGCGTGTTAGTTCTGGCAAAAAGAGTACAAAGTCTTCTTCTTTTACAGGCTACTGTCCTCAAAGCGATGCGATTGATCCCCTGATGACCGTGAGAGAGACGCTGGTGCTGTACTGCCGATTACGAGGAATAGATGATCGAGAAGAAGTAAGTTTTCCTTTTCCATATATATTTATCTACAAGATATGCCTCACAATTTTTCCCGTGCTACGCGTTAATTACTCGGTCTTGATGTATTGGTTCATACTCCATGTCAGAACTCGTATTTAACTTGTTGACGTCCATCCATTGATAATTTCACGAAATTATAGTATGTCACGACATTTGTGCTGCACATAATGTGTAAATATTCCACTGCACAGTAAAGGTCTTTTGTTCTATTTAGGAGAAGATGAGTAGCTTAAGGTCGTCGCTCATTTATACCATTCAACGTGCCTTAAGTCTTACGATTTGAGTATATTTTACAAACAGCAAGCGAAGACTATAAGTGAATCATCATTGGAAAATGTACCTTAATAGTACGACTTTAAGCTCGTTTTTTAAAGACAATTTTTTTGCTGTTTGGGAGTCGTGTAAGTGATGACATTTCCGTGAATCTATCGGAACGTGAATCCGCGTTTGGATATGGACACCGCGCAATTTATTCCTTTTTTTCTTTATAAACTATCATTAAAATAAAGTATTATTGAAGTTGTATAAATACTAAAAATAACAAAAGTAATCTATTTATGAAATAAAACTTTTTTGAAATACTTCCTATTCTGTTTTTCTACTTTTTGAAATATTTAATGACATAATGTTACCTGTAGCCACTGATTACCGAAATTTTGCGACGTGCAGGGAAGTATATATTAATACGTCACGCTCCTCCGACAGCTAGATTTCAATTTTGTTTTTTTTGTTTTTATAGGTAATTCGTCGCACACTAGAATCCTTCGAGCTGGTGAAGTACGCACACGTTCGCACGGGCGCACTCAGCGGCGGGAACAAGCGAAAGCTGTGTACTGCTGTCGCTTTTATGGGCCGGTCTCCGCTTGTGCTCCTCGATGAGCCCACCAGGTACCTCTCTTAATTTATATAAAAATATCTGGCAAATCAGCAGTCGAGACACTTGATACTAAGTGATCACCGCCGTCTATAAACATAAGCCACAAATATCTTCTTCTCAGTCTTAAAAAAAGCAATAAGAACTTTTATTTTATTTCATTTATTTTTAATTACATTAGGGAGACATACAGTACAATAAAATTTAATTCAACAATTATATACATTAATTCAAAAATCAATCAAATTTCCACATATAATAAGGAAATAGGAAATAAAGAAAAATATGGGACACTTCCGGCTCACTCACTCTACGAAACGCCGATCTTCGTGCTCGTGAGGTACAGCCGCTCGAGTCCATATTCAAGCTTCAGCTAGGCTTTAGGTAAGGCACGCACTGGTGATTTTTGTCATCGTGACTGTTTCGTCTTGTATATCAACATGTATGGACCAGCGCGCACATTACCCCATGACAACTGCGTGACTGTTTTGTCCGACGACCCGCGAACAAACCCGCGATAAAGCTCACCGTGCTGCTAGATTTAGATTAAAATTCGTCAATTATTGCTAAGTATACCAAAAGTACATTATACCATACGTCGTGTCCTGGGGTTTCAATAGTTTTGGAGACGCGACGTTATAATGTCACCTTGACAAAAGTCTCCTGTGCGCGCCGGCTCTTATAGAGTATAAAGCACTGTGCTTGTCGTCCAGCGGCATGGACCCGCTGTCCCGGCGCTGCGTGGTCAGTGCGACGCGCGGCGCCGCGCGCAGCGGACGCGCCGCGCTGCTCGCGTCGCACGCGCTGGACGACGCGCGCCGCCTCGCCGCGCGCGTGGCGCTGCTGCGAGCGGGCAGGCTGCACGCGCTGGGCGAGCTCGAGGACTGTTTGCGACGGTGAGTACTCTGTAGTTATGTATACAGTACCTGGAACACAAAGTTGGAAATGGATATAGGTTTTTCCTTATTATTATCTACAATATTTTTAAATAAGAACATGATGTTATAGTGCTCAATGTGGGTAGGTACAATAATTACATTCTAAAATATTTATCTCTACCACTTCTAGTATTACTAAATCTATACATGTATTGTATTTATATTTTTCAGTTGTGCCTACCCTCTTTAGTGTAATAATTTTGTTACTATTTTTGTACGTTTATACATATTTGGGTGTAATTATTTTATACAGTTTTATAATGTATGTATTTCTTTATGAGAAATTAATAAAATTTTAAACCACATTTTTAACGTCAATATAGTATACACGTTAAACATCTCATTGGGAGAAAAATTAAACAAACAAAACAATAAAAGCAAAATATCTCTTTTTATGCGGAATATGATGTGTTAGACTTAAAATCCTCCCTTCATTTAAAGGATCCTAATTAAAAGTCGAACGCCCTGTATAATATCACAGTGTAACGTAACGCTCCCCGCAGCTTCGGCGGCGGCTACGTGGTGTCGTGCGTGGTGCGGCGCGGGCGCGCGCGCTGCGTGTGGCGCCGCGTGCGCGGGCGCGCGCCGCACGCCGCGCTGCGCGTGCTGCACCACGCCGCGCTGCACTTCCTGCTGCCCGCGCGCGCCGCGGGTAACGCTTCCAAACACGTTGCTTCGGCTAATGAATGGACACTGATCAACAATAATGTGACAACCCACAATAAATCTGATTCGGACATATCGATGTATTCTGATAAAGCGTCACGTCATTATTCAAAAATATTTAAACTCATCCAAACTGAATAAGTACGAAAAAAAAGTTTCGAATATTGAAGTCTGTTCCATATTGCAATATTCATAAATCTCATATATTTGAAAAAATTATGATTAGTTTTTTAATATACCAATCCGCTTTTAATTCCGCTTTTAATACTTCTTATCAAAATGAAAAAGAAAAATCGATATAACTACAGTTCATATACGCTCTCGACCGGAGCAAGGCAGTACCTCACTCTCACAAAACATCAACGTACATTAGCTAATTTAGCTGCGTTTCAAAAATAAAAGTTTAACTAACTATAAATTATCTTAGAATTATAAAACATGTCTTAATCCTAATTGATTTGACAGTGAACGGCAAGGAGACAGAAACGAAACTGAGTGACGTGTTCCGCTTGCTGGCGGAGTTGCAGATGAGCTGCGACATAGAAGACTACACGGTTAACCAAAGCTCGCTCGACCAGGTAATTAATCATGAATTAATTGTTAATTTGCTACAACAACACTAAGAGAAATAAAAGCTTATAATAGTAATATAAAGTAAAAAGATAATTAAAAACATATACACATACATAAACCTAAAATTTAAAATAACCTATACAATTGCAAAGTTAGTCTAAGGATAAATAATATTTACAATTCACTTTGAAGGGTTTCAATTGACTTATTGCTATAATTATGGAAACATCCATTCATCATGTAATGTTTTTGCAGGTTTTTTCGCCTTATGATAATTTCGTGATTAATTCCCGAAATTTCCTTCATGCTTGGACATTTTTTTTTAAATAAGTTAAAAAATATTTTATTAAGATACCTATATACGTTTTTTATAAAAATAGAGGCTAAACAAAGATATAATCATTACTAAGATAAAAATGAATAAAATGTGTTACTAGGTTAAACAAGCATTAGGCTTGAAGGGAATATAAAGGGAAAGGAACAATAAAGCGAAGAGATGAATTGTCCTTCTCATACTATCTTTCCCTCATTATTTCTTTCCCCTTATATTATTATTTATAAAATAATATTGTTTCCAATCGGGTTTTTAAAGACTATTCTTTATTGTTTAATATTTCAGATGTTCCTAAGCTATAACGAGAAGACGAGTATCATGGAGCCCCCAGACGAGCCCCTCCCGACGCCGCGCCCGCGGAGGGGCAGCGACGAGCTGGACAGCGTCACCTCACTATGATATCTTAGAAACGATGCAAAAAATTGTGTCTTAGAAAAAAATACATACAGCTTAACATAGAATCTCACCCTTTTTCGATATCGATTCGAAACATTATTCAGCGAATTGAAAAAGTGGGAGATTGTCAATATTTTTGCGTGTGTGATACGCAATATTTTTGGTGATTGTGAATCGGTTTTATTTTTTTATTGAAAACGTACGCACGTAAATTAAAAAAAATACCTTAATTGAGATCGATTCTTCTGTCGAACTTTGTTCAAAATAACCTTTAAAACAATCTGTTTAAATTGACCAGATTGTATTTAATACGAACCAAATAAAGCCTCATCATACTTTAACCAAACGATAGAAAAATGCATGACAAATTGTTTCTTTAAGAGCCAAAAAGACCATTTTGATTTTATGGTTATTCCAAAGTTAGACACGATTTACTTTTTCTACCGAATTACGACAAAACTGAATCGTAAATCAAAATGCTACTAAAACTAATCTTAACCCCGTTTGTTCGTGTGTTACCACCTAAAACTTATTTCGTATTAGTTTTATTTGTAAAAAATACTATTTCATTATTTTCAATATGAAAATGATAAATGAATTTCTTGAAATATTTTCATAGTAATTCTTTATGAACTATATTTTTTAATTGTAACTTGGTCTTGTCAACTTCTGTATCCGTCCGTCTGTAGTTAAACTTTGTATTAACTTACAGACTTGTACAACTTAAAATTTTTACTAGATTACTACATTCAACACCAAAATAATTGGTGTTTTTATGTTGGTGTAACGTTGAAAGAAACGCATTTTGAATAAAAATACCTCATAGTATAAAATTGAGAAAAACTAATAGCATAGAACCGGGATAGAACAATTTTCCTATTTAGACTTAATTAATACGTTATAAAAGTGGGGACAGCTAGCAGAGTACGTGATAACCCAAACTATCAAGTTTATGTTAATGAATAAGTATGAAAAAACGTCTTTATAAAGTAGTTAAATAATATATGATTCATATTTCCATTAACCCTTAAACGCGTGATTTATTTTTCGTTCGAAAAATTTAATTATATTATTTGTCTAGAAAAATAAATTAAATCGGTATTGCCAATTAATTTATTTGGATTATTACGAATTTTATAACTATAGTATGATAACGTAATTTAAAAACCATAAGTGATAAATGGTATATTTCATACTATATAACTGTTATCACGTTGTTTAAAAACCACAGTGCGCATTTAAGGGTTAACGCAAACGCTATAGTTTGCGTTAAATATGCTCTTGGGTACAGAAAATTGTAAATGCTTAGTATTTATAGCCGTGCCTTAATGACAATATTTTAATTAATTATAAGTATAAATGAATTTAATGCAGAATTAAGTATTTTTATAAGTTAACAACATGCCAGCTGTGATATAATTGTATTTAAGGCGTGTTTTATGAAATATTGAAGAGAAATAAATATATGGTTTTCGGTAAATATTTTTTATTTTTCAATAAAATAATGTTTTACATCTTAAAAAGAAATTAAAGCTATATAAGAGATCAAGAGTTTTATACTCAGATCTTAGAATATATTTATAAGTTTAATAATACAGCTAAAAAAAAATAATATTATGAAAATAATGAAAAACAAAAAAAGTCTGTTTAACAATAATTCTATAAAAATAATTAATTTACAATGTTTTTATTTACTAATTATTAGACAAACTGGTCCAAATAATATTATTTTTTGTGCAAAAAATGTTTAATAAAAAAACCCACGTGCACACTACATAATTCAAATAATGTAAATATTTAGTTTAAAATAGTATCCAATAGGATTCAACCAACATTTAAATAAAATATAAACTAATAACAAAATATACTATATAAAATGTAAAAATTTTTTGGTACAATAAAATAAAATACTTGACAGATCTATTGAAGAAGAGTCGAAACACTTTATTAATGCGCTGATCTTTATTATCTGTAAGTTTTTTGAAATAAGCCAATTTTTTAATCATCATTTTAACGTAAAAATAAAGATATTTCTTTTTAACCGTTTTAAAATTGTAGATATAACAAATTGTTAGTTTTTAATAGAAAAAAGGTAAATTATTATTATAAACATACAATAAAATACTTAAATATTTTATTGTAAACCTTTTGGCTACCATGATTGGTAATATCTAAATCACATATTGATGTTTAATTTAAAGGCTGAAATTTTAGTAGTTTGACGGAAAATATTTATTATGTGGTTCAGCGTCTATTATGCCATTTCTATTTGTATCTTGTTACTACAATTAATTGAATGCTGATAAGCAATAACGTGTCAACCCACAAAAAGTCGAATTCGGAGATATTCATGTATTTTGATGCTGCATTCCTTATTTAACATTACAAAAAAAAAACAAGCCATATAAACTAAATAAGTACGGAAAAAAGTGTCTTAAATAATTATTTCGAATTTCAAGTGCGTTCCATATTTTGCAGTTTATTCAATAATCTGAAATGATTGAAATACTTTTTACTATATAATATATTAAATATGTCAATCTGCTTTTAATTAATTATATCTTTTATCAAAAAAATAAAAGAAAAAATGGATGTATACTTCTTCTAACAAATTAATTAAGAATAGGTTTGACATCTTTAAACGCCATTTTCTCAAAATGAAGTCCGTGTGGTTTAACACAGTATTGCTTATCAGCATCCAATTAACCTTAATAGAATATTTAAAGAATATAATTATGGCGTAATGTGAATATTTTTGGTATGATTTCTAAATTATAAGTATATAATTCTAATTGTTATCAAAGGAAGGGTTCCGCAGTCCGGCTGACTTTTTAAAATGCACTGCAAATATGTCCAATGAACGGAATATCACATCCTTGTTCACTTCCTTGTGGCTGAAGCTCGAGACGATGAGGTGTACCGAATCCGTAAGGGTTTTCTCGCTAAACAAATATGTCTCTGAAAAAAAAAATTGTCACGGTTCAAAACGAAGTACCTACCCACATTTTTTAATTTTGATATCCAAAATATATAATGCATTATTTTTATAATTTACTAGTTACCTTGCGCCGCTTCACCCGCGTTTATGGTTCCTACTTCACTCTTACGAATTGTAGCGTGATGTAATATAGCCTTTAAAATTCCTCAATAAAGGAGCGATCAAATAAAAAAAATATCGAATCATTTGTTTTAGAGATAAGATACTGATGCTGAATGCTGAATGTACCTCTGACGTCGACGGTTGCGTGTTCGATCCCCGCTCAGGGTAGATATTTATATTTGTATAAATATTTGTTTCGATCTGGGTGTTTGTTCTAGTGGGTTTACCCACCGTGCCTCGGAGAGCACGTATAGCTGTCGCTCCCGGTTGTTATCATAATCACCTGATAATGATTGTTACTTTAAGTAGGGAAATTATTCTAGTTTAAATGGTGCCCTCAGGGGTTGCGGAGGTCAGATAGCAGTCGCTCTGTGAAAAAATCAGTAACTCGTCAATATCTGGACTAGAATAGTAAGCAGACCCTGGTGTATCCGGAAAATGCTAGGTAGATGATGATTATTACTCACGGTATATTTTTTTACAAAGATTACTAAATTTCCAAAAATGAAACCAATGTAAACTATTAATAAGTAGTACCGACCTGGTATAGTATCCAAAATCAATTTGCATGTTTCATCAATGTTAAATTCCCTCAGTTTCCTGTCAGAGGTCGTGACGGTCGGCTTTGAGAGTTGCTCGAAGTAAACGAATACCTGCTTCTTCAGCCAAGCGCTAAATTCATCCAGCCAAGCACAAATCAGGGATTCCGCTAAATCTGTGGAGATTTTATCGATTTAATACATTGGTACATATAGTTTGACCCTGATGTTTTTTTTAATACGAAAGAGGTTTGTTTCGGTCAGAAAAAAGTGTGTAGCATTTAATGTAGATAAAATGTTTTTATTTAGGTTTGACCACATTTTGCACAAATGTAAGTATGTAGGTGATACGAAGTTCCCGGGTAATCCAGTTTTATACAAGAACTGGTGCTCGTGACTTCATCTGTGATTCATATTTAATATAACGGGTCTTATCGCGATAACTAATAGTAGTAATACCTTTTTATTGCCCGACGTTTCGACGAAGTTACATTCGCCGTGGTCACGAGCTGACTGGTGTACCGCGCGCCCTCCGGCGACGAGTGCGCGAGTTTTCTTCGCCTACTCGTCGCCGGAGGGCGCGCGGTACACCAGTCAGCTCGTGACCACGGCGAATGTAACTTCGTCGAAACGTCGGGCAATAAAAAGGTATTACTACTATTAGTTATCGCGATAAGACCCGTTATATTAAATATGAATAGTATAAATCGCGAAAGTTTAAAATATATAATTCATCTGTGATGCCTACGTCATAGTAGCTTTATGCATGCAAAGCCTCAGTCCGATTGGCTTAAAATTGACAAAGTTTCATACCAACTTTCATTCCCTATTGTATCCTTTTGGGGGTAGAATTAATCAAAATCCTTTTCAGCGGATGCCTACGTCATAACATCTACCTGCATGCCAAATTCCAGCCCGATCCATCCCGTGGTTCGGGCTATGCGTTGATAGGTCACTATGTCAGTCAGTCAGTAAGGCAGTCAGGCAGGCAGTCAGTCAGTCAGTCAGTCAGGCAGGCAGTCAGGCAGTCAGTCAAGCAGTCAGTCAAGCAGTCAGTCAGTCAGTTAGGCAGTCAGTCAGTCAGTCAGTCAGCTCGTGTTACCGGCGCAGAGAAGGGTGGCGAGGCGGAAGGCGAGGTGGCGGGAGGCGAGCCCGGCGGCGCTGCACGTCTCGGCGGTGCCGCTCCAGCGCGCGCCGCACGACGCGCTCCACTCCTCTGTAGGAGGGGGGGGGAGGTTATACACGTAGTGCCACAATACAAGCAAAAATCAAAACAAAAATTAAATTTTTCTATGTGAATAACATTTTTAAGTTTTACAATTAAGATATGAACGCTGATAAGCAATACTGTGTCAAGCCACAAGACTTATTATGGAAAATTGGCGTGTAAAGAGGCCTACCATATTCTTAATGAATTTGTTTAAAGTATGTATCCGTCTTATCTTTTCTTATTTGATTTAATATATAATGAAGTAAAAGCAGGTCGGTATAATAAAACGTTATATTAATAAGGTTTTCAAATATACGGGATTATTGCATAAATTGCTAACAATGGAGCACACTTGAAATTCAAAACATTAAATTAAGAAACATTTTTCGGTACTTATTTAGTTCAGATGACTTTAATTTTTTAATAAATTTGTTTGAAGAAGTATATAGCCATCTTTTCTTTACTATTTTAATAAAAGGTAGAGTGAATTAAAACGGATTGGTAGAATAACAACTTTTATCTAACAATATGCTTTCAACCATGAGATTATTGTATAAATTGCAAAATATGAAACGCACTTGAAATTCGAAACATTAGATTAAAAACATTTTTCCATACTTATGTGACTAAAATGACTTAAATTTTTAAATAATTTAAAATAGGTAACGAACTATCAGAATACATCTCTCTACATCTCTCTATATCTGACTTTTGGTGGGTTGATCCATCATTGCTTATCAGCATCCATATAGCAACTCTGTAGTCTAGTAACAAATACGTCGTAAGTAGTTATAAAAGTTGTGAATTTCAAAAATAAAACACTGACAGTAAATATTAATATAATTTTTGTTAATTTTGTGAAAATCTGTGACCAAAACTTGCTAATGTAATTCTCGCCTTATATTATGATATTAAAGATTTTATACATGACGTTTTATTTGTTCATATTTAATATAACGGGTCTTATCGCGATAACTAATAGTAGTAGCTGGAGCTGGTCAGCTCGTGACCACGGCGAATGTAACTTCGTCGAAACGTCGGGCAATAAAAAGGTATTACTACTATTAGTTATCGCGATAAGACCCGTTATATTAAATATGAATAGTATAAATCGCGAAAGTTTAAAATATATAGATTTATTTGTTATTAATTCGTAAGATACACCATCGGTATACACACAATCATATTTATAGTACACATTTAAGTATTCTTATTCTGTGCCATTACAGACGTAAACAACACTCATTACAAACAATACTAAATTTTGCATAAATTTACTATTTAAGTTAAAACTAATACAGGCACGATAAGATTATATAAACTAAATAATTAAAAACAAAGAGAGAAAAAATATAAATGTAAAATTACAATTATTTTAATTAATATATAAGAAAAACTATTTTAATAACTACTAACTAAATAGCTGAAATAATTTTCTTTTAAATATATTAATTTTCTTATAAATAACGTGTGGAAGAAAATGTCAATATCACATATAGAACTATATTCGTTATAGGTAGTAATAATACGATTTATAGGAAAGTGTTTAACGACACTTGTTCTATTGCTAGTGATTGAAAAGAGTCTGGAAATAGGAATACGGGGACAAGTATGCGGTACTGACAGGCAGATTTTAGACAATACACCCGGTGCCTCCACGGATCCGTGCAGGAGCTTATAAAGAAGAACTAAGTCAAAGACTATCCGGCGGGTTTCCAAAGACTTTAATTTAAAGTGTGATAGGCACATTTGATATGTGGCCCGATATGGGCATTTCTTATCTTTTCTAAGATAGAAAACGAACAAATTTACGTTGTATTTTCTCCAGTCTGTTGATGTTCACATTGTAGGTGGGGTTCCAAGCAGGGACAGAATATCAAAATGCTTTGAATATTTTTAAATGGTTTACAAATTCGTCTCAAAAAGCCGACCATTTTGCATGACTTCTCTGCTATACTATTTGTATGACTACTAAATTTTAGCTTACCGTTTATAATAACTTCTAAATCTCGGACTTCAGAAATTTCCTTTAAGGATATGCCATTAATAAAATAGATGAAATAAGATTCCTTTATTTAGTAAATTTTATATGTGTACATTTATTTTAAAATCATTTTATTTTCGTTACACCAAGGCATCCAAGTCACTTTGGAGCAGTTTTACATCATCAGAACTTAATATTTGTTCATATAGTTTAAAATCATCAGCAAATACTAGGCACTTACTGAGCAAAACTTTATGTGTGATATCATTTATGAAAATAAGAAATAAAAAAGGACGGAGATGTGAACCCTGTGGCACACCAAAAGTCACTACGAATGGATTAGAACTAAAGCCGTTAACTGTTACTCGTTGTATTCGATTTTTAAGAGAATACTGAAACCATTTTAATAGAACGCCATGAATGTCATAACTTGGCAATTTTGGTTTTAAAATAATATGGTCAACCTTAACTAATGCGTTACTAAAATCTATATGAATGGCGTCCACTTGAGTCCTATCATCAACATATTTAGAAAGATATGAACTAACTTATGTGGACCTATTCTTGTAGAACCCATGTTGCTTGTCTGCTAGCATTTTATTTACGCAGACTTTACAGTCTCGTCACAAATAATACGTTCAAAAGCTTGCGAAAAACGATTCAAAATGGATATGGGACGATTACGTACCGAGGTCCAGCGGTGGCGGCGGCGGCGGCGCGCGCGGCGGCAGGGCGCGCAGCGGGTCGAGCGCCGCGTCCACGTGCCACAGCGCGCGCCGCGCGCCCGCCAGCCGCGCTGCGCACGCGCTCACCTGTGCCGGGGGTAGTCGCTTAGCACTTCACTTATATACTATAGCTGCAATTCGCGTTTAAGTTTACCGCTTAGCTCTTGGGAGACATAGCGTGATGTAATATAGCCTATAACCTTCCTCAATAAACGGACTATTTAACGTAATTTTTTTTTGTTAATCGGATCGGTTATTTTAGATATTACTCTTTACATATAAAACTAAAAACAAATTTTACCATTTTTAAAATATAAGTATAGACTTGTTAATTTACTGATGTGATTAATCGATTGTTCTATGAGCACACGCATACTTTGCGTACTGATTTATTTTTTGGTTATAATTTACTAATAAAGCGTAATGATGATGCTATAATTGAACTGATGACACTACAAATAAATGTGTTATCCAGTAAAAAAAAATATACTACATTGCAAAAAAACCAAAAACTTCCATATGAAAATATTGGGTTTTAAAATTTATTACTTATAAAATCATTTAAAAATTGAAAATAAGAATGAAACTGAAACAAAGTGGTAACACTGACACCACATTTACATGGCAACACTCACGCTCAACTCGGGTGAAGTACAGACATAGGTCCAGTCGTGCAGCTGGCGGGGGGCGGTCTCTTCCCCTTCTGCGCCGACTGCCGTTTTTATAGAGTTAAACACGCCCGTCACTGTGCGTTGGAACAATCTAGAACAATGTTATATCGTCAAGAATAATGATAAACCGCGTAACTAGCTTTCGCAAGATCCATCTTTAAATCAAATGTTAAATTTCATTATAAGAATCAAGCTAGCTAAAAATTATATAATCGGTATGTAAAACTAATATTTAAAATAGATAAATTAAAAATAATAAAAATAACAAAGCAAAGTGAGTTATATCGCAACATAAATAAAGATTATTTTAAGGGTAGTTGGAAATCATTTTTTTACTTACTTGTCGAGTCGCTGCATATTGTTTGTGGTCTGTCCGGGAGACGAGCTTCGGTCCGAGTTCATATCATACTCATCTAAAACAAATTTAGTAGAGAGAACCGGATGTCTAGCTCCCCCCCCCCCCCCCCCGCGCCCCTCCATCTTTTGCCTCATTCCTCCTTTATTCATCATGTGATACCCACAAATATTCCATATATTTGTGGGTATTACATCATGCTGACGTCCGTGTGGCTTGACATTTTGAATTACGTTAATTACATGACGAATTATCAGAATATATCAATATATCCAAATTTGACTTTTTGTGGGTTGACACATTATTGCCTATCAGCATCCAAACAATAAGTACGAATAATTTAATTATTAATAAATCTTTCAAGCTAACATGTCTTCCCTTTTTAACCGACTTCCAAAATGGAGACTTTTATGTATATTTACTGATTACTTGAAAATATTTGGGCTGATTTTTTTTTTTTTTTTTGTCTTTCAAAGGTGTTCTTCAACATCCCATTGAATTTTGATCAAGATCGGTTCAGTAGTTTGGTATTAAAATCAAAATATTTGAATAAAGTAAACGAATATGTGAATTTTTCTTCTGAAGTATATTCTCCCTATTTTAGCACGTCTTGTCCTGAGAATGTAGCCGCGTTACACGCAGGCGTTACCGGCGAGCGCGGCGCTGTCGACGTGCGCGTGCGCGTGCGCGGTGCGCGCTTGGCGGCCGCGCGTCTCCTCCGCGCCCTCCCACCACGCCTCCTCCCTGCGGGACGCTCGCTTGTAAAGCCACTCAACACACTGTTATTTAGGTAAATAAGACTGCAATATTACAGGTGATTAAAAAAAACGGTTCAGTGAGTAGAAATGTTAATTTCTAATTCTTATAGTTTCAAACTTAAAAAGTGGCGTCTTTCGACTTTTATACATTTTTATTTCAAATATTTAGATAACTCCACTGAGTTTTCAAATGCTAAATTTATGTTTAAATTCATCTCGTGTTCGGTGAAGGAAAACATCTTTAGGAAACTTGCATGTGACGGGAGAAATTCTGACATAAGTATATCCGGCTCGAAGGACTTGCGCAGTGGATTAAGCTCCATACCTTCTTCTTAACAGGAGGTCTTTGCCAGCAGTGGCATATTTACAGGTGTGTATATAGATACCTAGGTGCAGCGTGTTGCAACAGAGTTCGTAACTTGGCGATGCTGGCAGACAGATCGGCCGCCTCCTCGTACTGCGGCTCCGGAGACTCCGATAGAGGCTCCGCCGGAGCACCCCACTCGATGCGGGGCTTCGCTTGCTACCAAACCATTACCATATTTTCATGGTGTCAACTGGACATGTTTTTTATATGTTATCAGCATTACCAGTATCAATATTTAAAAAGAAAAAAAAACTTGAATATATTTTTTAAATTCTTTTTCAAAAATTATGCCTAAATGTATATCTGTACGAGCCTACAAAATCGAACGCTTACCTAAAAAATAGGTATTTTTTTTATAAAAAAAAATTGATACATTTTTTTTTTGCTAATAATTTTCGGAACTAACCATACTGTCTTGTGAAGTCACTCTCTGCTGTTTAACCAAATGATGAGCTGTAGCGCCGTTTTCTTCTGAACCAAAAACAAATAAATAACAATATTATTTTTACATCAATACCATATACAAAAAATACATTGAAAGTGAAACAAAAAAAAGTTCTTTCTTGCAAGTTTTAAACAAAGAAAAATTAATAGTTGATACACCTGAAAAAATAAGGATAAGTTTTTGAATATTATTGTGTAATAACTAACCCGTCATCTTGGATGTCCCGCCATGTTGGATTTAGGATGACGTCACACACCAAATCATGCATTGTCATCCAAGTTAAAGGTGTATATGGATGCTGATAAGCAATAATGTATCAACCCACAAAAAGCCAAATTAGGAGATATTGATGTATTTTGATACTGCATCACCTATTTAACATTATTAAAAAAAATTGAAGTCATATAAACTAAGTAAGTACGGAAAAAAGTTTCTTAATTAATTGGTTCGAGTTTCAAGTGCGTTCCATATTTTGCAATTTATACAATAACCTCAAATATTTGAAAAACGTTTTATTAGATAATATATTAAATATATGAGTCTGTATTAATTTTTTTAATTTATTATACCTTTTATCAAAAAAGAAAAGAAAAGAGACGCCATTTTTTCAAAATGAAGTCCGTGCGGCTTGACATAGTATTGCTTATCAGCGTCCGTATATAAAAATAAGCTCAATCGGTTGAAGATCAAAACTGAGTTGCATCATCCAAACAAACATATGTAGTTACAGACTACAGTACATACATATATACATTGCACGTTAATTAAAGACTTGTAAAAACCGGCCAAAATAATCGGTGATGAGATAACTTTTAATCTTTTAAAATCAGAAGTTTTAACCAACCTTTCTGATTAGCAAATGGCATATATGACTCCTTCACTTCCATCACGACTTCGGGCTTCGCCCTGCTTCTATGGAGTTCTGATGGTGATATCTTTTCACTGTTTTTGTCTTTATGAGCCGGCGACTTTTCCTAATTAAAAGATAATGGTATGTTTATGGGTTTGGTTACTGGGACTTAAAGTCTGATTTTAGAGCTCGTTTGAGTTAGATAAGCCCTTTCTTGATAAAGATTTTAGGTTATAAACATTATTAGAAAAAAAATTTTTCTTGAAATTGAAATCTTTAACTGAATAATAACTAAATTTTTAGAAATTTTCGAGTTCATTAAAGAAATACTTACTTGTGAGTCATCGCTTAGACCAGTGAAACGGAGACCTTTCTTGATACCAGCTAAACCCTTATCTAGCAAACCTTCCATCATACCAGCCGCTTCGTCCTGTTGAAAATATAAAGGTAGACAGTTTTTGAACTATTTTCAAAAACAATAAAGTACATACATATTATATAATATCAAATTATAAATTAAAAACAAAATCTCTACCAATTTATTTGAACTTTTTAATGTGCCCTAACAGCTGCCGTAAGTTGATGAGGAATTCTGTATCCTGATAATTCCAGATAATGCTGGAGCATCAGGTCAAGGTTGCGCAACTATAATATTTTAAAATCAATAAAAGTATAGTAAATTTCGAGTCGATTATTCCAATAGAAGTCACTCAGATCTTTTCAACAACTAGAAAAGAGTTGATAATCTTCACACGTTTGTACAGATCTTCATAAATTATTGCTAAGAATCATCCCAATTTCATCAGCTTTCAAATAAAAAAAATCGCATCAAAATAGGTCTATATGTATATAGGTCATATAGGTTAGGTACCATGCCAGGGATGGTCACACAGATACACAGGTCAAACTTATTAACATGCCTCCTTTTAGTTGGGGTTTAAAAAGTGTTTCATTGTGATGACCTTACATTTAAAAACCATAACACTTTTTATTTACCAAGATATTTAAGTAACTTTAATACTAAAATTAAATTTATGTTTAAAAAATTAAACAGTAGGTGTCATTAATTGTTTTTAAATAGCTCGAAGCGCAAAAATTAAAAAATATATATTTATTTTAAAACTCAGACAAACGATTTATAAAAAGCCAAGATATTTGTATTATTAACATTAACAGGAATATTGACAAGAAATATTTATAGTATAAAAGCATTAATAGCTTTACACCATGCATTGCTTTCCACACATAAATTTTTATTTACAAAAACACAGTCAAAGCGCTTGTTACAAAAACACACACACAAGTTCAATTAATTAAACATATTATATTAAGCGTGAAGGACTCCAGTAACATGCATAACATGCAACGTGAAATTTAGCATGTTATTGGTATATTACTTACATGTTTCGATGTTTACTGAAATCTTTTGTTGAATAAAATTAAAGGGATTTATTATTATTTTTACAAGTGGAAGGTGAAAAGAAGAGAGAAATAAGTTTAAATAGAAATCGAGTTTGTTCTTAATCTCAATTATATCGGCTTTATTATATTTTGACTATCGTACGCCATATTAGTTTTCTGATGACGTCATAAAGCTAGAAAAGTTTTGGAATCAAATAACCTCAAAATGACTACTAGCTAATTAGTATAAAATAGTATACATACAAATTTGGTAAGTACATTACCATCTGACTTACTAGTAGTCAGCGAATATGAAATATAATATAAATAAGTGAATAAACATCACAAGGTAATGGTGCGATTTTATATTGTAATTATTCATGCAATTATGAAACATCATTGGTCATAATAAACCATTCTTTAATAATTAAAAAATGTAAATATATTAAAGAATTTCGTATGCATAGATAAAATATATATAATAATTATATATTTCTTTTGAATATAAGGCAATAGCCGTGTTCTCGATAGTAAAGATAATTTTAAGATTATGTCATAGTTGAAGCAGATATAAAGGTGTGTTCAGAAATACAAGTCAGCATGGTCGTCTAACTTATATCAACATCAAATTGTGGTAGCTTAGGTCTGGTTACATGGTTAATATGTCAATTTGAAATATCATTATACATGTGCACCCCGCACATACTGGCATGAAACAGAATAATTTATAAATTTCAAATTTTATTTAATTTTAATTATTATTACATCTATAATTCCCTCATGATCACTAAGATGATTATGATAATAATTATAAAATGATATTGGATTAGTTGATAGTATGCAAGAATTATACTTTTAAGTTTTGCTGTTATACTTTCATTTTATTTATATAAGTTGTTTATCATTGCTTTACACCTGAAAGAAATTACTGTCAGTGTCTTCATTTTCGATAGCAACAGCTTTTGTAACTTTACCCAGGTAACTGTTACAGAGTTGTTTAATATGTAATTATGTGAGTAAAACTTACAAATTCACGCCATATAATCACAGCATATTATTCTAGGTAATATTAGGTACAAAAAATAACCTCTGCCCCTAAAAAACTCGTACAGGCATATATGTCATTAGCTTTGACCAGTACACTGAATTATATTTCAGAACAAAGAATTAGTAAAGTAATAGTAATGCAGAAAGCATAGATCGTGCAAGAGACATACACTGGAATGATTGCGGGGCACATCTATGTATAACGGGACCTGCAGGTCTCCTATCTTGGTCTTGGCATGATGCACGGTGGTCTGGAGGTCTTTTAGAAGAGCTTCGGTGGGCTTTGGGCTTGATTCCTTCTTGGTATCCTTTGGAGGGTCTTGATCAAGGTCTATTGCGTCTTCTTCGCCTATTAAGTGTTTATGTAGGATAAGTATAATAATTTCTATATGCACTGTGGTGGGACATAAATGGATAAGTACTTAAGTGTGTTTATTCATATACAAAATCTGTTCATTTAAAAAGTCATAATTCAAAAACCAAGGCTTATACAAAAAAACTATAAGGTTAAATATGATCAAATTTTTGAATGTCATTTTTTAATTTCTACTTCATAGTGGATAGTGTTCTCTTAGAAATTGTGAAATCATAAGCAAAGTAATTTATTAAAGGTATCAAATAAAACATACCAAACCAAAGTGGTTGTGGGGAAGTTCCACGAATATTTGGACTGTGTTCAGTCTCCTCGTGACCCCATAGTCGGCTTAGCGTCATCTCGTCAAGACTAGCTAGTAGATCTTGACCTACACTGATGCACTGTAGATCCATGTCTGTTTCCCAGGTTTTTACACTACCTGGAATTTTAATATTTTTTATTTAGAGAGCATAGACTTAAAAAAAAATAACTATTTATTTGTAGAACAGTTTAATTAAAAAATTTTTAAGTTTTCAAAATAATTTGTTGTTTTAGGGCATAAGAAAGTTTTCTCTTTATCATTAAATAACATAGTTTAAAGTAACTTTAAATGTGTAGACATAAGTAAATTGTTTAGATATTGTTTTCTAGTAAGTTAGCAATTATTAAAAGCCATAAATATGAATATTATCAAAATACCTTCAATAATTCTATCATATATTTTAACTTCGTTCCTTCCTTGTCGTCCTCTACGTTGTCTCAAAACGGCTGCAGGTTTAATTTCAACCGGCTCACTTCCTTCAACAGCTTTCTCTACTTCCACTTTGTCTTCTTCTTTGCTTTCCTCATTTATAGTTTTTGGGATCACCGGTTGGATATTTTTGTTTATGAATTTCGGACTAGCTTGCAATTTAGGGACAGGTTCTTTGGTAATTGGTTCAATTTTCTCCACTTCAATAATAGGTTCAATAGCAGGTGTAACTGAACTACCGTCCTCTGCAACTGTATGTTTTACTTTGAGCAATGTAAACAGTCTGTCATTGATCCAAACTGGGTCAGATATTGTGTTTTCAATGAAATCATCAAGTTTTTTTGCCAGGATTCGAACGAGTAGCTCAGAGTATGGCGTATCCCACAATTCCCATGGTACAAGTTCTTTTAGAACAATTCTTAACACATTAGTACAATGGTCAGCTGTTATGGGCTTTTTGTTCTTATTATTAAACACTGGATGAATCTTCTTGTATAGTGTTTCTATAGAATTGTCAGGAGATGATTCATGTCTTTTCAGGGCCTTCTTGTATTCTTTCAAGTGGGTTATCAGAATGGCACAAATATCAACATAAACATCTTTAGTTTCTATTTTATTGCATATCTAGAAAAATGTACTTTAATTTTTATTGATTATTATATATATGACTATTTTACGTTGAACCTTAGTCTATTTAAATACTAAACAAATAATTAAGAAAAAAAAAAATTTTTTTTAGTTTTTTTTAGTTTCAATATAATTTTTTAAGTTTTTATGTATAATTTACAAACACAATTACTAAGATTTTATGCAATGGAAAATAGAATTATATTGGTATTTTAATAACATATTTCAATCAATCATCAACCATCTAAATCTGTTCAAACAAAGTGACAGTAGATTGAAATTACACATCATAACTAAGAACCATTCTCCAATAGTAAAACCATGTATAAAAATTTACCTGAAATGTTTTGGCAATCATTTGATCCAACATTTGCTTGCACGCAAACGGAAAGCCGATCTCTTCCGATATGTACGTCATATACCATGATGAAACTAACTTCTTTTCTAACACAGAAGTTATTACACTGAGCTCATTTGTATCATATTCTTTTACATGTTCATTTTCATCTTTCTTTTTGATTTGCGGTAAAACATCGGACAGAAATGACAAGAACGGATATTTCTTTAAAAGATTCTCTAGATCGTATTTTAAGGGCTTGTTCAAATTCAGTAACCATTGGATAAATTTAAAACTACCAAAAACAGATACAATAAACAGCAATAAAAGGTAACTTATGAACCATATTCCGGTTATAGGTGATATATTGGTGACATAGTTTAGTAAGATACATAAAATGGTGCCACTACACGATATTATTGTTACAGTTTCAAGTAAATTCCTTTTTAGCAACATTTTTTTATTAATATTAAGAAATTAACACCCGATCAATAACAAAAAATGTTTTGATGTCAAAAGTCAAATTAAATTGTCAAACAGTCAATTTGACAACGAGGTATTGTTTTTAATCTTAAGATTCCTCCGTTAAAAAACCAATTGTATTGGTAAGTATATATTATCTTTGGTCTATTATTATCTCTATACATAATTAATATTTAATACAATTATTTGATTTTTAAAATAGACAAGAATATTTTTTAAGTTACAGTTAGGGTAAATATTTTACCTATAATAAATCTTGAGTTTAAATTGTCAAAATGTGTCATCGTGTCACGTCACTTTCATTCAATACGAAATACGAATAGAAGGTTGTCTTGTATTTACACGTTTAATATTTTTCAATATGTAAGTAATTTTATCTATTAAATGAAATCTTTAGGAAATATTTACATCATAATGAGGTTTTAACAAATAACTTTTATTTAAGGTCTAAAGTGACTTTCAAGATTACGCTGACTTCGGATCCTAAACTTCCCTTCAAAGTGTAAGTTTAATTTAATATTACAAAATAGTGTAATTAAAATGTTTTTGTAACTTCAACGTAGAAAAGAGATTATAAATTCTAAAAGTAATGATTTCGCCGTTAACTGAATTAGTTGAAAATTATTTTTGTTCGGCAGATGCTGAGAAATCGAGGGTTCTGCGTTGAAGTTACATCGTTCTGGTGATGGAAACTATTCAATTGTTTCTAGACTTTTTCCAAGACTTCATTAACTTATGTCAAGCGCACAATTGGCCGACCGACAAAACAGCACCAGAAGAAATTAGAAATGCCTTTTTAATATCTCAGCATATAGAGAAATGTTTAGACAAATTCCAAAAAAGATCGCTTATTGACGAATTTCTATCTTTATTATATGATAAACAAAATGCCACAACACTATTTCTAAAAAATTGTTTTTCTGATCCACCAAAATACATTTTAAAGAAAATAGTCAATTCCACGACAAACATTTCTCAAGTTGATGTAGGTTTTACGATATTTGTTGAATTATTTTCTGAGCAGAAATTAGAAATATATTTATCTGATTTAATGCTAGAAGCAGCTTCAAAGGAAACACTTTTAAAGAATATTCAAACTGAATTACCGAGAGATGTTTTATTAGACTTTAAAAGTAAATATCTGCTCTCTGAACTTAATGATAATAAAAATTCTAAGAAAGTAGTTGATGATATTTTAAATAAATGTACAGAAGATGATATGGACATGTTGGTACAGTGTTTACTGTGTAAGGACTTGGAATACGACACGGCTGTAAATATAGTTACTCAGGCATTCGTAAGTTATATGTCGGGTAATGATGTTTCAAAAAAAAGTTTTTGGAAATTAATATTTAATATAAATGAAGAGAAATTTCTACAAGTGTGCTTAAATCATGGTGATATTTTTAAATTAATATCTAAAGCTTTAGTCGACACCGGAAAATTAATCAGGAAGGATATGTCAATGAATTATTTTTATATTGAACTCACTTATTCTGAGCTTGTAAAGATAATGCAAATGATATGTAAAAATGAAAATTTGAAATTAGAATTTTTTGATTCAGTATTAGAAAGAGATGAGGATTTTACATTTTGGAACAATTTAATGGGATAATTTTGTATGAACTATTCTCCAATAAATAAAAAAAAATATAGTATTATATTGTAAGGAATTAAAACATGACATACAGAATTTTTTTTAGTATCATTTTCACCTGTTTTATATGAAAGTTCTTGTTATTATTTTCTCTATTTGATTAGATTTATTTTAAAATGTAAAATATAAACCGCTATATTCAAATGCACTCTGTTGACTGTGAGATATATAATTTTTTACATAAAAAAGACCAGATAAAATATTACCACAAAATGATGGGATGGAAATTAAAATTTTTAGATTATTTTTCTTATAAATACATTACTGAGTACAAAATAATTTGCAAAGATAAAAAAAAAAGACTTGAAGTACTATTACATTCTTGTACAATTTTTCATAGTTTAAATCTGTAATAATCCTTAATTAAAGGTAAATAATTTAATATATTAATCTAGCCAAGTGTCTATGATCCCAGGTAATATTTCGAATCTGGTTATTCTTCAGGCTTAGTGTACCCGAGGCGACTCCGTTCACTGCAGTGTTAAAGTTTGCAGCGGAGGAGTTTCGAGTGGAGCCAGCTACGAGCGCCATTATCACAGATGACGGCATTGGCATCAACCCACAACAGACAGCAGGTATAGCTTCATATGTTACACTATAGATAGTTACTTAGGCATAAAATAGTTTTTTTTAATTTCTCTTTCTTCTTTTTATGTAAAATAGAATTATTTCTTTATGTTAGAATGTATTGTATTTAAGTTATATTTTAGTTTTTTACACTATGTGCTTTGCATATTCATCGGCCCTAATTTTATAGCTTGTCATATAGCTTATAATACAAAATAAAAGAGTAACTGTCAGACACACAGACTGTCTATTAGTTTACAAAAACATTTCTTTAAATTCCACTGGTAGTTCCTAGGATTATGGTTTTTAAATAGTACTAGTTTTAGTTTTACTATATATTAAAATGTTATAATTATATTGATTGATTTTGGGCAATAGAAGTGTATACTGAGTTTCAGTCTTTCTAGTGTTTAACATTATATCATATTATATTACACATAATGTAATAAAATTAATTGTTATTTTCAGGAAATGTATTCCTGAAACACGGGTCTGAGCTGAGATTAATCCCCAGGGATCGAGTAGGAGGTGTCCTTTCATAGACAATTTGACATTCCTCTCAAATTTGTATGGTATTGGATACAACTTTCAAATTGATTGCTATTGAAAGCAGCATCTTTTACTCTAAAAAATGTAATTATTTATAAGTTATATGTAAACGTAGCATCTAACAATAAGTTAGGAAATATAATGAAAAAGGCTTATTTGGCCTATTCGATTACAAAAAATAATTTTTGAAATTGGTTAACAGATGACAAAGTTAAATTTTAATGATTAGAAATATTAAACCAATACAATAATAAAGTTGCACTTAAAAAAGAGATGTACAACTAACCCTCATTGAAATTTTTTTTTTTTATTCCTTGGCTTGTTTTACCACTGTACGTGATACATACAAACATCTCACAAGGAAGTAAAATTAGTCAAACAGTATAAAATATTAGTACTTTTCTAATGTGGATTAGAAATTAATTTCATAGTCGATTGAAAAAAAAATGTTTGTATAGTTGTGACCAGTACCGAGCTTGTTATGTTAATTTAAGAATAATTTTATATACATAAAATATATATTTTATTTTTTATGTTGTAATTAAAAGTTTTACATAAAAATAAATAAAAAAACAAAAACAACTTTGGTAAAATTTATTACGTTACATTTTTTATCTTATAACTAATGGAAATTGTAAACAATATTAAGTTTTAGTTTAATCTAATCTTATTAAAGGCTCTGTTGCTCTTAGGAATGCTTTTTCAAATTCTTTCTCCGAAAAACGGTCCACGGAAGCTCTGTAAAAATGTATATATTTGATCGTAGTTAACTTTAATTTTATTTACGAAAAAATCTACTATTAAGCAATTAACGTCTTATGAAATAATTATAAGGCGATAATAACATTTGTGAGTTTTACTCTCAAGGGCGATATAAAAAAACTGAAATCATGTAAGAGATACGACGTAAGTACTTATGAAAGCTGTAAATGTCAAAAATAAGGCACTGACAGTAGACTCGTCTTATAATGTAACCAAACATTGGTTATAATATAAATCTTGTGTAGTTGTACAGAATAATCAACTAAACACTATCCAATGATAGTAAAATTTGTAACAATAAACCGACAAAATCCTCACCTAGCAGCTTCAATGATTCTTTTCTTTTCGTCCGTGGGTAAAGCGATAACTTCCAAAATAGCGCGTGCGTACTCATCCGGTTCGGCTGCTAGGAAACCAGTTCTGGAACCTTCGGAGGTTTCGATGATGTCCGCCAGAGGGCCGCCAGAGCGATGCGCGATAGTGATCAGCCCCGCTGCCATACATTCTACCACACCTGAAGAATTCGAACTGGATATAGATAATTTTCATAGAGAAAAAGATGATATAAGATTTTTTAAAATTAGAGAAGAATTATAAATTAATGCATAGATTCTCAAAGTGGACACTACTGGTCTCGAGTGGGTGCTGGAGCTTTCTATTGAATCATATGGATTTAAAAGTATATTTGGCAAAATTGGTGGGGTTTTGGCTTTTTCACTTATTGTACCAAATGCAACTATATTAGTTACTTTCTGCTAATTTTCTGTGACAGTGTAGAACTACTACGGTGGAAGCAGCCTAGCAAGTAGCTTAGCTTTAATCAGTTTAATATAAATGCCAACCCCAACTATATCAAAATCGTTAAAGTTGAAGGGTGAACTTTCCAAGTGCGCGCTGGAGTTTTCTACGGGAGAGTTTAGGTTTAAAAACTGTATGTGGGATAATCCGGAGATCCAGGTCTATATATCCTAGGGCCCATAACAAAGTGGGCGATATCCCAATGGTTTGGGAAGCAGTTACCGCACCGATGCCGAAGTGCTCGTTCCACATGGCGTGCAGCGCCAGCTGGCTGGTCTGGTAGAGCTGCAGCAGCTGCGCGTAGGGCGCGTTCACCAGGAACTGCACGCTGTCGTCTATGGCGAGGTGCTTGGCCAGGTCGCGCAGGTTCCGCACACGTTCTTCATCAGCTGCGTTTCGGCACGAACCCACCAGCACCAGCTTTATCTATAAAGAGCAATTAAAAAAAATTCTATTTCAATTATATTTTTATTAAACTGCCTACCTAGTTTATTACCTTTGCCACTTTTTGCCTAGTGAGAGTTTTTCAATAAATAGTCGATTTTTAATTAGAGTTTTGCGTAAAATGTATTAACATAATTTGTTGCAATCCGCCAATCGCTTCACTGTTTATTTCTTTTTGTCTTGTTTTAATCCCTTATAAATCTGCGTTTAATTTAGCGCAATTGAATAGTTAGAAAAACTCAAACTAAGCACAACGGTGTAAATATAAGAACAAACCTTATTCCACAATATTTCATTCTTGATGAGCAGGTTTCGCAGTTCGTACATGGCCTGCAGCATTAACGGATGATCCTTCTCTGGACGGAACTGTGCCACTGACAAAATTCGTATGGGATCAGAGTCCTTCACCAACGATCGAAGCTTTTTCAATTCTGAGACCTAAAAATAAAAATGTAAAATTAACTTTTCCGTCACATACATTTTAAACTAAATGGGACCAAAATTTGGTCCTTGTGGTACTCCTATAGTTATTATATTACTTTAATTGTAACATTATATTTATAAACATTAAACTATTATTAAAGTATTACTGTATATAAAATGTTTAAAAACTAATTAAATATTAAATCGTTCAAATATTGAAGTATTAAAATTTAGGTGATTAACATTATCAAAAGCTTGAGCAAAATTCCGGTATGGAATATTCAATACTTAACTTAGTATTATCGTAATTGTAGGTTAATAAGTATTAAACAAAAATATAATTCTTACTTCACATGGCGGGTAGACCCGATGGGTATTGAGGGGTATTTTCCATAGTTCATTGATATGGTCTTCCGTCCAAGTGCCGTTCACCATCACTATGTCCGCGCATCGACCCATCACACCATACAACTGATACCATAGACAATACAATTAATGTTGGATGTGAATTTAAGATATTACAGAGAGGAACAGGGTTATAATTTGGTTAAAATTTTATCACACGAAACGTGACGTAACTTACACTTTCTGTCTCAGATTGTTACAGTTTTAGATACTATCTACTCACGATTTCACTCGTGGTATGGTTACTGCTTCACTCCTGTAAGTCGTAGCGTGATGTTATACAAACTATATATATATAACATATCTAAATAAACGGGCAATTTAATGCAAAAATATTTTTCTAACCAGATCAGTGGTTTCAGAGATTACCCCCTACATAGAAACTTATAAATAAATTTTACCTGTTTATATTATAGATAAGTATTTAAAGTTGTTGTTAAAAAAAAGTTTAAAGTCATTTTTATTTCCTACGTTTTTTTTAAATATACAACAACGGATATAAAATTATTTTAGAAAATTGTTAATGAAATAACATTAACACAAATATTAAGAGTCCCATAATTTCACCAACAGACAGTGAATAGCTTACTTACCCAACCAAACACCTTGTAATAAAGCAGCTTGCACCATGTCAGCAGCGGGTTACGAGCTATAACACTACTGTTGTTGTAACTTATGAGGCGGTGTTTAACTCGTCTCATCATAGTAGAAGTGATGATGGGGTAGTGGGTGTAGCAACCCACGGGGCACTGTGCCAAGTACCGGAATATGGGGTAGGTAAATGCACAACCCATTGTGTCAATGTATATATCTATGAACAATAGAAAATATATTTTGGTGGGATTCTGTAAAACTGCATAACTGGCTTTTGTAAAAAGGTCTAACTTTGTCGTATTTGGTTCAAATTTGGACTTTATAGGAAACGCTAGATATGGTTTTACAGTATCCCCATCGATTTTTAACTACATATAATCAATATGATTATTAAATCATGATATGATTGAAAAATATTTGTAAATTCATGGTTGGGTTATATTATCACCAAATCGAAAATACACTATTTACTCAGCTTTATATATTTTTTCTGCTGTTGAGTGAAATTATTTAATAACATGATTATTTTTGTGTAAATTTAAATATCTATGCTATTTTGTGCATGGTATAGATAAATGATAAAGACTATGATTCAATTTAACAATACTAATTATAAAATTGTCTCATTTTTATTTTTTTAAATAAGAGCTTGCCACAAATGCGTGAGGGCAGTACATATTATATATATAAGTTAAATTAAATTACTCTGTGGTAATACCTGCTATTATTTTTTATTAAAGTCAGATAATTATCTGAAGTAGCTGATTGTCTTGGTACTCTTTAAAAAGTAAATATAAGTAAAGTAGAGTAAAAGTAAGTTTTTTTAGACTGAAAAATGGGAGTATGGTACATTTTTAAACAGGATATCCTAGTAATATTCTAATACAAAATTCAAATAAAATAATAGCTTATAAGAAAGATTCAATAGTTCACATCATATGCCGTAAGATAGATTTTTGACTCTTAATTATGTGCATAATAGCAGGATTGTCTAGCATTAACACGGCCTTTTATATTTATTGAAAGTTAATAATAAGTTGTTTTGAATGGTTTCAAAAATTTTAAAGCAAAGTTTGTCACAGTTTGTCCCGAAATTCAGATTGTTCCTATCATACATATACTTCGAAGATAGTCAATATAAAGAAGAACTATAATTACCTGGATTTAACTTCATAAATGCCTCCATACCCAGCACCATGGAACCGAGGCTCTGCAGCAGTAATGTAAAGTATGGATATGTTTCTGCTTCTATCGCCTTCCTCATGCTTAACCTGATGAAGTTAATCCTTTCTGGTTCCACTTTCACATTAAACTGATTTTGTGCTTTGTTAATGATGGTCGTGGCTTCTGCCGTTTCAACTGTGTAGATGTGTATGTGGGAATCTGGATACCTGATGGTAGATGTATTAGCATGTACCATTAGTTCCTTTTTTTTTTATCAAATAGTAATTTTTTCTGTCAATGTGGGCTAATAAAAAGCAAATATCCTACAAAATAGTATTAGGAAAACAACAAAAAAAAACTATCAAATTACATGTGTAAAATGTTTAAATATTAATAAAAAAGAAAGTTTCTTGATATAACATATCTGACTTTTTTTAATAACACTGAGTTAGTACCTTAAAGGCCATAAAAATAGTGTTAATTATTTATATTTTATTTTTATTATTTCGCATATCTTTTATAGAGTATTAATATGAAATTATACAATAAAATGAAATACAATTGTTACCTTGCTAAAATAGCCCTAATAGCAACCCACAGCACCCTCTCACCCCCACCTCCCCCATTACAATAGGGGTGGAAGAAAGCTATATTCGCTCCATCTCGTTTTCTCCTTTGAAGCTTTCTCTCCTTAATTCTCATGTACCATGATGCAAATATGAATGCACATGGTACAATAACAAATGCACCAAATAGCAGCACACCAACCAGAATCATGGGAAGAATTATTACTAAGCTGAAATTAAATTTATTTATTAGTAGCTAACTGAACAGAAGTTGTCTATGGGTATTATTTTTCATTCCTTCTTCATTCAATTTGAATAGGATCTCCAACAAAACAAACATTTTGAATTTGTAAGTATAAACAGTGCTAAGTGTAAGCCGAGAATGACTTAGGAAGTTTTACTCTTGAGAGTGATATAAATCAACTCTGTAACGTAATAACAGATACATAATAAGTAGTTACAAAAACTGTGAATTTCAAAAATAAGGCACTGACAATAAAATGTGACAGCACTTTTAGGTGTAAAGCAATCAGAACTTATGTAAATCTTTCTGAAAGTCTGAGAGCAAAACTCATAAGTGTAATTCTCGTCTTACAAATTGTATGCTCCTTTCAAAAAATAAGAATAAAAAATATTACTATAATATATAAACATATTGTTAACTGAAAATAATAACAACACAATTTAGACAAATAAGATAAGATATTATATATTAACATTATGCATTAACAGTTGTTAACATATCAGGAAAGTGAATTACGTTCTCAGAATTGTTGATTGGTATATTTGATCTTATCCATTAAATTTAATACAACATAGATAGATAACAGACTTATGATTTTATTTGTTACAATAAACATGATTAAAAAAAATATGCATTATAAAAACAATAAAGATTAGGTTTTTAATATAATTAATATTGAAATAGTAGATAAAATTTTATTTATTAACTATCTTATGTTAAATATCTATTGCCATAAAACGATTTGATTGGATTGTGACTTTAATTTATTTTAAAGTTTTTTTTTTTTCAATTTTGTTACAAACTGTTTATTATCTAATGTTTTTATACATTTTAAATGGCATTAACAACGCAGAAACTTAAATGTTTTCTATCAATGTAAGAGGTTAACTAATAATAACATTAACAATTAATACAATATGTTTATTTAATTAACAAAAGTCATAATAAACTTACGTGAAAAGTTCAAGAAACATGATGAAGATATTTGGAAACACTAAAATCTATAAAATTAAAGACTAAAATAAATAGTGAGGATCTGGAAATATCAATTATTTCATTTAAATTACGATTGTACGCTTGTTACATCATTAGTTTATTTATTTCATTTTAATTATATTCTCCGTATACGTAAAAATATAACCTCGAAGTTATATGACACATGACTGAGGCGGTTCTCAGTGCTGCCAACTCCAAAAAATATTTACCCCTAAAGTTCTATCAAAAACCTCTAAAAATGTATCAATGATTGATTGCTTTATGCCTTACAATTTAATTGAATATGAATAAAAATTACAAAAGACTTGGCTGTATGGTGTAATACCTTTGCTTTTTCCCTCTAAGAAAAAAGCAAAAAAAAAACAAACCGATTCACAAAAAATAACTACTGTGATATTATTTATTTACATGGTATTAATTTTTTTTCATTTATTTTGTTTTTCTTTTGATAGTATCAACTTTAAAATTATATAGTTGGACATTAAACAGATTCGTTATAATAGTTTATGCAGTAAATGTTACGCAAGATCTAATTCGGAGCATTATCATACTTTCCAATTTGTCAAAATCTTATTAAAATAAATTAAATAAATATAAAGCCATCTTACTTATTTATCCCCTAAATTTGAACTCTGGCAGCTCTGAAAAATTGGATTTAATATTGCCAGAATAACCAACTTGTGACTTTTTCCTACATTCTGATTAATTCGTATATCAATATTTTTTTTTGTTAAAACATTTTTGCTTCTTATATGTATTTTATTATTTTCTAATAAAATAATATAATTTTATAACGCTGCAAAATTGTTACAAATTCAAAAATATTAATCTATCTATTTATCTATTTCCTTGGGAAGTTTGATTAAGTTAGTAGCATCGACGAGTCCTATTTCGCCCATCATAGACCATTATAGTATTATATACTCTATTCATTATAATTTAATTTAAATACTTTATTGACCAAAAAACAAAAGTTGGAACAAAAGGCGGACTTAATGCCTGAAGGCATTCTCTGCCAGTCAACCTTTAGGCCAAACAGAAAGTCATGAAGGCGGTAACAATAAATTTACAATAAATACGATAATTTTTATTTTTTTTTTTTTATTTTACAATAATTATAATGAAACAAAAACATAGATAAGATTATAGTTAAATATGGCGTGATAGTTGAAATATCACCAGATCGAAACGATCCATACTTTAAGTTTATTTACTTTTAACTTATCTCTGTTAATAACTCATTTCTGTTTGTATTTTCATTGTGTCAATAATAAGTTATATATGTACATAAAATGATAAAAGAATAAAACCAGTTTGTATGGTGTAATTGTTTATTTGTATATATTTTATTTTTACAAAACACATAAGCAATAATTTTCTAAAAATAAGCTCATAGACGAAAACAAATTATTATCATAATTAAAAGAAAGTGCTATTATCCTTTTTAAATACATTCAGTATAATCTTTTCCAGAAATAAAATATTTCACCTAAGACCAAATTCTCAGACACTCAATTTTAAGTTGTCATTAATTTTTCATTAAAACGAATATAATAATAAAATATAAAAAATACATAGATTAATGTATACTACATTTATATTTCTATTTAATTACAGTACAAAAAGTAACATTGTATTAAACATGGTTTTGTATATATCATAAAATGTTTATATAGTCAAGGGTCTTTAACATGGCATACTATGCCACGAGCAATCAAATATGGCTGTCGGTCGCCATATTGAAAAAGTTGTTGGTATTTGTGCATTTACATATTAACTATTTGTATAGTGATGGGAACTGTCAAAATGTTTTAGACAATCGTAGCGACATAATTTCGGGACAAAATATGTAATTTTTTTTTGACATTTGATAAATTATTTAAAACAAGTAATATTAAAGTGATATTCAACAGGTTCCACTGACGATTCTAAAGTCTTTCCAACTGTAAACTGAGTTACACTATAGCTACAAAAGTAAAAATGTTCAATGAGAAGTGAAAAGATCGGGTTCTTCAGTAACCTCGGCAGCGAGGTCGGCGAACTTCGCCACATAGTCCACACTCGATTCCGCCATAAGCGAGTGCAGATGAGAATCCACCTATAAAGGTATTATAATTTTAAAAAAATAGTACATATTTGTTAAACAGTTTACCTCGTGACAACTAAGAATAGTAAAAAATTATTCGACGTATCAAAATTGTCACTCACACTTACGAAATATAAGGATCCACTAATCACACGAGTTTTAGTTTCGACTCACCAATCACTTTCTTTTGCTATACTTACAAATTTTATTCCTCTTTGTTAACACGAGATGGCGCTGATTTAATCCCATAAGAATTGCATTTTTATCACAATCGACCACAGTAATACCTCGGACTTCCGCGATATGTGGGACTGAGCGCTATCCGCGTAAGTCGAATTCGCGTAAGTCCGGGGTAAAATTTTGCATATAAAGACATACAAAGTGTTTAATTGGGACTGGAGACTAAATAAAACAATAATTTAGGAAATAATTAGTATCTAATTCTAGATAATATGACAATGTATACAAACTACGGCGTTCAAACAAAAAGCGAATAGACGAGAAAATTCAATCGCGTAACTCCGAATTCGCGTAAGTCGAGGTAGCGTAAGTCGGGGTATTACTGTTGTTAGAAAAACTTGTACTAGCCACATTATGAATTTGGCGGATTCTTTATTGTTTCGTCACACTTTCAAAATTCTTGATATGGCTTCTAATATTCAGTCTAAAGCGACTTAGGTGTTGTCTTTAGTGAAATATTTACAGAGTGACTAATCATTCTAGGCCCATAATTACATTTGTAAGTTTTATTCTTGTAAATAACATAAAACGATTCTGTTACTTAGTAATAGATACATCGTAAGTAGCTACGAAAGCTATGAATATCATCAATAAAGGCACATACAGAAATTCTTTAAAAAAAACAATAAAAAATACCTTATGTAAATCTTTATGAAACTCTTTAACTAATATAAGTTATACTACATTATAAGAAAAAATTGGCACTGACCGGCAAATCTGGTGGAGGTCGACCTTCCAAGTGTCCAAGAAAGCTGCTGAGAGAAAAATCCTGTACGGAACCCTCCAGCCAGCCCTCCGCGTCTCGTAACAAGCGAGATGGAGATAGAGACATGGACTCGCCGGGCAGGAAGCCTGGCGTTAATAAATGTACAGGATGTCAACTTAACTTATATTGGAAGTTTTACCAACGTTAGCAGAATCAATATTTAAAAGTAAATACTAATATTAGAAAGTATATACTAATATTAGAAAGACGTAAAATTTGTTTGTAAGTTTGTATGTAAGGGGTAATCTCTGAAACTACTGATCCGAATTGAACAATTATTTTTGTGTTGGATAGCCTGATTTGATTCAGGGTGGTTATAGGCTATATTACACCACGCTATGCCTAATAGGAGCGAAGCAATGACTATAAATGCGAGTGGAACAACAGACAAACAAATAAACATAGTACTTTGGAATGCTATCGAAAGCTGTTATTAACAAAATATTTTTGGTCATAATGTTTTGAATGGTGGGAGGAATCATTTTTTTTTCAGGTTTAATGTAGAGAACATTAAAATGGGTTGACACATTATTGCTTATCAGTATACAGTTAGTGAAATTCTACCAATGGCTCGGAATAAATGAATATAATATTGTGTAAACATTTTTACGGTATTCCTCAGGAATTCTAAAAAAAATACCACGACGGATGCAACTTCGTCGAAACGTCGGGCAAAAGGTATTACTACCATTAGTTATCGCGATAAGACCCGTTATATTAAATTTGAATACTATAAATCGCGAAAGTTTAGAATATATAATGATATTTTTCTTCAGAATATTGCATATATAACTTACTGGCAATGTCCGTCTGTTCCACTTTGGGAGTTTTCTTCTGTTCCGAGTCGGAACAGCTCTCCAGTTTCACGATCTTGTCCTTATTGTCTCGAGCTTCTTCTTCTTCGTCTGTCTTCGATTCTTCTAAATTGAAAACTTTATTCAAATAGGCTGTTAAAGCACTTTTGAATCGTCAAGTTACATATTAGTCATTTAAATATAAAGCTACTACCTTCACGGAAAGCAGGTTCTGTATATGTATAAATCGAAATTAGTGTTATTGAATAAAAGGCTTACGTATATCAGTTGTGTCGTTTGATGGGAAAATAACATACCTACATTATTAAAATATATATTTTTAATTTAATATTCTAAAATTTAGGATATGTAGGAGCTAAATCGCTAAATAATTTGTGGTAATGGTTTGGGAAGGAACCAAGTCTTAAAATAAAGATTTTCTGTCATACTACAAAAGACGCATTAAAACCATGTTGAACGCGTGTCTAGCTAAACAGTGTTTAAAAATTAAACATTGCTTAAAATATTATATAAATTGCTAAACAGCGAATTTACTCATAAAAAAACTTATTGATAAAATGTTATACGTTACATTTGACAGCTGAAATAGGTTTTAGACATGTATTAAACTCACTTACACGTATGTTAATCTATATCTAAAGCATGTTTAACTCAAAACTGTCTTTAGACGCGGATTTGTAGTACGGTTTTTTTAAACACGCGTTTAACGTCTGTTTAAATCTTTTGTAGTAAGGCGGTTTATATTTATTATTGGGATGCAAAAAGAAAATCGTATTTTATTTTTATAATAATAAACGTATCACACTCAACGGCCCCCATTAAGATCTTGTGACCTTGTGTCGGGGGTCCGGAAACACACAACACTAACACAAACACCCAGACCACGACAAACATCCGTATGGCCAATACAGACATTTGCAGGGATCGAACCCGCGACCGTTAGCGCTACAGTCAGTTGCAGTGACTGCGCCAACGTGTCTATCAATCATCGCGAAAGATTAGATTATATTACATGTCTCTTTTGATTTTTGTATAATCTATACTAATGTTATAAAGAGGTTAAATTTGGATGTAAGTTTGTACGTACGAGGTATACCATACATCAATTCAAAATCAAAATTAAAATCAAAATATGCTTTATTCAAGTAGGCTTTTACAAGCACTTTTGAATCGTCAATACAGAAACAAAAGAAAACTAAACACTAATTAATTAATGTACCACCGGTTCGGAATGTAGATTCTACCGAGAAGAACCGGCAAGAAACTCGATAGGTACTCTTTTTAAAATTCTACTTCAAAATATACATACGTCTCTTTGAATGCTGAATTTCTTCTACTGCTCACAATTAGAACTTTGGCGTTACCTTGATCGTTGACGTTTTCAGTCATGGGAGTGATGGGTATCCTTCGATCGCCGTCGTGGAAGAAGAACTGCCCGTTGGACTCGCTTAGCACGTAGTAAAATGACGATAAGCTGTAAAACACAATATTAATTTTGAGATTTGGACTTTTTGAAAAATTTCCGCCAAAGCGTTAAAAACCTATGTTACTATATTGTGTTAGGCGAGAATCACACTTGTAAGTTTTGTTTACAGATATTCATAAGATTTAAATTAATTGTTTTTATTTGCATTTTTCAACCTGAAAGAATTTAACTGACAGTACCTTCATTTCGACACTCGGCTTAACTGTTTTATATCAGACAACTTACAATAATATTTCTTTATATTTTTAAACAATAAATGAATATCTTGATCTTAAATTGAAAAGAAAATCTAACTTTCAGCGTTGTATTCAAAATATTAAAACATTCTTTACAAATAAATAAGTCGAACATATAAAGAAAGAAATGTAATTTTTTAACGATATTTTTTAAATTATTAAACAAAATATAACTTACTCGCTTGTAGCAGCGGGCGGCGGTTTGGGCAAGATTCGAGGCGGCGCCGGGTTCGTATTGGATACCATTTTGACCGGAATCAAATCTATGAAAAAGTGTGTTTAATTTTTAAAATACAATATACCAAAATTATTATTAAACCTAAGAATTAGAATACACTATTCTGTCTGTAATGTTTATTATTTATATTTTTTCATATTAATGTTTTAAGTCCTTGCTTATTATAATATAAATAAATAATAAAAGTCTTCCGGGATAAAATGATATTAACATTTTCTAATATCTTTGTTTATTATTAAAACTTTTTATCAATAAATATGTTGATATATTTTTATTAATATTATTATGTATAAAAAAATATTTTTTTTTTATTTTTCATAAAAAAGGGAGACAAACAAACTAGTTCCACCTGATGTTAATTGGTTATTGTTGCTTGGACCTAAGGAAACTTGCAAGTGCGTTGGTGGCCTTCAGGAAAAATGTTTGTATGAAAAACCTAAACACTCGACATTTGAAAACCCCTTAAATAATAGCGTTCAATGTTATTTAGAAAGTTTATATAAAATATAAATTATATAATTAGTTAATTAATACGATATATTGTTAACTCACTGCTGGGCGGGGGAAGTTTAGGTAATAGGGGTAGAAGGCGTTGCACAACCACCCTTCTGTCCGACATCCTTGGCCTCCCACGACGCCACTTTGGCAAACCCTCGAGGGTCACTGAACGTTGGTTCTATCCGCATAAAAAAACACTTGAAAATTCAACGGCCTTATTGATCATTGTTAGGCAAGAATTACACTTGTAAGTACAAAAATAAGGTACTGACAATAAATTATTTCAGATGTAAAGTGATGACAATCACCTTATGTAAAATCTTTATGAAAGTCTTAAAGCAAATCACAGAAGTGTCTTAGAGATTATAGAACACATTCTGTCTACTTGCACATCAAAGGTCATGGTCACAGTGGTAATAGTCTGTTTGTTCTGACTAATGTCTGAAACAGCTGGACCAATTTTGACGGGATTTTCACTCATGGACAGCTAATTTTATAATATAACTAAGGCCACATTGATTTTAAAAAATTGTTTTTTTTTTTTTTAATTAATTCATAAAAGAGGTTTACACTAAAACAAATGAAATAGTAAACAATATCCGATTCAAGTAGAGAAGGTAAATCTTATATAAATATCGTTGGTTTGCAAGAATATCGTAGTAATTCAAAATTCTAGCAAACAGAACTAAGTATGTCAGACGACCGCTCTGGTGTAGTAGTGCTAAATGTACCTCTAACGCCGACGGTTGCGGGTTCGATCCCCGCTCGGGGCAGATATTTATAGTTGTATAAATATTTGTTCCTAGGTCTGGGTGTTTGTCCTTGTGGGTCTCCCCACTGTGCCTCGGAGAGCACGTAAAGCTGTCGGTCCCGGTTGTTATCACAATCACCTGATAATGATCGTTACTCGTAGTAGGGAAATTATTCTAGTCTAAATGGTTACTGGCTTGCTATCAGAGGTTGCAGAGGTCAGATGGCAGTCGCTCTGTGTAAAAATCAGTAACTCGTCAAAATCTAGACCACAATAGAAAGCAGACCCTGGTATACCCGGGAAAAATGCTAGGTAGATGATGAGAACTAAGTATGTCAAAAGACCATAAATCTTTGATGTTTTATCGTGAAAAGATGATGAATTTTCTTTAAATCGATAAAGTTATAACATCAAGGGTTTAAATTTCGCAGCTATGCACCAACACATTAATAAAGAAATTTAAAAACCCCATTCCCTTAAATTCATCATTTTAGTTGCATCGATATTCTTGAAAAGCAGCGATGTGTGTGATCTGGCTACTGGTCGCGGGTTCGATCTCGGGTAAAATGTCTGTATTGGTCATATGCATGTTTGTCATGGCGGGTGTTTGTGCTGATTGTTTCCGGACTCGAGATAATGAATACCGAATGGGTCCTATGAGTGTGGAGTATTTACTTAGAGTGTTTACTTAGATTCAGCTGTTCAGAAGTTTACTTCTGTATATTGTTGAAAAGCAGCGATATAGAATTGTCCCTCAAACTAACGCGGGACAGCTAGTAACTAAGAAAACATTTTGATATGATGAACATTTAAAGAAAATATTTCAATTTATCACCTCAGCGTCAGGTCTCGGTGCAATCGGTGTCGGATGTCTGAATATTGTTGAACTGGCTTCCGCTGATTTTGGTGAAAAGTTCACCGCACTTTGAGAGCTGCAGGGCTGCTGTTTCTAGACACGAGAGATTAATATAAACGAGATGTCGTCTCTCCTAAAATGTATTAAAACAATTTTGATACATTTTAGAAGAGAGTTTTAATTATTCATATTTATGAGTTTTAATTGTAAAATATAGTTAATTAGAACGACTTTAAGGTTATTTTTGAAGTCGGGTAAATGGGTGTATACATTAGTATTCTTTATATTAGTTTTGTTTTTATTGACAGAATATTCAAGCATTTTAGCTTTAATGTGAAATACATTCAAAACTTTCACTTGTGCTTAATAGCTTGTAATAGGATTTATTTTAATAAACAACGATAACAATAAAAATAACTTTTCAAATAAAAGATTGTATAAATGTAAACATATAATAATAGTAATGAAGTTATCATATCAAATAAGTTTCGTACCTGCCTGCGTGCGTGCGAACACGCACATGCGCATGCGCATGTACATCTTGCAGGCGGGTTGACGTGCGTGTTGCCGGCCAACGCCAACAGCCGCTTCAGCCTGCGACATATCTCAATTGAACTCAAACTCAAAATATATTTTATTAACCAATTTCGAAATAAGGAGGTTATCAATTCGTCGGTTAAAAGTGGAACAATTTTAAATATTGAGAGATAATTATGTTTGTACAGTGTATATACTGATGTTGAAAATTATAAAAAAACCGATTATCTTCCCACTTTACTTCATGTTACGGTAAAAGCTCTAACTTACCGATCACTGAGTAAAGAAAGCCCACCGGGCGGAGACTTTTCGACGGGGCGGTTGATGAGCTTACTCACGAGCTTTAAGCTGCCGGACGACTTGTGGTCCGGAGACGATAATTGTTCACCTGCAAAAAGATGATCAGATAATAAAAGAGCTTTTAATATCATATATGAGGTATATGAGATTACAAAAAAAAAAAACATAAAATAAAATAAAAAATAAATTAACTTACATTTCCTTTCATCGCCAGATAAACCGTCATTGCTGTCTTGACTGAACGTGTTCTTTGGAGAGAATATGTCAGTATCACTCTCTCGCTTCTCTCTTTCGTCTTCTACGGAGCTGTCCACTTTGTCTGGCGTCTTGTTGCCTTGTCTCTTGTCTATGGGCTTGTCTTTATCATTTGGTTCAGTGGGTTTGAGAGATTTTACAGGTTGTGGCAAAGGTGGTGTGGGTTCCGCCCACCAATAGTCTAATTCGAGTTTTGAACGCGAACCAAACTAAAAAATAAAATTTAAATATAGACTTTTTTCCAGTTAAAATTCTAGGTGATTATATATATTTAAACATCCCGAAAAATATATATTGAAATCGTCTTATGTTAACGAATTATTGGTATTTTAGTAAACGACAATTTTAGCGTCAACGAGTGTCGTCCACCCAAATATTGTTAATCACATTTAAATATTATTAGGTTTCGCTATTCTCAAGAAAAGGTGAAAAATATCATAGTTACTTTTTTAAATACTCTTAGCTCATTTTTAGTTTCGATTGTCTGCTCGCTAACTTTAAAATTTAATCAACCACAATTAAACTTCGAGCTAATGTTAACTAAAACAAATAGATTCCAAACAAGCTTACCATTAAATACAAATCCCCAATTGTGAGTTCTCCTGCATCATGCACACTCCATCCTTTCCTGATCTGGCGTATCGCCATGTCCACGTCAATATCAGGTTTGGACTCCTCTTCTTTCTCTTCCACCTTCGTATCTTCGACCTTCGAGTCCTCGACCTTGGGTTCTTCAGTTTTCGCTTCATCGGAATCCTTATCCAGAACTAAGGTATAGATACTTCCTCCACGTTTTTTTGGGCGTATGCGGAATTTTACCTGATCGTAAATATTATCTAATTTTAATTTGGTAACAGGAAATTAATATTGTATTCATAGTTTGAATATTTGTTTGTATTAAAATGTGATGATGTATAATTTTATTATTTTGAAGTATAGATTATTTTTACTAAGTGAGTACCCATTTAAAGTTGCAAATATAGAGTTTGGTTATGAGACTCTTCAAATGGCACTCGTTTTCTAGTTTATCTAAGATTGCAATTTATTTACAGAAATAATCAAAGTCCTTTTCGTCTTGAGCAAATCAACTAAACATATAATACACTGTATTATTACAGTAATTTTAAAAATATTTCATTTTTCAATTTTATTTATATAAAACCTGTATTAATTATACCTAAATGTAGTAAGACCTACCTTCAAATTCTTGAATTTCCTTTCCTTTCGGCTTTTATCCATTCTCCCATCACTTTCATTATCTGTATCACTCTTATTAAACTTCTCATCATCTTCCATTTCCGAGAAGCTGTCCTTCTCTCTCTCAGACATATCCTTGTCTCTTTCTGGCATATCTCTATCTCCTTCTTCCTCAGCGGTTTCTTCTGACTTCAACTCTTTCTCATCTTCGGTACTCGGTTTTTCTTCGTCTTCATGATTATGTTTGTAATGGGCCATAAGTTCGATTCCGTCTATCGCTGTTTCATCGATATGCATCAATTTCGTCGGTTCTGTATCATCTACTTTGAATTTTTTCTCTGTTTCTTTATCTTTGTCTGTTACGCTGTCTTTCCTTTGGCGTTTCGGTGTTCGGATTTTTACTGCCACGAGAATGTAAGAAATAGTTTTAATTTCAATTGTCATACATATGTATATATCAAATTTGCCTTGTAAGTGAAAAAGTATTATTTAATATTGCAAGATTACATTTATTGAGTAAATAGACTACTATTTCATTTATTGTACTTTTTACTTATGTTTTTAATTACCTTTAAATATACCACTAAAACTTGTTTACAAAACCGTATACCTACCTCCACTATCTTTATCCCGTCGCATGGACCCCATCCTCTCCAAATACGAAGCGAAGCAGATCTTCTGGCTTGAGAGCTGTTCGCTCGGACTAAGAACTGGTAGGTGTATCTCAATGCCGGGCCGAGGACCCAGGTGTAGAGCAAGCTTTTTTGGGAGACGTTGTTCTAATAAAAGAGTTTATATTTTAAAAGTTATTTATTACTTTTGGGTTGCTAGATTTAGTGTAGCTTCATCTATTACATGATTGACGTTTGAGTACTTGAGGTAAAGTAGGTTTAATGAAAGTATAATGTTGACTAAGTCAGTGTCAGTCGTATTGATATAATTGTTCAAGTAGCACACAACAGAAGCCATTAGATCTAAACGAACATTAAAAATATAAGAACGAAAAAACAAAATGGATCATATCTAACAAACGTAAAAGAACAAAATCTCTTTTATAATACTGATGTTCACAATGATAAAAGCATATATTTAATTCAGACGTTTCGCGTCTATCTTTTCGTAAAATGTGTTTAATTTTTCAATTTGTGTAATAAGATTTTTGTTTAAGCTAGTTACTATAAATAATTTGGTTATACGAACTTCTAATAAAATGTATTTATTACCTCAGTATACCTTGGGGTGGATAATTGGAAGATAAATTTAATAAAATTCCGTTTATCCTCCCCGGCTGGGGTGGCAAAACGGAAATATAATTCTGATCATCCCCCTTGGAGTGGGTACTTTGGGGTGGTTAAACGGGTTCATCCCAAATTACTGCAAAATCCTCTATAGGTTTATTCTAATTTGACGGAAAGAATTCTTATGAAAGTTATACTGGTGCTATTAACAGCTTACCTTCTACTATGATCCTGTCAGTCTCCAACTGTAGATGGTCCTCAAGTCCCGCATCCCCATCACCCTGTATATCTTGATACTCTTCAGAATCCTTACTTTGTTCTTCATTCAGTTTAGAATCAATGCCGTTTTCTGACAGGGACTTTTTAAACTTTGACTGTTTTTACGTTAAGGAAATATTAAAGTGTGCAAAACCCACGTTGGGTTGAAAAATTTTCATTTTTTTATGAATCCACTTTTAACTTGTAATGTGGTCGTGTATGGCATTTATTGCCTTATTATTGCCTTCGTCTTTGAATCCTGGTAAACACGTGTGTAGTGCATGTTGTCGGATATAGTGCAAAACCACGTAACTAGCTTTTGCAATAAAGTCTGTCTTTAATTCAAATGTTAAATTTAATTATTGATAAAAAATTAACCAGCTAAAAATTATATACTTGAATTAATTAACACTCTACATATACACTACACTGCGTTATGGAAAATGCCCACACAGCCTTACTTTTATCATTTACTAGTTAATCCGATCATCATTTATGAAAAATATTGAAAAAAAAAATGTAATTCAGATTTTTTACTTATATATATCGATTCTGATAACGCTGGTAAAATGCTTAATACATGCTCTGTTGACACTCTGTATACATAGGCGTAAATTAATATTCGGTTCAAATTTAGACTTCAAAGAAAAAGCTAGCTACGCAGTTTTGCAGTGTCCCCGATATATCGCGTGCGGCAAGGATACGGTGCCCCAGCGGCGCTCGAGCGCGGCGAGGAAGGCGGCGAGCGCGGTGCGCAGCGGCAGCGCGGCGGCGGCGCGCGGGTTGTGCGCCGCGCCCTGCACGCGCGCCCACGCGGCCGCGTCGCGCGCGCGCAGCACCACCTGTGCGCGCCCGCACACGCGCGCGCCGCACGCGCGCTCTACCACGACAAGTGTTAACATCATCGCGCACTTAGTAAAAGTAAAGTATAGCTCGTTTCACCTAAGTTAGTCGGTCTGAACTATGCGCATTACGCTGCGCAGAAAACTAAATTAGGCGCTAGGACTAGGTAGGTTCACTTGTCTAGGTAGGCACTTGTTAAGCACCTCATTAAAAGTATATATACCAAGTTTGAACCTAATTGGGTCATTAACTTTTGAGTTATCGGCCTGTAACTATCTGAATCGGGAAAAAGTCAGCCAGTATGGAGAAAATTGAACACCGCGCCGTTCCTTACCAAGCAAGGAAAATCCGCTCCGATTATTTTTCAAGAGCTGTTGGCGGTTTACGCGGACTCTGCCCTTGGTAAAACCATGGTTTACAAGTTGCATGGTCTTTTTAAACAAGGAAGAGAGTCCATTGAAGACGACTCTCGCTCTGGACGGCCAATTGAGGCCACCACACCGGAAATCGTCGAAAACGTAGAAAATCTTATATTAAAAGATGCCCGGTTGAAAAAAAAGCAGCTTGCTTGTTGCAAGCTGCTTCTTTTTGGTTGGAGTATCCGAAACAACTATTTTGAATACTCTACATCATCATCTTGGGATGACTAAGGTCAGTGCAAGATGGGTTCCGAGAATGCTCACGCCACTTCAAAAACGCGAGCGTGTCGAGTTGTGTAAGTTTTTGGAGCTGTAGAGAGAGAGCAAGGAAGAAGTTATGGTCCGAATCGTTACGTGTGATAAAATCTGGGTTCACTACTATGAACCTGAGTCGAAGCAAGAGTCGATGCAGTGGCATAAAAAAGGCACACCTCCATAGAAGTTCAAAGTGACACAATCTGCTGGCAAGATCATGGCGACTGCTTTTTGGGATACAGAATGTATTTTACTGATCGATTATATAGAACGTGGTGTAACTACAACAGGAAATTATTACGCTTCTTTACTTGAAATAATAAAAGATTAAAAAGACGATGAAAAAGTGAAGTCCGCAATGCCGGCCTATTTTGACACCAAAGACAAATCATTTTTTTTCGATGGTATAAACAAGTTATTTCAGGGATCTGAAAAATGTATTAGGGTTAAGGGAGAATATATTGAAAAGGAAAAATAGTTTGGTGTTTAATTTCAAGCTCCTTCCCTCTTATTCCGCGAACTTTTTAACCTCCCCTCGTATATGTCTAATTAATGTGTTTAAATCGTTATATATTTTAAACAGGCCAGTGTAATTGTTCGAAGGGATGTGTTTCTTTACCACATCAACCAAACCATGTGATCATTTAATATCAGAAATCCCGCCTGCTTATTTACCAGCTATTCTCTATAAAATAATGATTTTGACTAAATAAACGCAAATAAACGCATCACACTCAACGACTCTCATTAACATCTCATGGTCTTGTGTCGGGAGTCCGGAAACACACACAGCACTAACACAGACACCCAGACCACAACAAACATCCATATGACCAATACAGACGTTTGCCGTGAGCGGGGATCGAACCCGCGACCGTTAGTGCTTCAGTCAGTTGCAGTGACCACTGCGCTAACGTGTCTGTCAAAACAATAAAAAACTAAACGAAACTAATACAAAACTAAAACAAGTAAACTAAAACATCGCCGGGGTAGTGCAAAACCATAACTATTATATATATCTAAACTAAACTAAAACAATAAAAAAATTAAATAAACGCATTAAATGACATGATCATTCATAAAATACCCTAATAAGGGGAAGGAAGAAACGAATTGTTAATGATATGAGGAAGAGTAAAAGGATAAATTTCTACCCTGTCGAAATTCCGACGACTTTCCACATTAAATGATTAATATAGAAAATTAATCATTTACCCGACTATGAGTTTCATTAGGGAAAACTTGTATTTATTACCTACAACGATTAAAAATAATAACTTTATTGTTAACGTGCTCCATACATTAAGACGTAATAGTGCTAAAAAGTAATTAGTTTAATAAAAGTTTTGTCATTAACCGTAGTTAAATTAATGGGTTATTGTGTTTTTTTTTATTATTACCACGAAGTAATAGATACCTTAGTGATACAGCTCAAGGATATGGCAACATTGTATGAAAAATTAAGTCACAGAGGATATATTGCTTGCTTACACACGAAAACGTTTAATTGAGTCGAGAACATTCTTCGTTTCAAAATGCTTTAGTGTGTAAATAAATTTAACCTGAGTACTACTTAGGTTATATTTTTAGAAAACGTCGTATTATCTGTGTTATCGGACAATGAAAAATTTCTATTAATTTTGAATAGCCGAACCTAATATCCAAAGAACACGATTTACCGAAAAAACACCAAGCAAATATCGTTCGGTATTACGTCTGAACCAATGAGTAAAATCAGTAGTAAACAGCCTGTATATGCCCCACTGCTGGGCAAAGGCCTCCTTTCCTGTTAAGGAGGAGGTTTTAAGCTTAATCCACCACGCTGCTACACTGCGGGTTGGTGGATATACATGTGTCAGAATTTCTTCCGGCACATGCAGGTTTCCTCGCGCAGTTCTCCTACACCGAGCGCGAGATGAATTTAAATACAAATTTAGCACTTGTAAACTATCCTGGGATTTGAATCCGCGATCAGCGTGTGAGATAGAGTTGTTCTACCCACCAGGCCATCGCGTCAGTAAAACGAGCAATAATTTACCATGGTCAATGAACTTTTGCATAAATCATTGCACGCGCGTGCAATATACATATTTATTTTTATTCTGAGTTTAGAATTTTAAAAATACGCCATGTTAAATAACGATTACTGTATTTTATTAAGAAAAGACGAGACGAATTGATATGAAAAAAATAATAGACATTTTTTCAAAAAAAAAAAAATAGCCTTTTTATGGTTCTAGGAATTTAATTATATGCGAATACAACAAGGTGTCTTAATTTCATCCAAGGATCAACTTCTGGAAAGTAATAATAGACGCGAAACTAATCGACTTATTTTTTTACAAAATGCTTAATGTCATACATTAATTAAACCTGCATATTCAAACATCCCTGAAACAATAATACTCACCAGCTATCTGGTTCAGTCGCCTTAAAGCCCTGCACATGGGAGTGCGAACTCGCATGGTCTTCCCTCTAGCTCGCACCGCCATACTCCCCCCTCGCACCATCTCACCTAAACGCGCGCATGTCTTCTCGTTCACAGAAGTCAACTTCCTCCGGAGTTCACCGTAATTTATCAACGCGTATAGCTCTTGGGCAACCTTTTTCACATCTGGAATCGTCAAGATTCGATCTAAATGAGGGAAATTTTAAATATCATTATAACAGAACAAAGATCATAAATAATTAATATGGCAAGCCGCCCAGTACCTAGCTGTAGTAAATTGACCACATCTAGTACACAGGCTTGATCGGGGAAGTATTACATTATCACAGAAAATCGGCGTAAAGGAGCTCATATAGCTGTTTTTCGTACGGTGAGGGAGAAAGCCGGAAAAGCCTATCCCTCATCTCTATTACGCCCTATCTCATATCCTTTTTAAGGTGGCAACGCATTTGTGGATGCTGGTGCTGAAATCGTTCATGGGCGGCGGCAGTCACTTGTACGAGAAAAGATCAACTAGCTTCTTTAAAGATCTATAAAAAGAAGAAAGACTTACTTTCATCAAAACGCACGTGTTTCGAGAGCTTATGCCAAGTCCTGTAATAGAAGTGGCTGACTTGGGTCTTCGTCTTCAGGTTCCCATCAGGCATGCCCTTTTTCTTCATCTTAGCACATATGTAAGCGGTGATAGCGTCAAAGTCTTTCCCATATTCGTTTAGCGCTTCGAAGAATAAGCTTTTCTCGTCAGCAGACCAGAGCGCTTTGGGCATACGTTGTTTGACGGTTGGAAATTTGAGAGGGTCTTTATCATCCGCTTTGTTTGGTGTTTCACATTCCGTTGCATCTGTACGTAATAAATAACATTTTAACACAATTTATACTCAAGGGGATTTTTCTATTTCGTAGAAGATTTAAGCAAATAATATTTTTTAAGTCTTGTTATTCGATAATTCGTTTATATGCATATCTTGAAAAAGATTTGAGGTAATGTTATAATGTATATAAGCCGTTCACATTTTTATTACAACTTATTTTTAATGGTGCAGCGACAAATGCAATCAGATAAATTTATCAATAAGTTGAATTACTCTACAACGTTAGTTACTCAAGAAAAAAAAGTAACAGAACGTCCACCCATAGCTCCTTATCAGAAAAGTCATTTTCTTGTATAAATTTATTTTTATTGATGACGTAAGCAGTAACAAACTTAAGATGGAGTAGAGATCTTAAGTTCGTATAAAATATAATAGTAAAAAACGTATTCTTCTTACTTTTGGCATCCTCACCTCGATTGGCCTGCGGTTCTAGCCTAAGCTTCTTGATGACCCTGGCACTGGTTCGCTGCTGTTGCTGGGTGGTCAAGGAACCGAGCAGTTCTGTTCGCTCTTCATCGGCAAGTGGTGGGGCTCCTGGTGACATGGCTGTCTCTTTCACACCCACCTGGAAAGAAAGAGACGGTGCTAGATTACATGGTATTTGAAAATATGGTTACGTTTGGTATTCGTCATCTGGAATTGCTAGTATATATTAAAATTATTAAACGATAAAGTATTTTGTAAAAAGTTGTATTAAGAACGGAATATATAATTAGTATAGATTTTTAGGACATATTTTAAGATATTTATTTATCCTAAATGCTGACATAAATTTAAAGGATTGATTATTAAATTTTTTGCCGGCTCGTCAGTAGGATAAACAATTCAATTCAATTCTTTGGTTTATGGCTTTTAGTTGTGCCAATTAGACACATGTTATTTCGCCAATGTCACGTGGAATGGAGAAAACACGATGGAGATTGATCGGTGGGGTCGAGAAAGGATCTACACTAAATAATTAATTGTGTCAAATGAGACTGACATGACTATGTTTTACGTATACGGTTTAATGAAAATACTTCAATTAAATGGTTTTTGAATTTATTACGTAAAATGAATGATATTATATACCTATAGATTATACGATCATGGTTTTTGGCACAAAATGCCTACTACTCTCGACGATGTTGCCAAGCAACCAGCTAGCGACTGAGTATGACAGACGAAAGTACTTTGGGCCAACAAGTTAATTTAGGAGCTATTCAAAGTTGAAAATGGGTACAGATTTTTAACGTTAAATAATAAGAATGTAACATATCTATAAGTAGCGATCCCTCGGACTTTCATACAAACTTCCAAACTCCTTTTTTTTCTCTTTTATTTTATTTTCCTTTTCAGGGCCGAATTTTGCAATCTAGTCTTAGTGAGCACCTGCGTCATAAAAATAACCCCCATGCAAAATTTAAAACTCCCAGCAGTTGTAGTTTCTGAGATTCCGTGATCTATATCTCACTCATAGATTATAAAATATTATTGTTTAGAATGACATGTCTAGTTTATTAGACTTCAATTTATTAGTCAATCAAAAATCAAAATCAAAAAATACTTTATTCAAGTAGGCTTTTAAAAGCACTTTTGAATCGTCAAAATAAACAAAAAGTACTTAAATTAAGGAAAAGCTACCACCGCTTCGGAATGTAGATTCTACCGAGAAGAACCGGCAAGAAACTCGATAGGTACTCTTTTAAAATTGTGTTATTAAGTATATACATTTTAAAAATTACAAATGTTTATATTAAACATCCTGTATGAAATTCATCTATACTAAATCCATGCATTATTATCATCTATATAATCTTGTACAGAATAATATGCTTTAGCTATTAAAGAATTTTTAATATACAATTTAAACTTATTGATTGACAACTGCAAAAATTTCTTTGGTATTTTGTTATAAAAACGGACACCTTGCCCCAGAAAGGAAACATTTACTTTGCGAAGTCGAAAGCTTGGTGTTATGAGTTTATCCTTTCTTCTTGTGTTAATACAATGCGAGTCACTATTTCTCTCAAAACAATCAATATTGGTATGGATATGTATAATATTGTTATAAATATACTGTTACGCAACCGTTAGTATACCTACTTTACTAAAAACATCTCGAAGGGATTCCCGAGTGTATGTAGTCCCAGACTTCTTCATCCCCTCTATGACGTTCTCCCTCCTGAAATCCCCCGTCCTATAAATGTTGAATGTTTATTGATTGTGTTTAGTCCACTGTGTTCGTTTCTGTGTAAATATATTAAATGTAATAAAATTAAGTTGTAAATAAAACATGTGATTGTCCCATTAATATTAGTTGCATTTTTATACTATATATTTATTATATTTATAACTTTTTTGTGTTGTTTTAGGACTAACAATGAAATTCACACAATTTTAGGGTGTTTTCAAAATTTAGTCAAGGTTGGATTCTCGACCCCACCGTTCAATCTCCATCGTGTTTTTTCCATTCCACGTGACATTGGCGAAATAACATGTGCCTAAGTGGCACAACTAAAAGCCATAAACCAAAGAATTGATTGATTAGTGTACGTAGTATATGGGAAGTATATTATTTCTTACATAACATTTTCAATTATAAGATAATAAATTAGAAGGTATTTACCTTATAATCAGCGTCCGAGAACACAATCCGCATATAATGTCCTATCATATATGACATTTTAAATAACCTATTATTCTGTCTCGAGCGGAAGTCGCGTGTTTTACTTTTATACTACTTAAATTCTGACTTTAAAAAAAATGAAGATGTGATTTTTATTATTTCTCTAAATGTATTTAAATGTTCAAAACTAAACCCCTTTTATATATTCTCTTAAAGACAATTTACAATATTTTTTATCTAAGTCATGTTTTGCATAAGAACGAGACGGTTTAGGCTAAAACAAATTATGTAGAGGTAAAAAACTTGATTTTTTTTTAAATATATTTATCCCGGCTGACATATACAAGCTTAAAAAAAGGTAAAAGTCATGAATGACAAAACCGGTTATATGCGAGTCGGTTTCTCACAGAAGAAGGGTTCTGTACCATTGTATAAGTAATGTCATTATATACTTTTTAAATACTTTTCAAAAGGAACAATAGAGCTAACAATATGTAAAAAATTGGTAATTCCGACTCACACTTAACCAATTTTTATTATTTGTTGTTTCATAGCAGTGATATCTATTACGGTACATTTTTTAAATTTGAATTTTTTGATGCAATGTCTTTATCTTCTCATTAATTAAGCTTGATTGGATTTTAAAATCGTGTTCACATAGTTGAAAAAAAAAATACATATACATTTTATGTTTTAGCTGCATTAGTTATTAATAATCCATAAATAATAAATTATTAATTATTATCATATTTAAGTGTCTAAAACACAGAAACGATTGTCTCACTGTTAAGATTATTTAGTTAATTTTTATGTCTTCGTTCATTTATAAAATACAGTTATTTCACTCAATTAGAATCCAAGACTGATAGTAATGTAAAATCATTTCTTAGTTAAATGCTTAAGAAATTTACTGAACCAATTAAGAATGAAATGTATCGTATTGATAATAGCTAAAGACAACAACAGCTTAAGCTTGGCGTAGCTCTTTTTCATTCGCGTTAATATACATTATGTTTTTAAATAATGCACATGCATTGATTAAATAATATGTTTAACTCTCGTAATTGACATAAAACAACTCTGTAACCTGGTATCGTTTACCTAGGTAGCCTTACGAAAGCTGTTTCTATCACATATATGGACGCTGATAAGCAATACTGTGTCAAGCCACACGGACTTCATTTTAAGAAAATGGCGTCTAAAGATGTCAAACCTATTCTTAATAAGTTTGTTTGAATAAGTATTTATTCATATTTTCTTTTCTTTGTTTGATAAAAGGTATCATGAATTAAATGCAGATTGATATATTTAATATATTATCTAATAAAAAGTTTTTAAAAAGATAAGAATTTTGTATAAATCACAGAATAAGGAACGACCTGGAAATTCGAAACAATTAATTAAGAAACTTTTTTCTATACTTATTTAGTTTATATGACTTCATTTTTTATTGAATAATGTTAAATAGGTGATGCAGTATCAAAATACACCAATATCTCCGAATTTCACTTTTTGTGGGTTGACACATTATTGCTTATCAGCATGCATATAGGCACTGATAGTAAACTCTTTCGGGCGTTAAAAAATGACAAAGAACCTATGTAAATCTTTATAAAAGTCTGAGAACAGAGCCTATAAGTGTAATTCTCGCCTAACAATTGCAATTATCTAAATTTAACGCAAATTTAACCGCATCTAGTTATGTATGAATATACGACAAAAAATTATATACATTATTCTTATAATACCTTTACATAAATAGCCAGATAAGATCGATTAAGTGGAATTAAATGGATATTAACAATTGTAACATCGGCAACAACAATAATGATACTAATTACGCTGTATTATATATTTTATAATGGATAGTTTATATCAAAAGAATTTGTATAAAAATAAATAAAAAAGATGAATGGGATGGGATGGACGCTGATAAGCAATACTGTGTCAAGCCTCACGGACTTCATATTGAGAAAATGGCGTCTAAAGATGTCAAACATATTCTTAATACATTTGTTTGAAGATGTATATATCCATCTTTACTTTTCTATATTGATGAAGGATAAAATTAATTAAAGATTTATATATTTAATGTGATATCTAATAATAAGTTTTTCAAATATTTAAGAGACTAAATTGCAAAATATAGAACAGACTTGAATTAGAAACATTAAGAAACTTTTTTCTGTACTTATTTAGTTAAGATGACATGAAATTATTTTTATTAATGTTAAATAGATAATGCAGTATTATAGTATATAGTTATAGTAAATACATCAATATTTCATATAACATCAAAATTTAACTTTTTGTGCATTAACACATTATTTCTTATCAGCATCTAAATGATAGTTAAAAAAAGGAACCGTCGTCAAAAGCAAAATATATGTTTTCGTTTGGATGACATACATATTTCAGTTATTTTGATTTAAAAACCATACCACTAAACTGATTTTGATAAAAATTCTAAAGGTCCAAATTGAAAGTAAACCTTTTCAAATAAAAAAAAAAACACGTGCTCATAATTTGTATCTACTTTCAAGTATTTTTTAAATTAATTGTTTGTTTTAAAATTGAAACTAGACCTATACATACATTTTAGTCATCCCAGTAAGAATCGGTAGTTACGGTCATTATTAAATAGCCATTCTCTTTGTCAACATACTAATGAAATGCACTATAGTTCGAGACACGGCATGCATTTTATAGATATAATTAGCTTAAAGGCAAAACAACAAAAAAGCAAAAACTAGCAACATATGTCAAAGTCAAAATCGGACAAATTAATGCTTTATAATTTTTCCAATATGGCGGCAGATAAATTATATCGAACGAAAACATTTATTTATGACATCTGACTCACAACCAATTTCGGCGCTTGAACTTCTAAAAATAACCAATATTTATTTAAATTATTATAAAGTAAATGATATTGCACTACCCTTTTAGGATTCAACGCAGTCGGTTAAAAATCACACGCGCGATACGTCACGAAACGTGCGTTAAGCGACATTCGATAAATAAGCCGGAAGGCACACAGCTCCTCACATTCCGAGCGAAACGGTTTCGCGCGTAGTTTTTTTTTTAATTCAATAAAAATAATTTGAAAAAAGAAAATGTGCCAATTTATGTTCAGATTTTGAAGGAATATATTTTTCTATTTTGTTCTTTGTTAGGTCTGTGCATAAATATATATAACATTTGTTTTTAAATTAATAGCAATGTTGGGTTCGATTTCGCGCGTTTTTTTCATTCTGTGCTGTTTCGTTACGAGTGAGCAACAGATGTTGAGGAAGGAAGCCTATGAGACTGTTGAGAGTATTTTATTATATTTATAATTCATTATGAAATAGTTTAATAATTAAAAAAAAACCTGTATTTAGATATAACAATAACGATATTTAACATAAAGCATATAGATTATATATTCAGTTTTTTTTTAATTAAGCTAATTAAAATTCTTAATCATTAGACGTATATTTACAATATTTAATATAAAAAATTATTAACATATTATTTAATTTAATGTTACGCACTTAAATAATATTATAAATCTCCATTTTTGTTCTACTTTTTAATTTTTCAATATTATTTAAAAGCTGAACTCAACTACTTACAGTATTTTGTAACATTTAACATTAAATAAAATTATCACCAAATATTTTAAAAGTATTATTTACATTTTAATATTTATAGAGCTTAAGTTTTACGTGTTGTGTATCTATGTAATTTTATATTCTAAATTGACGACTGATTTAATTCATTAAAATGGTTAACTTCTTTGCTATGTGTATATGATAAAAATCTATTTAAGTGTATTGTGTCATATAAATGATGTTTATATATTTTTATAAACTAAGTAAAACCGATTTTGGATTTAAGCCAATCATTACGATTATTCACACAGCAATCTTGTGTTGTTATTTTTGTTTATAAAATGTACAGGATCTTGAGCGTGAATTTACTTCGGATTATTTTTTTTCCAATGAAGAATAACTTGGGAAATTCATAAATAGTGTATACTTTTATCAATTACAAAAAGTTTATGGAATCGTATAAGTAGTTTTAGAAATTACAACCTATATAAAGTTACAATTGTCTCGTGGTAGTAGCGTGATGTAATATAGCCTATAACTTTCTGTATTTCCTTAATAAACGGGTTATCTAGCAGAAATGAATATGTCATTTTGAATTAGTAGTTTCGGAGATTTCTACCTATATAAACAAATTTTATATATTTAGAATACTTTATACATAAAAGACGACCGATTTAGTCTAGTGATAAAATAGTGAAGTAAAAAAATGTTTTTCTATAAATATTTGTTCCTAGATCCTGGCATTTTTCTGGTGGGTCTAACCACTGTGCCTAGGAGAGCACATAAAACATTCGTTTATTCTTTTTTAGCACAATCCCCTGATAATGATCGTTATTCTTACTAGGGAAATTATTCTATTCCAATGGTTACTTTTTGCTCAAGGGTTGCAACGGTAAGATGGCAATCGCTCTGTGTGAAATCAGTAACTTGAACTAAAATAATAAGCAGACCCTTGTAACGAGACGTGCTAGGTAGATGATGACTTTAGGAGATAACTCAACTTGAAATGCTCTCAGACTTTCATATACCATATAAATTGTTTATCTTTGCGTAAAGTACTGTCAGTGCCTTGTTTTTGATATTCACGGCTTACGTAAGATTACCTATTGCCAGGTTATGACGGTTCATTACCAGAATAAAACTTACAAGTGTATGTCTCCCTTTATATATAAAAAAATAATTGCTCTTTATAATTATCGAAGTTAGTGATTTTGTATGATAATTGCAACGATTACATTGTATTCGAATAGTGGCGGCAGTAAAGAGTTCACCGGGTCACCTAATATATACATTTTACTCCATCTAACTCCACCCATGTTCAATTTACACACATTACTATGAGCATTAACGTAATTATTGTTTTCGTAAAAAATATAACTACTACTAAGAAAGGGCTTTTAGGAAAAAATCCCTTAATTCATATTTTATATAACTGGTCTTATCGCGATAACTAATCGGAATAATACCTTTTTATTGCCCGACGTTCGGACGAAGATGCATGGATGCAACTACAACAATTATAAGACCCGTTCATAGCATGAAGTAATATAGCCTATAGCCTTTCCAATAAATTAACTATCTAACACAAAAATAATGTTGTCGAACCAATAGTTCCTGAGATTAGCGCGTTCAAATAAACAAACAAACAAACTCTTCAGCTTTATAATATTAGTATAGATACAACATAAGACACAATGCGATATCTTGACATACTGGATATGTGTGTGTGAAATCAAAATACTCATGGAACTCTAATAAAACAATCGTATTTATTATTAAAATAACTAATAAGAATATTATACGTTTTCTTCCTTATATTAATACATATATAATACGTTCCAAAATAGGCAAAACCAGATCTACTGACATTCTAACAGTGGTATGTCTCCTATGTCTTTAACACAATATTTATATTCAACTCAATTCCGCTCGCGGCTCCCCTTGATAAAAGGTCATCTATGTGTTGCTCTGATGTATTCAATTAAAAATATATTCAAAATATACTTTAAGGGCCGCCCCTTGCGGCTTCACTCGCGTTCATGGTTACTGCTTCGCTCCTATGAGTCGTAGCGTGATGTGATATAGCGTATAGACTTCCTCAATAAACTAACTCAAAAATAATTTTTCTATTCGAACCGCTAGTTCCTGAGATTAGCGCAAAACAAACTCGTCGGCTTTATAAAAAAAACGCATCACACTTAACGGCCCCCATTAAGACCTCGTGGTCTAGTGTCGGGGGTCCGGAAACACAACACTAACACAACCACCCAGACCACGACAAACATCCGTATGGCCAATACAGACGTTTGCTGTGAGCGGGGATCGAACCCGCGACCGTTAGCGCTTCAGTCAGTTGCAGTGACCACTGCGCCAACGTGCCTGTCAAATATTAGTATAAATTCAAGTCGGCTTTTAAAGCGCTTATGAACAGTCAAGATCCAAATTAGTTTTTTAAGTACAAAGCTACCACCCGTTTGGAAAGTAGATTACCGATAAGAACTGATAAGATATTTATTTATTTATTTTCTTTATTTAGGAAACAAACAATTTTTAAATCACCTTAATGTTAAAAACATAAATCAACGAAGTTTCCACTTAAAACAAATATTCGATCGATACTAACTATACTAACGTTATGTTTTATTAAAATCTGTTCAGTGTTTTTTGCGTCATAGAGGAACAAATCGATACCTCCCACGTAAGTTGTTGTAACCCCAAAATTACAATTTTACAGTAGAGCACTTTAATCCGTTTTAGTTTGAAAGTTACAACAAAATACGCCTTTTTTCAGACGTATTTTGTTGTAACTTTCCTTGAAAATGCAATGCAAATTCGTGTAGTATTCAGTAAAAACGATAATGGCAATTTTGTGGCTTACAATAACTTACGTGGGAGGTATCGAAATAAATATCCATCTATACTCACAAAACTGTCGTCATTCGTCGGTAGGTTAAAGCTAGAGGCGTAACTATAGGGTCGGAGGGCTGGCAAAAAGCCACGCGCCCTGGACCCGAGAAGGCCCCGGATTGAAGGAGATTTATTAATAAAAATCTTATTAAAAGTAAATTGTTATTTCATTATAAATATGTTTTTTGACAGACGCGTTGGCGCAATGGACACTGCAACCAACTAAAGCGCTAACGGTCGCGGGTTCGATCCCCGCTCACGGCAAACGTGTGTATTGGCCATACAGATGTTTGTCGTGGTTTGGGTGTTTGTGTTAGTGTTGTGTGTGTTTCTGGACCCCCGACACAAGGTCATGAGATCTTAATGGGGGCCGTTGAGTGTGATGCGTTATTATTAAAATATGTATAAACCTATGCCCATGATAATAAAACTTATCAGATATTTAACTAAAATTCATACAATATTATTAATAGTTTTGGTTAACGACTGAAGTGGTTCATTAAAATTAAGTTATTACGACTTTGACTTGGAGGCTCCATCCAAAGAATTTGCCACGGGCCTCAAATGGTGTAGTTACACCTCTTAAAGCTGAACGAAAAATACTCTTTAACATTACATATTAAGTAAATATACTAGCTAAATCCCGTTGCTTTGTGTGTTGAATCATTCAATAAATTAATCACGTTCCTAATTTAAATATTTTATTTTTTCGCAGGAACATGTTATATTTCACAGGAAAAATTATTATATATGGCTATACAAAATTCTATACGTGCTTGCAAAAGTTCGCTTTATTACACTTATAAGTTTTAAACTTACACTTAATTTATATACATATTTTAATATCTCTAAGTCAACCGGGCTTCTGTTGGAAATATGACCAGCGTTAGCAGAATCGATATTTAAAAGTAAGAATAGCTATTCGAAGTACTAGTCCTGCACGGACGAAGTCACGGTCACCAGCTAATATATAATGTAATACTTAAATTTTATTTATTTATGTAAAATATTTAAGATCCACAGATAAGACACAAGGTTTTCTTATTAATTTAAATAAAATATATCAGCCAGTAAAACAGATATAAGATATGATTCATAAAATGATATATTATTTATGTAATTTGTTAGTTTAGTGGTCTTTTATTATAATTAGCTTTTAGGATTCCGTATGAGTAAGTCTTCTTTGTCTGTCCTATCATTCGTCTGTCTTAATTTTATGTTTTATTTCTACTAGCTTTGTTTGTACTCTTGTTTGTTCTAATTGTACATTATTTTTAAATAATATAACAAAATATACACAAAATATAGCCTATGACCATCTAGAATAATGTACCTTTCAAATTGTACCATAATTTTTAAAATAAGTTCAGTGGTTCTGGAGATTACTTCACTTCTTATTTTTTAATTAATTTTCCTAGCCAGAAATCGATCCCGCTGATTTATTATACACACAACCCGTATAACTGCACTATCTAAGAGTGTTAATTAGAAGGATCAGCTTCTGGGAAGTAATAGTGCAATCTAAAGGAAAAAAAAAGGCTTATTTTTTACAAAATGCTATTAAAGTCACAAATGCACGATACATTTGAAATAATAATGTTTTTACATCTTATTATTATATATATTAACAAATAAAAAGTAGTAGGGGTGGGAATTCCTATATTTTGACGCTGATAAGCAATACTGTGTCAAGCCACACGAACACCATTTTGAGAAAATGGCGTCTAAAAATGTCAAACTTACGACCTAGAAATTCGAAACAATTAATTAATAAACTTTTTTCCGCACTTATTTAGATTATATGACTTTATTTTTTATTGAATAATGTTAAATAGGTGATGCAGTATCTAAATACATCAATATCTCTGAATTTCGCTTTTTGTGGGTTGACATATTATTGCTTATCGACGTCCATTTATAATAAAACTTTTTTTTATCTGTTGCAAAAATGGTAACACATTCTTCAAACTTGATTTACCAATCTCGAATCGCTTATACGGAACCCGTTTATGTGAATCGAAACATACTGATTTTAATATTACAATGTAAATATTTATTTAAATATTATCTACGCATTCATTTTTGTTAAAGAATTCAGGAAGAGAAAAATGACATAATTTTAAACTAGTTTTTTCTCATGACATTGACCGGATCATATTATCAAGATCAAACCTAAACAAGATATGACATTAATTCGAGTTTTAATTGCTTTTATCTAGACATTTATATATGCTGATAAGCAATAATGTGTCAACCCACAAAAAGTCAAATTCGGAGATATTGATATATTGAGATACTACATCACCTATTAACCATTATTCAATAAAAAATAAAGTCATATAAACTAAATAAGTAGGAAAAATGTTTCTTAATTAATTGTTTCGAATTTAAAGGTTTCCTATTCCATTCCTTATTTTGTAATTTATACAATAATCTTATACATTTGAAAGCCTTTTTATTGGATAATATATTAAATATATCAACCTGCGTATAATTCATTATAATTTTTATCAAAAAAGGAAAGAAAATATGGACAAATACTTTTTAAAACAAATTCATTAACAAAAGGTTTGATATCTTTAGACGACATTTTCTCAAAATGAAGTTCGTGTGGCTTGACACAGTATTGCTTATCAGCGTCCATATAATTACTTGTCCTGACTGAATGACTGATTCGTTAACGCAGAGCCTAAACCGCTGAGGCTATAAACTTGAAATTTTGGCAGTTTATGCTTTTAATGTTGTAAGAATTTACTAAGAAAGGAATTTTGGGAATGAGGGATGAACCTTAAGGTGGTAAAACAACTGATGGACGTTTGTATGCAAGTCCATCACTTTCAAAGTAAGAAACACGAAACTTAATACGTCTGGTTAGGAATAAATACACGTGTACATCGGCGTTTTTTTTTGTTTACCCCAAGCTAGGGAAATTGTAGTTTGTAAATCTATATGTAACACGGGCGAAGCCGATGCGGGCCGCTAGTTTATGTATATTTTGACGTAAGGGGCGATGTACATTAATCTCGAAGGGAGAGGTGGTCCGGAAAAAAATCGGAAAATATCACGAGGGATCTAAAAAGTTGCTAAAAAACTTCACGTGATTAATGGACAGCCATAAATGCACAGCTTAAAACAGAATATGGGATGAAATGAAATAGGATATAAGAAGAGGAATAGGAGATATTAGAAACGCAGTTGTATGAGATAATTCACGTCGATCTTCTCTGCTCGTGACGCGCTGTCCCCGTCGAGCTACTATACGAGCTGAAGTCAGTAGACTACAGTTAGGCTCTACATAATTAAAATGTTTATGATACCATTTTTTTCTGTGTACCTACTTTTACGCTGATAAGCAATACCGTGTCAAGCCACACGGATTCCATTTTAAGAAAATCTTGTCTAAGCATATCTAATCTATTCTTAATAAATTTGTTTTAAGAAGTATATAAATTTTCTTTTCAATTATGATAAAAGGTATAATGAATTTAAAGCAGATTGATATATTTAATGTGTTATCTAATAAAACGTTTTTTAAATATTTGAGATTATTATATAAATTGAAAAATGTGGAACGTACTTGAAATTCGAAACATTAAATTAAGAAACTTTTTTCGCTACTTATTTAGTTTATATGATTTGAATTTCGATTGATGTATTCTGATCATCAAAATACATCAATATCTCCGAATTTGACTCTTTATGGGTTGACACATTATTGCTTATCAGCGTCCATTTATGAACAATAAAGTTGATACGAATAAACAATAAGTTATACGCATATTTTTATTGTTCCTACGTATCTATTGTTTACTGTCGCGATATGCCCGCCGAATGACGATGATGTAGGAAACAAACTCAGATCTGAATGCGAAACTACTGCGCACGTGACGTTAATTCCAATTAAAATTCACTGTTTCTTTTTAACAAGAGAAAAATAACGTAACTTTCAAAACCGTTACATTGTTCGTCTTTATCGTTTTACAATAAATTTTATTTTACAATGCAATATATTACAAATATTATATTATTTCCGAGTTTCAACACAATTACATAGAAATGGGAATTTATTTACATTTTAAGCGTACATTTTTTTTTTTAAATTCATCTCTTGCTGGGCGATTCAAAACGTTAATCATTATCGTAATTCAAAAATTACATAATTACAAACAAATTATATTTCTTTATAATATAAGTATAGACTAGCTTCTAATGGCTTCGAATTGTTTTAAAACCATACATGTTTTCTGAACCGCGTCTCTCTTATTTTAATCAGCATCTAACCAGCTGTGATGTAAAGCTTTTGTCATTCAGCATTCCATAATAGTACTACGTACGTAGAGTGCATCTTTTAATAGGTATTTAACTTTTACTTAATCGTATAAATAAATAGAAGGCAGCTTAAGAGAAAGTAGTCATTGCCGTTTAAGACATGAGTTTTTTTCTTTTTTTTTTATTTCAAACAATATATAAAACTAAATCTAAGTTGACCGACACGTTGGTGCAGTGGTCACTGCACCTGACTGAAGCGTTAACGGTTGCGAGTTCAATCCCCGCTCGATACAAACGTCTGTATTAGCCATGCGGATGTTTGTCGTGGGTGTTTATGTTAGTGTTGTGTTTCCGACACAAGGATATATGGTCTTAATGGGGGCCGTTGAGTGTGATGCGTTTATATTGTATAAATTCTAAGTTGATCTACTTGTGAAACCTTCTTTCACCTACCTAGACGCTGGTAATTCTGTGAGTGAGACATAGAGTTCCACGTTTTAAGGAATATATAAAGAGTTTAAGTTTTAAGCATATTGTTTTATCATTGAATAAGATTTACTATTATACAGTTTTTCCAATTCATCCGTAAAGTTATCAATACACAGATTGTGTATTGATAACTTTACATCATGGATTGGGTCAAGTGCTTTAGCTATAATCACAACGCAAGCTGTAACTCTTGTAGGCCAAATTATTTCTGCATATCATTTGTTAAGGCGTAGGCGAGAATCACACTAGTAAGTTTTGTTGTATATAGATGATCATAATGCTCCGTGCATTATGATCATCTATATAGCTAGATTTCTCTTCAGTATAGTTAGATTTCGTACAAGTTTTTAATATACATATTTGTAATTTTTAAACGTATATACTTAATAACACAATTTTAAAAGAGTACCTATCACGTTTTTTTTGCGGTTCTTCTCGATACATTCCAATCATTTACTACATTCTAAACCGGTGGTAGCTTTTCCTTAATTTAAGTATTTTTTTTTGTTTTTACGATTCAAAAGTGCTTTTAAAAGCTTAGTTGAATTAAGTATTTTTTTATTTTGAATTACATCTACACTAATATTAAAAAAAGGTAGTTTATTTGTAAGTTTGGTATGTAGGGGGTAATATCTAAATATAGTAATTCAATTAAAAAAAATCTGTTTGCGCTCGATAGCCCATTTAATGAGGAAGGTTATATGTTATACTAGCTGTGCCCGCGACTTCGTTCGCGTGGATTACAGAATGCTTGGAATGTCTCCTGCAAAGCAAGGTTATAATAGTCTGCGGTGCTGCTCAAGAAAGGAGCTTCTTACTTTGGGAACTTTCTGGTTATATTTATAAGCAGACTCTAATAATTAGAATTTTTTACTGAATTATTTAGATACGGTATTTGTTTACGGTTTTCACTATAAATGTTGAAGAAAAGTGTTTTGTGCTAGTCCTTAAAATTTCGACTGTATAACAGTATATTCCCGCCGAGGTTCTCCTTATATTATACATCGCGTGACTTTTTTAACTGGGCTTGATAGGCCATATCCGGAACTTTAAGGAATCGCGAAAAATACTTAAAGGAGTCTCGTGTCCGATTTTGAGAAATCTAAAACTACATCATAAGTTTTTTTGATTTCATGAGTCTCCTGACCAGGAATTGAACCCACTATATAAAAAAAAATACATTCTGTATTATTGCACCACCTACCTAATAGTGTCACTTGTAAGAATCAACTTTTGGAAAGTAATAGTAAGAGACACATTAAAGGAAAAGATTTATTTTTCAACAAAATAACATTAAATCTATACATGAATTAGAAGTTAAGTAATCGATTCTATTTATATCAAATATACATAATCAAATATGTGGGTTAAATCATGACTCCCGGTAAATTTAGAAAAAAAGTCTGCATTACTTCGAACGATTTGTTTATTTGCATCAAAATGCTAGTCACCTACTAAAGTAAGGAAAGAATGTAAAGAATACAACCAAAAATATATAAAATGAATAAATCACAGTAACTTATTTTATGTTTGTCTATTTTTTCTATGTGAGCTATACAAAGTTGATAGAATGTGACGTTTGTTTTGGTCCCCGTCACCTACTCCGTTACCTAAGTAGGTTTAGATAATTCCTAAAAAGATGAATCAATTTATTGAAAACCTACATTTTACTGGACTCGGCTATTGTACTCACCCGCTATTGGCGCTACAACATCCCTTATAATTTTAAAATTTCACTTTTAGGTATGATCGTTTCTTTGAAGAATTACAAAAGATTTAATTAATGTATGAATTTGATAGAATTTTGTAAAAAAATTGCCTTTTCTTTTTGTTGCAGTTAACTATATACTAATACCTCTCTGAAGTTGATTCTTATAATATGTGACAGTATCAGATGATACAATCATACAGAATGTTAATTTTTTCCAAAATCAACGTGTTCGTTTCTGGCTAGAAGAACTTATTTTTAAAAAAACTAATGATATAGTTTTAGTTTTTATTAAAATCGGCTCTGTTCCTCCTTTAATTATTTTTCGCTATTGCTTATAGTTTCGGATTCGGTCTGTCATATCCCGTAAAAAAATTACCCAGTAAATATATTATTTTCCAAATTATTATATTTATATAATATACATATATCTTCCCTATTTGAATTAGATGTTGTTCACTATTTCATTGGTTTCAATTTTGTTTCTTATTACATTAGCTTTCTGTTCAGTGAAAGTTTCGTCAAAATCGGTCCAGCTGTTTTAGATATTACCCGTAACAAACTGAGTGACTGATAGACGGACAAAAATTTTAAAGTTATTAATTTTGTTGTCAATACCGTGTATACTTTAATATGCATTTATTTATAATTAGAAACGGACCCATCAATTATATTTGGACGCTGATAAGCAATACTGTGTCAAGCCACACGGACTTCGTTTTGAGAAAATGGCGTCTAAAGATGTCAAACCTATTCTTAATAAATTTATCTTTTTTATTGAAATTATTCATCTTTTTTTTCTATTTTGATAAAATGTACTTGAAATTTGTTTGGATAATGTTAAATAGGTGACGTAATATCAAAATACATCAATATCTTAAAATTTGACTTTTTGGTTGACACATTATTGCTTATCAGCATCCATTTATATATGTAGATGTATAACCTTCCCTATTTAAATCGCGATTACGCAATAACGAAATATTAAGAGAATTATCTCTTTTTTACTTATTCATTAATATATTTTTTTAATAAAAGTAGCCTAAGTTAATCCTTATAATATTAGCTAGGTATAGGGGTTGTTCAATAATCAATTTTTAAGAAATTTTTAAACTTTGTGATATTTCATAATTGTTTTTTTCTTCCATCCCCTCTCCCTCCTCTGGGCCTCACGTGATTAATCGACATCCTCTAACTGCAAGTGAAAGTCCCATCAAATTTGATTCAGCTGTTTCAGAGATTAGTTGTAGGAAACAGACTGACAGACAAAAAATTAAAAATTGGATTTTTTTATGTAAGTACTGTTATATACTTTCATGCATTTAGTAAAAAAATACAAAATAATGTTCGATGTGAACTCTTAAATTTACATAACTTTTTTATTTATGAACCGATTGAAATGAAACAATCACTAAATGTTAAGTGAAGCTTACTGCAATATATTAATGAAAACCACATCTAAATCGGATAAGCCGTTTCTGACATTAGCGGACATAAACTCACAGATAAACAGACAAATATCTAACAAATTATTGTTTTGGGTTCTATTGCGTAGGTAAAGACCCCCAATAATATTTTTTTTTATATATCTGTCGTGTGCAGACAGCGACCCGTTAGGTTTTTTTTGTACCTATCGATTAAAAATATCTAAAATAGAAGTCAGCCTAAGTCACTCCTTATAACATTTGCTAACTGCACGTAAAAGTACCATCAAAATTGGTTCAGCCGTTTTAAAGATTAGTCGGAACAAACAGATAGACAGACAGACTGACAGACAAAAATTTAAAAATGTATTTTTTGATATAAGTACTGTATATACTTTCATGCATTTAGTGAAAAGTACAAAATAATGTTCGACGTGAACCCTTAAATTGACATAACTTTTTTTATTTATGAACCGATTGACATGAAACAAACCCTAAATGTTAAGTGAAGCTTATCACAATATATTAGTGAAAACCGCATCTAAATCGGATAAGCCGTTTCTGAGATTAGCGTGCACAAACGCACAGATAAACAGACAAACAGACAAACAGATAAGAATTCTAAAAATCTTTGTTTTGGGTTCTATTGCGTTGGTAAAGGCCCCCAGTAAGATTTTTTTTCATATATCTTCCATGTACAGACAGCGACCCGCTAGAATTTTATTATTAGTATAGATTACATCACGCAACGACTCAACAACTCACAGGAGCAAACCAGTAACCATAAACGCGACTGAAACCGCAAGGCGCAGCTAGTAAGAATTACATTTTTTAAAATTACCGTTGCATCTGAAAGAATAGCTCAATTGGGAGTGCACCTGGCACGGAATATATTAAGATGTCGGTTCAGTCCTCGCTGTGACGCAATTTTTATTATTATTATAAAGATTTTGTTGATGATGACACACCATGGGAATAAGGCGATCGCTTCCGAGCTATCTCAATTAATTTTATACTTGTAATACATTATGACGTTGTTGAAAAAATAATAATAATTCAATAAAAGGCAAAAAAGAGTCCCGCTGAGTTTCTTCCGCGGTTTCTTTTCAGGTCTGAGGCTTAATCTTTTCCGAAACCGTGGTAGATTCATTTGGTAAACGTTCAAAAAGAGAATGTAAATTCCTTATTTTGAATAAAAATATTTTGATTTTGATTACATATAAGACTGTTTTCAGAGCGTCGCATGGTTACCCATCTTTTTCTGCTTACGCCAGGAAAATACAATGTACATAACTCTATAAATATATTTGTAAATATTTGACAGACGCGTTGGCGCAATGGTCACTGCAACTGACTAAAGCGTTTACAGTCGCGGGTTCGATACCCGCTCATGGCAAACGTGTGTATTGGCCATACAGATGTTTGTCGTGGTCTGGGTGTTTGTGTTAGTGTTGTGAGTGTTTCCGGACCCCCGACACAAGGTCATGAGATCTTAATGGGGGCCGTTGAGTGTGATTTATAAAAAAATATAAAGATAATGAAATGTTATCTTATATGCCAAGTGCATATTTTGTCAGGAACGATCAAACCTGTGGCCGTTACAGTAGCAGCCAGCTGCAGTGACTACTGAACCGATCGATCGTCTACATCTAAGTAATCGTGATCCGAAGTGCACGCACCCTTTGTCTGGGCAATTATATCGATTGTAATCACGCAAATATGTTGATATCACGATTTTATAAAATAGATGCTTGTGATTATAATTTTTATATAAGTTTTTCTTATATGTTTCGAAAGATGTAATTTATTTCTATACTTTATATGTCCATGATGTAAATGAAAATATAGAGCATTAATACGGTTACGTAGAAATTCTTATTTCTAGGACAAAAAGTATAGTATAATATTAAATTGAAATTGTTTAAATTACGTTACTATCAGTTTCGATAAAATTAAGTTAGTAATTTTATTCAAGTTTGTGTGCAGTTAAATTGGCAGACTTTTACTGCCTTACTACAAAAGATTTAAACAGACGTTAAACGCGCGACTGAGACAGTTTTGAGTTAAACATGCTTTAGATATAGATTAACATACGTTTAAGTAAGTTTAATGCATGTTTAGCCTAACCTATTTTAGCTGTCAAATGTAACGTATAACATTTTATCAATAAGTTTTTTATGAGTTTATTCGCTGTTAAGCAATTTATATAGTATTTTAAGCAATGTTTAATTTTTAAACACTGTTTAGCTAGACACGCGTTCAACATGGTTTTAATGCGTCTTTTGTAGTATGACAGATATTGTATATTCAATGTGACTTGAATTTACTTGGCTGGTTAAAAACATGCGATGTCAATATATACTGAACAAAATAAAAATCTGATCTACATGATTCTAAATGTGATAAAAAATCTAAAGAATTAACCTAAATTTAATAAAAGGTAAAATTAAGTCACGTAATAAAATAATTATTTATGATGAATAATTTATAAATTGTGCAATTGATATAATGATTTTACATACCAGACAGTTAGTGCATCTCTTGGAAGGCGTTCTAAGACATAAACTCTTTCTGCCTTACTACAAAAGATTTAAACAGACGTTAAACGCGCGTCTAAGACAGTTTTGAGTTAAACATGCTTTAGACATAGATTAATATACGTTTAAGTGAGTTTAATAGATGTTTAAAACCTATTTTTGCTGTCAAATGTAACGTATAAGGGTTTTCTAACGATGTCTTCCTTCACTGGCGCGAGACGACTTTAAGGATTTTAGCATGTGTAACCTGATAACATTTACCTAGGTAACCTTACATAAGCTGTGATTTTCAATAAACAAAGTCACTGACATTAAATATAATTCAGTATAATACAGTAAACATTCAGGTGTAAAAGCAATGATAAATAAATAATTAAAATGTTAAGACTTAGAAGTGTAATTTTCGCTTTATTATTAATTATAATTAATTTTATTACTACACAAAAAAAACGCTTCTGATTTTTAACGATAACTATCACTATGAAAACACGAAAATATTTTATAACAATGGAAAATATAAATTTTATAATCATAGATATTTTAAACTGTAACAGTAATAAAATGATTCTATAGATGATAGAACGTTTCCATCAATTAGGTTTATGTAATAGCCGGAAACATAAGCATGCAAATCACATACACTCGAAATTGTCTGCGATGTTATCAATCTATGGTAGCAGCCCATATGCTTCATTACACGATATTTCATTTTGGGATTGCATTCCCGAGAATATTAATATAACGAGAAATATAAATCCTATTAAAATACAAATAGGATAAGATAAAAATTATATTCACGTAATTGAAATAATACTATTTTAAACGAAGAGTTTTATTATTTTAAGAGTCGAGATGGCCTAGTGGTTAGAACACGTCGATCTCAACCGATGATCGCGGGTTCAAACCCCGGCTAGCACCTCTGAATTTTCAAGTGCTAAATTAATGTTCAAATTCATCTCGAGCTCGGCGGTGAAGGAAAACATCGTGAGGAAACCTACATGTGCCGGGAAAAATTCTGACACATGTATATCCGCCAACCCGCAGTGGAGCAGCGTGGTGGATTAAGCTCTAAACCTTCTCCTTAATAGGAGAGAAGGCCTTTGCTCAGCAGTGGGATATTAACAGGCTGTTACTTTACTACTTTACTTTACTATTTTAAAAGGTTTTAAATCGCGTATATTAACTATTTTTATCATCCCGACGTTTCGAGCACTTTGCAGCGTTCGTGGTCACGGGTAGATTCTCGTAATTGTTATAAAACAACTCTGTGTACAGTTACCGATTGTCTATTTTTCTTACTTGTCTCAATTAGTAACAATGCTTAGAACAATAATTACGAATTTTCGAATATTATTTGTCATTATAATTTTTCATCATAAAATGATTTAGTTTAATGATTTAAGTAAAGAAAAATAGACTGTATATATTCGTGTGCGTTATCAAATTACAATATAGAATCGGGTATCAAAAAATAGGATTATAATTGCCTTGCACAAAGTGGGTATGAAGTCATCGGTCATATTCCAGATACTTCAAAAGCTTGATATCAGCCGTATGTTCGTATATCGTACTATCCACAGATACAACGACACTTCCTCTGTCGATCAGAAAAGATCGGGCGGCCGCGTGCTGTTAGCACTACAAAGGCTGTTAATGCTGTTAACGCCACAGTGGGACGAAACTCCATTAGGAAGCGAAACATTTTATCGCGAGAAATGAAGAATCCTGCTAGGACTCTTTATTATAAAACAATACCTAAATCTCAGTTCTCGTCATCTATATACAGGACATGCCGTACATAAATCTTTAACCTTACACAAACTATGGCTGCATAAAATAAGACACTTGGAGTAAATTGTATTACGTGTAAAGCAGCAACAACTTATTATTTTCATTACGAGAATCACATTTATACGTTTTGTTAACAGACTTTTATACAAGACTATACACTTGAAACAATTTATCATCAGTGCCTTTATTTTGACAGCAATAGCTTATAAGTGTAATATGTGAATAACGAGAGTAAAACTCACAAATGTAACTCTCGCCTTTTTAGCCTCTTAGGCGAGAGTTACATTATGTACTATATGTAACTTGATCCCGCTACCAGTCGTTGTCTCATTCGTGCTAATGGTTATTGCTTCCCCCTATAAATCATAGCGGGGTGTAACATACCATATGACCGATCTCAATGAACGTGCTATCCAACGCAAAAATATTTTTTTTAAATTGGATCAGTAGTTTTAGATATTACCCCCTACATCAAAGGCGTAACTATACCATCTGGGTACCTGTGGCAAATTCTTTGTATGGGAAGAAGATACCCAAAACTATTAGTAATATTGTGTGCATTTTAGTTATACATATGTATATCTAATAAGTTTTATTTTCAAGAGCATAGGTTAATACATATTTAAAATGAAATAACAATTTATTTTTAATAAGATTTTTATTAATAATGGACCCGTGGATGTTTGTTAGCCCTGCCACCCTATAGTTAAGCACCTACCCTACCTACAAACTTACAGACAAACAAATTTTACGTATTTATAACATTAGTATAGATTTCCTCAGTAGTATGAGGTCATTAAACTCTATTAAGCAGACTTACTTCCCGATCTAGGCATTCCAGCGACTGACTAAAACATTCGTTGACAAGTCAATGACAACGAATTGAGCATTCGAGTAGTACGTTTATGTAACGTAATTTATATACGTTTTCGATTTGTTTTGACTGACTTGTTTTTGTTTTGACTAAATGTTTTTGTATTAAGGGAATAAAAATCGACATTAATTAGAGGTGAATATATGTGAATATATGTTGCCTTAAAACTAGACTACCCCCAAAAGTGTAAAAGTATTATGTTTATAATACGATGAGAAAAAAATTAATAAAATGGGCAAATATTTCGATTAAAATAACATACAATAAAACATAAGTGAATTTAAGTTTAAACATCTTGTTTTGAAGTCAATAAAAATTACATCTTCGTACCAAAGTTTTCTTCATTTGAATAATTAAGCCTTTAAAAAAAAGGCAACCGACTTTAAAAGCATAATTATATATAGCAGTTATTTTGATTTATAAACTATACTGCTAAACAGATTTTGATAAAATTTATATGACTAATCTGAAAGTATTTCCTGTCGAATAAAAAAAGAATGATCAAAATCTATTAAAAAATGACGTAGTTCTGAGGTAACAATTACAAAAAACTTAAGCTACAAATTGAGAACATCAAAATCAAAATGAAAGATTTTTATTCAAAATATTTATTATAATTATTTAAATTTTAATTTACATCTATTTTTGAACGTCAAGAAAATGAATCTACCGCAGTTTCGGAAAAGTATAACCTCAGAACTGAGAAGAAATCGCGAGAGAAACGCAGCGGGATTTTTTTTTGTTATTTTTTTAACAACGTCAAGATTGGTTATAATACGTAAAATGTATTGAGACAGCCTGAAAGCGATCACCTTATTCCTAAGATGTGTCATCATCTGTGAAATCTTTAATATCATAATAACCTCTAACACAAACATTTTTTTATAATCTTTTTGAATTTTGCTATAGAAGCATTTTGAACGTTTTCTCGGATCCTGTTGAAAAATCTTATACATCTCCCAGCAAAAGAATTACTTACTCGACGTAGTCAAGTAGCAGGTATAATGAGTTTGTTCTTGTTCGTTGTATTGATATGATAGACATCACAACTTTTTTTAAAATGTGTCAATGTTTCTATGTACATACATTACATATTCGGGACGAAAATCCTGTTTAAGTCGGTTGGAAATAAATCTATAGTTGATTTCATACGGAACTCTAGAAGACGACATTTATAGACGTGGAATAGAATTAACAAGCTGAGAACACGTGGCGAAAAACAATTTCCTTATTACGAATTGAAGTAATTCATCACGTATCAGTTGCCCTGATTCATATTCAACGGACAGATCGACAAACAAAAGGGTTTTATAACTGTTATGTATTTGTGTGCGGAATTTAGAGGACATCATTGGCTCGTGGGAGGAACATGGCATATTGGTTTTGTTTTACATAAATAAATTGTTATTTTTTGCTGTAATATTGTGTTGGCGCTTATTAATAGATCGTATTTAAAATATCTCACAATTTTGATTACTTTTTGTTATATATATATATATATATATATATATATATATTACTTGTTTTTGTATATATATATATTAATGTATTTGTTTATTTGTTCCTAACTTTTGCACTACCATTTTTTATAAGGCTTTATAAATGCCTGTCTCTTGCGGTTTCGCTCGCGTTTATTACTCGCGCTTACTGCTTCGCTCCTATGAGTCGGAGCGTGATGTAATATAGCCTATAGCCTTCCTATATATATTGTTATGTTAAAAAAAATAAAAAAAATAAAATATAAATAAAATAAAAAGTTTTTATTGGTTATAAGAATGTTTAATATTTTTAATTAATAAGTAAAGAAATAATCTTAACTGATTACAATTAATTATAATTAAACTATTCTTATTAAAATAAGTTTAACAAATTTATCAATTAAGTTTAATTATTCGAGAAGGGAAGAGAAGAGAGCCAGCTAAACTCAATCGGGTGGGTCACCAGGTTGTACACCAATGCAATTACTTTACAGTACTTAAATATAGAATGTTAGGCGCCACTGACAATATCTTTAGTATTTAAATTTCGGTGTCAGGCCGAATAGTTACATACAAAGTAAGGAACATAATTTAAATCTTACTTATTAAATTATAAAATAAGAAAAGACATGACCTTACATTACCAAAGACAGAAAACTACCGCTACCATCTTGTTAAAAGTTTAACCCGTCGGCCGCTAAGAAGCGAGACTTCCGGAACTGGCTTAGGCAGACGTAGATGCTCCCGGGTTAAAGCAGGAACTGAAGAACACGGAGCTGAACCACTAGGCTTCAATAGTATTCACACCACCCCATCGGTGTGTATTGTATTATATCCCGAGGTGAGATATAGTTTTTGAACAGGATTCCTCTTGTATTTATTTCTTATTGACGTTCTCTCTCCATAGTCAAATATTAAGGTTTGATTAGTCACATAATCAACCAATTCTCATCAATAAAAATAATCCCCTATAGGAATGAATAAGAATTCATTCTATTTAATATATATATAAAAAAAAAACTCCTGTAATAAAAATAAATGATATTAGGACACGAAATATTAATGCCTAATCTCAAGAATAATAAATAACTTGAATGTAATAAATACCTCCAGAAGGTTTAATGCCATGCCAACCATGTGCCGACAATTACAACTTCGGAGGAGTTAAAAATCCGAAATAGACTGAAAATACGATATAAACACTCAATAATCTTGCGAATAAAAGTTAAATCTTTATGGATTAGATAGAAATATATGCAACTTACAACGTTTGACGAAAATCTGCGATTTAAAGACCACATGGCGAAATGTCGACTTTGAACATTATCCTATTGGAATATGCAAATATTCCTACAATTGTCTGAAAATAAACAATCAAATAAGAATACTACAAGACTAAAGAAGTGTGAGAACACGTGCTTGAAGACCAAGACTCACCATAAGTTGTTTGAATACAAATTCTATATTTAGAACCGGCGCGTGCGTTTCTAAAAATAGAAAAGATCAATGACCGAATTAATCTTTAACAAATCTACTACGAGTTACCATATACACCCAAAAATGTCCCTAAATGTGGGTAATTAAAACCAAACAGATATTTCAAAATAATTACTAATAATTATTAAATGGCCACCTAAAGGCAAAAGAAGATATATTTTACGAAACCAAAACAATTGTAGTAATAAAGATGTCGTCAGCAATGAATTTCTGTAACAAAACAAAACTTCAAAAACTGAAACAATAAAAATATTGACACAAACCTACTTTGTGAACAATAAATAATTTAATACCTTATTTTAATAACATTTCCGTATATAAAATCTATTTTTGTAAAATAAATCATTTTAACAATCGTCATAATTATTTCCTTAGTAATAGAAATAATTTGTTAAAATGGTAACACTATTTTATCTATTACTATCAAATTTGCACAGACTAATTAGAAAATGTAATGAGACGAATTATAAAGCTTCTGACACACATTCAATTATATGTTTTTGTGAAATTGCCATTTAAAAATGTTAAAATTAAACATTAAAACTCCGTTATGAAATTTTATCATAACAGTGCCCCTCACGCCGAAAGAATTTTGCGAGAGTAAGCGAACAAAATTCGAGCTGGCCCTCCAGCTCAAACCTAAATCAAGTAAACAAATTCAATGAAAATGTTTAAATCCTGAAAGTAAAACATTCTATAAATGTCTCCATCGGAAACAGAAAAAACTTTAAATTTACTTACGTATCTTAACGTAATTAAGTAGGTAACAGGACCCACAAAAAAATCTGTAGCCTAGAAACAAAACATGTGCCAAGGCAATAAGCAAGTCTTCTTTACTAAAGACTAAAGAACAAAATCTAATTCACCAACTAGCTAATTATCTAACTAATTAATTAATACTGGAGAATTACCAATTCTAAGACTATTAGAATGTGAAGAATGAGTTGCAGACTATGCAGAACAAACGTGACTAACAATTACTCACTGAGGAGTGTTCAGAACTTAAACCACGGTAAGTCCTATACAATAATAATATAATATAATGGAGTTAACTATCATTCAGAAAACTCCTTTTTACCTGTAACATGGTAAAAAACAGATTAACAATGAGGATCCTACTCATTGTTAAACAAGATGTAACAACATTAGAGTCGTTAACATGTAGAAACAATCTGGTGACAACCAGAAAGAAAAATAATCCTCAGTCTCCATGACCGAAGAAATAAGAATTGTACTATACAAAGCACAAAACTTGTATTTCAGCTAACCAATGAGCCCAAAAGAAAAAATGTGAAGCTAACTAGCAGATCACAAATGTAAAAAAATAATATGAGATATATCACACTAGGTATTATAATAAAATTAGTCCTTATTAAACTATAACCAAAATACAACTTACCAGAGCAAACCTAACTAGTAACTGCAAATATTAAATAGTACTATTCTAAAGCAATTAAGAAAACAACAAATGAGCTCCAAATACGGAGAATAGAATTACTATCCTAAATTCGAACCCACACAAAACAACAGCTATGCATAAACTAACTACAATTAAAATCTACAAACTATACCTAAGTCAATCTAACAATTTTGAGAGTAAACTTTGTATTGTTGGCAGTAAAGGAAAAAAGGAAAAGGAATTATCCTCAGTTTACCACTTTATTTATCAGAGGAAACTGGAAGGAATAAAGAAAAGAACTTTAACAGTTAGCACCTAGAATATATGGTGGAACTGGAAAAGCATATTGGTATAAGGCTTATTTAGAGAGTTACCTACCGCTCTACAAGTGAAAGAAAAGAGGTTGGGGATGAGGATAAGGATTTAACCTAAGTTTACCACTATAGACATCAGTGGAAACTAGAAAGAACAAGTAAAGAACTTTAACAGTAAACACCTATGATTTATGGTGGAACTGGAAAAGCATATTTGGTATAAGGCTTATTTAAAGAGTTACCTACCGCTCTGCAAGTGAAAGAAAAGAGGTTGGGGATGAGGATAGGGGAAAGGATACAAAAACCACTGACCAAAACAAACAAAATTAAACCGAATATACTCAAACCTAACGAAAATGCATTCCTTCCAACTATGCCATCTATCAGGACCGATCTTAACAAACAATAACTCTTCTGTCCGGACTATTTGTAATATACTAAACCTAACGACGATACCAACCAAAAAGGAAGCAACTGTCAGGACTGATGTTATCTAGCCATTCGTAACTCTCCTGTCCGGACTAATGTAATATACTAAACCTAACGACAATACCAACCAAAAAGAAACCAACTGTCAGGACTGATGTTACCTTACCATTCATATCCCTCCTGTCCGGACTAATGTATAAACAATAAATTTTTGTTTTAATTGGCCTTTAAATTGCGTATGTGCCACTTGCCCAATTTTTTACCACTATTAAATTCTTCCAATTCATAAACCAAAGGACTAACTTTACGAACCACGCGACATTTTCCATATTTAGGAGCTAATTTCGCGGTAAAGAATTTAGAAGCATCGCTTAGAGGAAACAATTTCCTCCACACAATATCACCAACCTTGAATTCTATATGACGTCGTGACTTGTTATAATATACTTTACTCTTGTCATGAGCCTTGGTGATAGCATCTTTAACTTTAGAAAAAATTTCTTTTAAGGTTCCCAAGCGACTAGCATAATCCTCTGGGGAAGAATCCACTTTAACACTGTTAGTGGAGCAATAAAGAGTTCCACACGTAATGGGTTCCCTACCGTGAACAAGAAAGAAAGGAGAAAAACGGGTAGTAACGTTGACCGAGACGTTAAGGGCAAACTGTACTTTCGGTAGAAAAGTATCCCAGGAACGTTGGTCATCCTTCACAAGAGTAGAGAGAGCAGTGACAATGGCTCGGTTATACCGTTCCACCGTATTAACCTGTGGGCAGTATTTAGGAGTAAAGTGAACCAGGGGTATTTTATATTTATTAAAGAGATTCTGTACCTCACTGCCAGTGAACTGGGTTCCATTATCCAATATCACTGTACGTGGGATACCATGAACCAGGAAAATACCTTGTTCTAATTTGTCCACAATAGATTTACCCACTGCTCTACGCAAAGGGAAAAGCAAGCAATATTTACTAAAGCAGCAGACCACAGATAGTATAAAAGTATAACCAGCCCGAGATCGAGGTAGAGGTCCAACAAGATCAACACTGATAGTTTCAAAAGGTCTCGAACAATCCTTTTCCTTTCCCATCAAACCGGGTGTTGAACACTGTTGGTGTTTATATGCTGAACAAATATCACAGCTGTTAACAAATTTGATAACATCCTGATACATGTTAGGCCAGAAATAATGTAAGGAAATTCGCTTGTAAGTTTTAAAAATTCCAAAATGAGGAGCGAGATCATTACTGTGAAATGATTTTATAACATGCTCACGAGAAGCTTTAGGAACTACCTCCTTCCAATCGAATTCACTTGACAAGCCAAATTTATTTTTAAAATATCTAAATAATTTTCCTTCTCTAATGGTATAATTTGGACAAGAATTCGGAAATTGTTTACATTTGACAAAAGATCTATTATACCAAGGATCGTTTTCGGAACTAACTATTTCACTAATTATGGGAACTGCTCGGGAAAGCGCATCGGGAACGATATTATCCTTACCCTTTCTATGTTCTATAATAAAATTGAAAGGTGACAAGCGGCAACCCCACCTAGCTAAGCGACCTGTAGGATTAGAAAGGTTAAAGAACCATTTCAAACTGGAATGATCTGTGATAACTTTAAATGGTGTACTGCCTTCCAGGTAGGCACGAAAATGCTCAACCGCAAACACAACGGCCAGTGCTTCTCGTTCTGTCGCAGAGTAATTTCGTTCCGCCTTATTTAAGGAACGACTAGCATATGCGATCGGATGTTCTTCCTCATCGCTACCTACTTGAGTCAGAGTTCCAGCTATACCGTAGCTGCTAGCATCGCAGTGCAAAGAAAACGGTTTGGAAAAGTCAGGACAAGCCAAAACAGGTGCTGAAACTAGAGATGATTTAAGGTCGTTGAAAGCTCTATCTGCTTCTTCTGACCAAACGAAAGGTGGAGCGCTTTTGCGAGTGCTTGTCAAAGCGTTAAGAGGGGCAGCTATAGAGCTAAAGTTTTTAATAAACCTACGGTAATAGGATGCCGTTCCAAGAAACATCTTGACTTCTTTCTTGGAAGAAGGAATGGGGTAATTGAGAATAGCTTTCACTTTTTCAGGATCAGTATGTAGTCCTTTACTATCGACTACGAAACCCAAATATTTTAATTCCTTCCTAAAAAAACAAGATTTTTGTAAATTGATTGTTAAGTTCGCGGATTTCAAGCGATCTAAAACTTTATTAAGTAAATTAATATGTTCCTCAAAAGAAGAACTAACGATGATTATATCATCTAAATAAACAAATACTTTATTGCCAAACTCTGGGCCAAACAAGCGATCCATTAAGCGTTGTTGGGTAGCCGGGGCTCCCTTCAACCCAAAACACATTACCTTAAATTGAAAAAGACCTCGACTGGGTACTGTAAATGCGGTTTTTTCCCGCGAATTAATTTCAAGGGGAATCTGCCAAAATGCTGCTTTTAGATCAATAGACGATAGATATCTAGCTTCCTTGAGTTGGTCAAGAATACTAGAAATATATGGTAAAGGGTAAGCATCACCTTTACTAACTGTATTAAGCTTACGGCTATCTAAACAGAACCGTAACTCACCGTTGGCCTTTGGAACCAATAATACGGGATTATTCCAAGGACTAGTACTGGGTTCTACAACCCCTAAACGTAACATTTCGTCTAATTGCTTATTAAGCTCAATTAGACGTTCAGGAGAAAGGCAAAAATAACGCTGTTTAATAGGCAGCGTATCCCCCGTATCAATTGAATGAGAGATAATGGTCGTAAGACCTAAGCCTTTCTTTTCAAAAGAAACATCTTGAAAATCAAGAAGAACCTGATCCACAATCGCACGTTGTGGAGCAGACAAATCCTCCATGGGATGCAAATATTTAAGCTCGCAAACCTCCTTGGGTTTGAAAGCCTCAGAAGAAAGCTTAAAAAATAAATCCTCGGCCAATTTAAATTCACGCCAAAAATTGACACCGAGCAACAAAGGCGTTGTCACTCCTGGGACAACATAAAATTTAATTACCTTAGTGTTACCGTTCAGAGTAACAGGTAAGAAAACATGGCCCAACACCCGTGAAGTCGAGTTGTTGGCCGTAGCAATATCAAGAATGTCGGTGTTCTCATATAGCTGAACACCATTCTCAATAAATTTAGTTCCTAAATCGGAACCTAAAATAGAAATACTAGATCCGGAATCTAGTAAACCAGAATAATTTTCGTCAAAAATACAAATAGATAAATGGGGACGAATATCATGGGGATTAAAGAAATTAACGGCTGCAACGCCATGAGAGAAATAAAGAGAGAGTCGTTTTAAATAGTTCCGCCAATCGTCGGGATCAAAATTACTAGAATGCGTTGGCGGAACGCTATCTAGTTTTTTGAACCTTCCGGTATAACACCTTCTTTACAAGAGGTACAATTATTAAACGTAAACCCCTTAGTACCACACTTAAAGCAAACTAATTCCTTAGACCTGCAAGTTTTTAAATTATGACCCTTTTGCCTACACCGAGGACAAAATAATTCTTTGGGTCTAGAATTAGGTTTTGAAACAACCTTGACAGACTCGACTTTACATTTAACTGGTTTTGGTTTAATATAACTAAGATCACTTGCTAATGTGTGATCAGTAATGGGAGGAGGTTCTTGGAATTCCCTAACCTGAACGAACGAATACTCTAAAAGTTTACATTTGTCCTTTAGGTCTTTAATACTCTCAATTTTTTCAAGAGCCAAAGCCTTAATAAAATGAGGACGTAGATTCTTCCTAATTATTTTAAGTTTCTCAAGTTCAGGAACATTATACGACAACCTAGCAAAATAATTTATCATGGTAGCAATGAAAATTGTGCACGACTCACTGTGACCCTGAGTACGGCGTCGAATTTCTGACATCAGCCGCTCATCGTAGTCAAAAGGTGAAAATTCTTCAACTAATTTCTGTTTCAGTGAAGCCCAGTCATGAACTTCAGATCTTATACTTCGAAACCAGATAAGTGCATCGCCTGAAAATAGTTCAATGGCAGATTGAAACAAAATGTCATCAGAAATCCTACGAGAAAGACATAATTCTTCCAGTCTCAGTAGATATAATCTTACACATGACTTTCCATTATACAAATGGTTTAGGCGAGCAAGAGTTCTTTCATTGCTGCAGGAATTACAAATATAAACACCAGATGGGTGTTCCGCAGTAGGTTGTACAATTGGTTGTTCAGCACCTGGAGAAGTAATATTGTCTACTTCCTCAAAAGATTTTCGAAAAGATCTAAAAAGATTATCAATTTGTGCCAGGCAGTTATTTAATCTTGTGTTGACTTCCTCCTTCTGATTCAACAAACTAACGTCGGCAACAACCCTACTAAATCGATGAAATAGATGATGAGCAACTGCTCTCAATCGGTTGAAACTTTTGAAGGGAGGGTGAGAAGACAAAGTTAAAAGAATCTCAGAAAGTTTGGAATCGATCACCTGAATTTCGACCTCTGGATCATGTGAAGTCTCTAGGATCTCATCCGCTGGGATAGCATCTGCCAAGACCCGAACCTGTCGACGAAGCTCTTCAACCGTCGTCTTTGGTTTCTCATCCCGTATTTCAACCTCATAAATCAATTCATCCCTGCGAAGCATATGATAAGCTATTGGGCGTTCCATAATGAAAATTAATTTGTACTATAACAGAACAAAAAAATAAAAAATATAAGTATGAGAAAAAAGAAAGTCAAAACTACCTGAAAAAGAAAGTTAATTGGTACTGAACCTACTGGACTTTTAATAAAGTTAAAAGAAAATTTTAAGGAATTCCTAATAATATATAAAAAAAATATTTAAGTAATTTTAAATTATTACCACATGATAATTGAGTTATTATCAAATTAAATAAATAAACCAAAAATAAGTCGAGCTGGCTTAACAAATAATTAAGTAGTAGGTCTAAGAATTAAAATAAATTATACAATAACATATGTGGCAAGTTTACATAAAAAAATATTTGAAGCCTCCGTGTTCATACAGTAAAAAAAAATGTAACCAACAAAATTAGTAATTGCAATGGCTTAATCGGTACAGCAATAGACGAACCAACTACACCTGGTAAAGCGACCCCACGTTCGTGTGCCAATTGTTATGTTAAAAAAAAATATAAAAAAAAATAAAATAAACAAGTTTTTCTTGGTTATGAAAATGTTTATTTTTTTAATTAATTAATTACTAAAGAAATAATCTTAACTGATTACAATTAATTATAATTAAACTATTCTTATTAAAATAAGTTTAACAAATTTATCAATTAAGTTTAATTATTCGAGAAGGGAAGAGAAGAGAGCCAGCTAAACTCAATCGGGTGGGTCACCAGGTTGTACACCAATGCAATTACTTTACAGTACTTAAATATAGAATGTTAGGCGCCACTGACAATATCTTTAGTATTTAAATTTCGGTGTCAGGCCGAATAGTTACATACAAAGTAAGGAACATAATTTAAATCTTACTTATTAAATTATAAAATAAGAAAAGACATGACCTTACATTACCAAAGACAGAAAACTACCGCTACCATCTTGTTAAAAGTTTAACCCGTCGGCCGCTAAGAAGCGAGACTTCCGGAACTGGCTTAGGCAGACGTAGATGCTCCCGGGTTAAAGCAGGAACTGAAGAACACGGAGCTGAACCACTAGGCTTCAATAGTATTCACACCACCCCATCGGTGTGTATTGTATTATATCCCGAGGTGAGATATAGTTTTTGAACAGGATTCCTCTTGTATTTATTTCTTATTGACGTTCTCTCTCCATAGTCAAATATTAAGGTTTGATTAGTCACATAATCAACCAATTCTCATCAATAAAAATAATCCCCTATAGGAATGAATAAGAATTCATTCTATTTAATATATATATAAAAAAAAAACTCCTGTAATAAAAATAAATGATATTAGGACACGAAATATTAATGCCTAATCTCAAGAATAATAAATAACTTGAATGTAATAAATACCTCCAGAAGGTTTAATGCCATGCCAACCATGTGCCGACAATTACAACTTCGGAGGAGTTAAAAATCCGAAATAGACTGAAAATACGATATAAACACTCAATAATCTTGCGAATAAAAGTTAAATCTTTATGGATTAGATAGAAATATATGCAACTTACAACGTTTGACGAAAATCTGCGATTTAAAGACCACATGGCGAAATGTCGACTTTGAACATTATCCTATTGGAATATGCAAATATTCCTACAATTGTCTGGAAATAAACAATCAAATAAGAATACTACAAGACTAAAGAAGTGTGAGAACACGTGCTTGAAGACCAAGACTCACCATAAGTTGTTTGAATACAAATTCTATATTTAGAACCGGCGCGTGCGTTTCTAAAAATAGAAAAGATCAATGACCGAATTAATCTTTAACAAATCTACTACGAGTTACCATATACACCCAAAAATGTCCCTAAATGTGGGTAATTAAAACCAAACAGATATTTCAAAATAATTACTAATAATTATTAAATGGCCACCTAAAGGCAAAAGAAGATATATTTTACGAAACCAAAACAATTGTAGTAATAAAGATGTCGTCAGCAATGAATTTCTGTAACAAAACAAAACTTCAAAAACTGAAACAATAAAAATATTGACACAAACCTACTTTGTGAACAATAAATAATTTAATACCTTATTTTAATAACATTTCCGTATATAAAATCTATTTTTGTAAAATAAATCATTTTAACAATCGTCATAATTATTTCCTTAGTAATAGAAATAATTTGTTAAAATGGTAACACTATTTTATCTATTATTATCAAATTTGCACAGACTAATTAGAAAATGTAATGAGACGAATTATAAAGCTTCTGACACACATTCAATTATATGTTTTTGTGAAATTGCCATTTAAAAATGTTAAAATTAAACATTAAAACTCCGTTATGAAATTTTATCATAACAATATATATATATATTACTTGTTTTTGTATATATATATATTAATGTATTTGTTTATTTGTTCCTAACTTTTGCACTACCATTTTTTATAAGGCTTTATAAATGCCTGTCTCTTGCGGTTTCGCTCGCGTTTATTACTCGCGCTTACTGCTTCGCTCCTATGAGTCGGAGCGTGATGTAATATAGCCTATAGCCTTCCTCAATAAATAAACTAGCTAACACAAAAATAATTTTTCAATTCGAACCAGTGGTTCTTGAGATTAGCGCGTTAAAACAAAGAAAAAAACAAACTCTTCAGCTTTATAATATTAGTACAGATTGCGATAAAACTTGTTCACTTGCGAGAATTGGAGTTAGAAAAATATAAGTTTTAGACGATCGTTTGGCAGTACAAAGCAAATTAACACGATCGAAGTCATGGGTAAAAGCTAGTTAAAATAAAATTTTATTTTATTATATTCGTGAGCTCGTATTACGAACATGTGACCAGTTTTCCCGTCTAGTATTCTTGATGTGTTCAGTTCAGTGATTCCCAAATCGAATCAAATCAATCAATCAAACCAAAATATATTTTATTCAAATAGGTTTTTATAAGAACAAAAAATTAATTTCATGAATTTACCACCGGTTCGTAATTCTACCAAGAAGAACCGGCAAGAGATTAATAGTTACTCTTTTAAAAAGTTTTACAATAGGTACACACATTTATGAGTTACACTTATATTAAATACCCTGTGTGAATCTAGCGTATGCTAAATCCAAGCTTTTCAGCAATCTTTATCATGTATATAATTTTGAATATATAATAGTTATACGCATATCCAGAGTGCAAAGAAATACGTGCACATATGACATTAAACTGGTGATGTTAAAAACATTTTTTTTATTTATCGATTCTGAAAAAATGGAACAGGCGAGCCTTCCTTAAAGTGGTACGTAGGAAAAGCTATTAGGAAGTACTGATTTAATCTAATTAAATTTAATTCCAGCCACAGCTAATATCATCAGCCGGTTATCCAGTAGAGAAGCATCGCGCCATCACAGAGGATGGGTACATCCTGCAACTGCACAGAATACCGGCTGGCAAGAGGATAGCAAGGAAGGCGTACAGCGCGAAAGGCAAAAAAGCCGTGCTCATCGGCCATGGCCTGTTGGGGAGTAGCGGTGACTTCGTCATCATGGGCCCGGAGAAAAGTTTATGTAAATTTCTAAGATTATTTTAGTGATGAAAAACTGTCACTATGACGCGGTATGGTATATTTTAGAAATATAGCGGTATACGAGCAAGCGTATCACTTGATGTTAAGTGAGGGCCGCCATTGCTAAAAATAAACATTTGCAACATGACGTGAACATAGACTTCCAATTGCGATACAAACAAAAAATCGTAGTCAGTTGGGGTACAGACTTCGCCAAATCTATGTATATGTATATATGTAACTCAAAGGTGACTGACTGACATAGTGATCTATCAACGCACAGCCCAAACCACTAGACGGATCGGGCGGAAAATTTAGCATGCATGTAGATGTTATGACGTAGGCATCCGCTGAGAAAGGATTTTGATTAATTCTACCCCCAAGTGTATGAAACTGTGTCAAATTTAAACCGATCGGGTTAAAACTTTGCATGCGCCAACTAGTTAAATATGTAGCTAATATATGATGTTAAGATACGATGTGTGTAAGTCCCATTCGAGTACTCTAGCGTCTCGTGATTTATTTTTCACGGTCCCGTTTTAATGATCAAAATTTTTAGATGTGTCTGATTTTACGATTTACGTTTTCCAGCATATATGTTAGCGGATGCTGGCTACGATGTTTGGCTCACGAATTTCCGGGGCAACATTTACACCTCCCATCAAAACTACACGAGGAACAATCCAAAGTTTTGGGATTATAGGTAATAAAATACTTTAATTATGAATCTACACTTCTAATAGTTTTGTGTTGGATATAATCATATTAAGGAGTAACTATTTATTTAACTGAGTGTTTCAATGAATGAAGCGAAATGTTTTTACCAAAAATATAAATTGTCTGGTTACAGTTTCCACGAACACGGTAAATACGATCTACCAGCGTGTATCGATAAGGTCCTAAATGTCACTGGTCTGCCCAAAATCCTATACATCGGCTACTCGATGGGGACCACGACATTCTTCGTGATGGCGTCAGAGCGACCGGAGTACAATGATAAAGTTATATCATTTCTCGCACTGGCACCCGCTGTGTATATTTCACACATAAAACCACTTGCTGAGTGGTTTTTGAAGAATTTAAAATTAACAGTAAGTTTTTATATATTTTTTTTTAAGATTTTTATTTAAACATGACACTTCCCAATGCGAAATAAAACTTAGAAATTAATCGGATAATTAAAATATTGTCTTTTTAAATTAAAAAAAAAATTAAAATTTACTTTATTCAACAATGCTCACACAAGCACTTCTAATTCGACAAAAAAGAAGGAAAAAATCTGAGTATTTAAATTAAAAAAAAATGATAAAGGATCAAATGTTACCTTACCTTATCACATGTTTTTAGGGATTCGGTAAGAATCTATGGCAAAGATTAGCCGGTCTAATAGACAGAAGGTTATTGAGGTTGAAGTCCCGCTATAGCTGTGTTGCACTTATAAAACTTTTATGACTTTAAAATTCAAAATAACACATATACGATTAAAGCGATATGAAAATGAATTATTAATTTCTTTAGGATCAACTTCGAGCACGAGGGTTGCTCTCCGTCAACGTGCGACGAGACGTTCTTGACGTGTTCATCCGGAGTATGTGCTACTCGAAGAAATCGCAAGACAACATTTGTATGAGAGTTGTTTATTTCATCGTTGGAGAGGACGACGAACAATATGACCAGGTACGATTCCTGATACAATATAAATAAATGGGGAAGTATTATTAAAGCTAGAAGACGAGTGACCAGCAAGCTAACGTGTTTATTTTACTATAATTGAATTGAATAAATTGCTTGTTGTCGTTGCTACTACGTTCCTCGGCATACTCGGCCTAGATTTAATATTGGTGAAGATTAGCGCATTCACCATATATATCTAGGTTATTACCAATGGAAACTCTTACTCTTATTAAGTAGTTTTGTGCGCTATTTGATTCCAATGGATTGTTTTTTTTTCTTTTATATAAAAATAGCGGACAAACTTCTTTTGCTTATATCTTCTCTGTATCTACAATTCTTTTGCAGGAAGTAACCGCACTAATATTGGCAAGATTTCAGCCAGCTTCGTTTCGACAACTTGAACATTTTGGAAAAATTGCTATGACAGGTGAATTTTACTTAATAATATGTTTCAAATCGTGATCTCTAAATCGACAGTTAAATAGAAACCTTTAATACGGCCGAGAACATAGAAAAATATTTCAATGAAATATAAATTATTCTCATACGTTCTTTAGGTTTCAAAAGTATTTAAATATTAATCTGTAACTACTAAAATATAAAGTAAAAGCGATCGTTGAACTATGAGTAAAAATTAATTTTTTCACTTTAGGTAAATGAGTATTTCCTGAGGAAATTTATTTGTTTACTTAACATTATTATACAAATTTATCACAACATCCGGTTGAATTATAAGAACTACACTTCATGGATTATTTTCAGGCGAATTCACGTCATGGGAGGATGGACTGTGGGGTGAAGTGAAGCCGTACAACCTGAACAATGTGAGGGTACCCGTCACCTTACTCTATGGTGAGAATGACCAGCTGACGGAAAAAACGGTATGTGTACGAAAATTTAAAAAAAGTTATACTTAAGAAATATGACCACATACAGACGATTCAAACTCGTACAAAATCAAAATCAAAATCAAAATATGCTTTATTCAAGTAGGCTTTTACAAGCACTTTTGAATCGTCAATACAAAAACAAAAAAAAACTAAACACTAATTAATTAATTAATTTACCACCGGTTCGGAATGTAGATTCTACCGAGAAGAACCGGCAAGAAACTCGATAGTTACTCTTTTTAAAAGTTTTACGATGGGTACATACATTTATGAGTTACAAATATATTAAATACCCTGTGTGAATCCAGCTTATACTAAATCCAAGCATGTTTATCATCTAAACATACCTTATTCAAACCGGCTTTTATAAGCTCTTTTGAATCGTCAATTTATAATTCGTCATGGCAGTTCCACGTGAAGCTACCACCGGCTCGAAATGTGGATTCTACTGAGAAGAGCCGGTGAAACTCAGTAGTTACTCTTTTTAAAATATTTTTGTATAATGTGTTTGGACACAATTAGCTACAGTGGTTATCCTAGCGTACTTCTTACGATACCAGTTATAATATTTTTCTCAAACCATTAAAAGTAGCGTCCTTCCACATATAACCTTTACACTGGCGCCCAACGTGGGGCCCATTGTGACGGTAATACAGACATTTTTTGTATGCTCGCCATATTCCGGAGTGTAGTGCGCGGTGTTGCCATGCTATAATACATTAATTGAACCTCAAGTTAACATTCCCAGCAAATCCTCCGCCTGGCTGAAGCACTGAACGCGACGGGGATGCTGGACGCGTACCGGCCCGCGTGCTCGTGGCCCAAGTTCAACCACCTCGACTTCACCTTCGCGAATGACGTCGGAACGCTTTTCAATAAGCCGCTGCTTAAAACTGTCCGCGCGTTGTTTAATAAATACGGGTAGAATCCATTGACACATATTACTATTTATACAAATAAATGAAATTGAGTTGCCTATTAACAGTTAATTTCAAAATTTACACAGTAATACATCAACAACACAATATATAAAATTTTTATCTGTCAGTCTGTTCCGGCTAATCTCTGACGGGACTTTCACTCACAGATGGCTAATGTTATAAGAAGTAACTTAGGCTACTTTTATTTTAATTTTTTTATTTATTATAATTCATAAACAAAAAAAACGCGAAATCACAACTGAAATCAGGTAAACATTATAGAAATATCAATTTTCCTCAAATTAACGCGATTGAAACTGCGGGACAAAGCTAGCACAAATAATATAAATGTGAAAGTACCTCTGTCTGTCTGTTGAGTATGTTTTCATGCTTAAAATGCTGAATCAATCTTGAGGAATTTTGATAAAGACATAAATTGGACTTTGGAAAAGAATATAGGTCATTTTTAAGGTGTCTTAGAGATAAAAACTATTTTTGTTATATTATAATAATTACAAAATACGTTAGATACGCTTAATATGCACTAGGTTGTGCAGCCTACGAGTACCTCAACACAATTTAACAGATGGCTAGTTTTTCATATCTATAATTTTTGCATATATCCTTTTTTTCTCGTTATTTCGCTCATTGCTTAACTAAAACTAAAAATAACATTTTAGATATTTGATATGATATATTTATACGTCAAGACATATAATCATTGTATTCAATAATGATAATTTGGGCTGTGTAAATGTTAATAAGTAAATGATTTAATAAGTAAATCATTTTCAATATAATTCTTAATATAAACCTTCCCATAGAAGGAACCAGAATTATATTCTTTAAACATAGTATTAGGAATTTTAGAAACATAAGGAATACATAGTAAAATTGTCATAACTCCGTAACTCTGTAAGTAAATTATTAAGAAAAGATTTAAACCTATAGATATGTTATTAATGGATTAATTTTGGCACCCAATGTCTCCACCTTTGGAAGACCGGGTAAACATGCATTGCTTAGCTACCAGTTAAAGGTTCAGTTATTTTTAGTACATCCTTATTTATGACTTTTAAAATTCTTTTTATTAATTGAATTTTTTTTTATATATCTGTGTAAACAAGCAAACATGCTAATTCACTACTAATATGTAATGAATTCCCCGAATGTAATAAATGTTTTATTTTTATTAATTACCAAAAACTATAAACATTTTTTTATTTTTTAATTTCTTGATATATGAGATTAAATTTTTAGGTACAGAGCATGAAAAAGTTTGACAACATCTGCTTTAAATGATGCATTTAACAATTATTTTAGTAGTATTTGTATCATTAACAATATATTTTATAATGTTTTTTTAGTTTAAATTTGTATTTTGTGGAGGTATTATTTTTGTAGCACAAATGTAATATGCATTTTTGTTTGTTATAAATTTATTAATCTATGTATTGTAATATGTTATGATATTCATTATAAAATATGTAATATAATAAATGGTTTAATTTAAGAAATAATTCATAGACTAGATTTACGTTAAAGATTAATTATTTGGTGTGATTTCTTGTGATATTGTAATTTAATTAGAAAATAATTGAAAATAAAATGCAATAAATGTAAGTTTTATAATTTTTTTTAATATTTTCATCTTGATGTGTGAACTTTTGAATGAATTTACAATTAAAAACCTTGTGATTGTTAATTGATATAAAAATAGATGTGAAATAAAGATACTCTTCAAAATAAAGACATGATAACTAATAGTCATTTTATTTCAAACTTCTAGATCTTTCACTGACCATACGAAACTTCTATGATAGCTACTTCATGCTGTACATGTATGAGAGTGTGGTACCGCTCTGATCAACAATCATCGTCAGTGGACTGTAGCTAGGTTTTATCTTAGGAAGAGTATATTCAAGACAATTCAATTTTATATATTTCAAAATAATCATTCAATAATTTTGTGTTCATTTTAAAATCCAAATCTTTAATAAAAGCTACAAAACCTAACTTAGTTGTTTCAGAATTTTTTTTTTACATTTGACAGCTGATTCAAAGCTTGAAAGCTTCAAATTAGTTGAAAGTTGAAATTTGAAAATCTTACCTTATTACTTCCTGATTTCAAAGTTACAGCTTTAGGGCATGCATGTTGTGAAGTGCTGACTGGTGCCTTCTGTTCTACCGGAAGGGCCTTGACATCTGGAAATAGAATCCATTTTTCATTTTAAGTTGTATTCTTGAAGAAATCTGTACTTCCTGCTGTTACATTGTTTACTTGCAGTCAAAACACCATACATAAGTCTAAAATGGCATACCCATAGAATATTAAAACAAGATAAGAATAAAGATTCTTTAGTTTTGATAACATCATATAGAAAGTTTTTGAGAAAAATTTTATTAGTCTAGACTTCTAGAATAATGATATTTCATCTAGGTATATCAATAAGTTTTGGGAGTGTGTTTCTTATTGATTTAGTCAGTCAGTGTCAGAGTTTTGTTAAGAATTTAGTACTGCATGTTATATTGGATAATAAGTTATCAATAAACGAAAATATTGTGTAAAAGTAATAAAACAGAATACCTATTCAATACTAATAAGGTTAGTATTACAGCAAGTATCAGAACTTTTTAATTTTATTACACGTATATAGTAAGAAAGAGCCATATTATTATTGGTTTTGCATGTTTAGACTGCAAAAACTTGTGTGTTTATCTAAAATATTAAAAAATATATATATAGTACATATCTGTCAAAATTTCAGTTTCTAAAGACGCAATTGCGCTTACCTTTATTTGGCATTGATTTATCACTTTTGTTAACTAAATATAATTACCAAACTGTTATTTATTTTAGACAATATAAATATTTAAAAGCAATAACACAGAAAAGTAAATATTTACAATAAATATAAGCCAGTCCGGCTGTCATATGATTTTGACATTTGGATCATTTTTTTTTCGCTTTTTTCTTTCCTTAGAGGATAAAGGCAAAAGTATTACACCGTACAGCCAAGTATTTTGTAATTTTTATTTATATTCAATTAAATTGTAAGGCATAAAGCCATGTCTTCCGTTTAAACATTTGGATCAGTTTTGTTTCTCTACAAAAAATAAAAAACTAGATCTACGTTAAAGCAAAAGAACTAGAACTCAGGAGGCAAACTTTATTGAATTAGAATATATCATAACGAGATTAATAACTAAAAAAAAACGAAAAAAAAAATTTGTTCAATTAAATTCTTTGAAGGCTTTGGTGTTACCTTGTTAGAATACAATATATGTCTACTTTTACAATTTCATTTTTATGCAAAAGAAGATGGAATAAAGCAATTGAAAATAATAATCAATCCTATACTTGGATTAATCTTATTATCATCTATACATGTGTTTTTTATAATCGTCTAATCCTTTAGTTTGTCAGTAATAAAAATATTTTATTTAGAATAAAAACGGATAATTTTTATTCTATGCATTGACAATATTGCCTATAACACTTGATATTCTATTCTGTGCTTTGACAGAATATGGCAACGGCACCTAAAAATCTTTAACTCATTGCGGTATATGATAACGCTTTTAGTTTACTACAATAATTTCAATTAAATCATTATTATGTTAATATTAAGTGTAATTTTAAACTATTTATGAGTGTAAATATTGTAACATATTGCAAGAATATATATAAGGAAAAATGGATCTCCACAGACCGGTTGACGGCAATAAGGTATTAATTAAGTTTAATATATTTTTATAAAGCGGAAGTCATGTTAAGTAAATAATCAGTTTGTAATAAATCTACGCTTTTTAATTGTTAATATTTTAATACACATTTATGTCATATAAAACATAACTTTGATACAAGTATAGATTAATATGTTTTATTTTTTTTTCAGTCGTTTGAGGAGATGACAGCTGAAGAAAAATTAAGGTAAGTCTTCTATTTCAATTAACTCAATTTCTGAGTAAATAAAAATCTATTGTTTATCACATGAATAAATGAAATTCAAAGCTTACCCTTAATGTTATTCACATAATAATAAGTCAAATTCTAATAGTTATTTAATACTTTTATGGTCATTTCTATTACTAATTTTACATAAACTTGTTTCGTCTGCATAAAATAAGGCTAAGAAAAATTGTCTCTATAATCCTATAATCCTATGTCCATATATCATGCTATTAAAATTATTTTCTTCTTTCTTAACAATCTTACAATGTTTATATTTTAGTTTCTTTAAAAAATGAATTTAAAAATAACATTCTGTGGAATATTTTAATATCAATAAGTTGTTATAATATTGAGGTTAAAGCAATGTAAATATTTAATGATAATTATTTATGGGCACATACATTTTACAATAAACCTAATAGATGGTACATAAACTCAAATGAAGTAATCTTGACAACAGAAAGTACTTAGCTAAATCTAACTTGCCATTCCAATAAGATTCTCAGATATACTTCATGTGATAGGGATATTCCCAATAAATAGGATTCGAATAAAAATTTTTCTAACATGACATGCTTTGTATTACTAGAAAATACAAGGTGTGTTTAAAACGATTTTAACTTTTTGTAAAATTACTGAAACCTGTTATATGAGTTATTTTATATTATGAATGAAATAATTTTTGCTAATTATACTCTAATGTCTTAGTACTGCCGATCTAAGTATATATAATTATTTTATGGACAATCCAAATTTTTGCTTTGCCATAAAGTTTATTATTCCTTTCACGTTAATGTAGATTGTTTTAAAATCTATGCTATGTATGTGTGTTAATAAAATAGGTTCGGTAGTTCCAGATTTTAATATATAATACTAAATTCATTATTTTCATTATTTAACTATAAATAAAAAATGAGACCCTAGGATGGTCATTCGACAAATATATTCTCTCGACATAGAAATTGGTAACGGCTACTCTTAAATTGTAAGTTCCCTGTTAAATATGTAAACTGTGTCTTTTATGATATAGTTTTTTTATCTAGATATTTTAACTTATCTAGTAATAAAAGTAATAAATCTTGTCAATGTGATTCATATGTGATTACGAATTTTATGATACCACAAAGTAATGACTTAAGGGAGGTAATTGCTAGTATATAGAATGCTATTAGGCAAACAAATTTTGTTTTTACGATTATTACATCAAATATTTATTAATCATATATGGTACAACTAATACAAAATTGATGTCTATATAGATATGTAAAGTTGTTTGTAGTGATGGAATATTAATCTATATTGCTCCACTCCTAAGTTCCTCGATTTGATCTGATTAGAATAATTAGACTATTGCCTTTAAGTTTAAAAAAATTACTATTTCTTCATATATATCATCCGCTTCAAGTTTTATTTTTGGGTTGAAAAGTAGATTTATATCCTTTTTTAAAGTCCAATGACCAATCAGTCAAATTTAATGATAACTTTAATAATTATTAGTATTTATTTTTACTATATGTACATTCAATGTTCAAGTTTTTGCTGCTACAAGCCAGCAACTATTTTAATGTTTTTTCTATAGTATACTGATTATTATTTTATGTAATAAAAATATAACAACCTTAGATGATATATTTCTCTTATGATACACAAATAAAACTACCTCTTCTGATTCTCTTTTTCCAGTTGAATCAAGTTTGAAAATTATTCACGGCAAACTAAAAAAACAATATCTTAGAAGTACTTGGTAACAATGACATAACTATTTCTTACAGATATAACCACCAGAAGCTGCATGAGATGCATCGTGGTCATGATTCCATGCACATGACAATGGTAATCATTCTTATCGTGACACTGGTTGTGGCCCACATAGTTGTAACCAATTGGAAGAATCTACATTACAGATCATATGCGGTATGTTGTTATAACAATCAAAGTGGAAAATGCATGCTAAAAGTTAACCTTTATTAACTTGTAAATTTAAAAGACAACCTAACGGTCATTACCTGACAGATAGATATCTCAGTAATGTCTGATCTATTCAGTGCAATACATTCACTATTTTACTGAATTGCACTGAAATTTGGCAAGCAGATACTTATTATGATGTACACAACCACTAAGAAAGGATATCTCAAAATTCACTCCAAACAGGCATGAGATGTGGATGCGAAATTTGTATGGAAAAATCAAACTTCGAGCAAGCTAGAGTTAGTTTAGAATAAAATGCATAATGCTATTATATACATTCTGACTTTACTACTGTTAATCACTACTCACTTAATCACTAAACTTAATTGCTTGTTTAGAAGGATTTTGTCTATTAAGGTTGATGTTTTAAATTTATCATAATGTGTCCCAAATTCCTCAATAGAAAATTAAGTAGAATGTAGTTATTAGGAAAATTATAATACATGGTAACAATTAATAAACATCTTGATCATATAACAAATTATCGTATTAAATTTTAATCTTCATTATTAAATAGGTTTTTTACACAAGAAATCACAAAATGTTTTAAATGGTTACCCTTTTCTATTTTTCCAGTTATTTACGATGGTTGCAATGTGGTCTATCCCGTTGCTGATGAGTATCAGCAACAATTGGGTGAGGTTTATTGTAGTGTGGACAATCTTCACTATACTTACTGCGATTGTCATTTGGAAATCATCACAAAAGCCCATGTCGGTAACGGCACCGAGGTTTGTCATTTTTTTTATTCATGGAGTTACATACTGAAAGGGTACCAATGGGTCCCAATTGCTAAGTCTACACTGTGCGTTATACTGTATATGTTAACACTTAAGAAAAAAAATAAATAGGATTAAACAATTGAAAATGGTGGAATTACAAGCCTCTTACATTTTTTTAATAAAATGATTTGTAAATATATTTCTTTATAGTTTGCTGTAAAGTAGTACTTCTCAGAAGTTGAAGCACCCATTTTTTTTTTAAACAATGGGTTCATCATTCATTTTGGACTCCAGGGTCTTATTAGTATATTTCGTTATTCCTTATAGTTTTGGAATTGGCCTACCCCGCCCATTTAAAAAACTCACTATATTGTAATATCAAATTTGGCGTGCTAATAAGTGTTTTTGCTTTAGAAATAATAAAAAGTTATAAAATTGTTATTATAATATATAATATTATATTATTATCGACCAGAAGTGAAATTAATTAAAAAAAAATACAAAACCAACTCAAAACTTATATTCCAAAAATTACAAAAATATATAAAAATAATTATATTAATAACACTTAAAGATAAAGTAAATTTAATTTAAATAACGAGATATGTCCGCACGCTCCGACCGTCCGAGCAAGAATGTGCTTGCAACAATGCGAATGGCCCCCAGCTTGACACCTAGCATGATTCGATGGCGTGATCGTTGTTCACGCCCCTTTTCTATGGGTCATCTTGTTACAATATATTAAAACTTTTATTCAATGTATTGTTCATAATTTTTTCCAGATTGGTCTACAAGTGGTTCTACCTCATATACAAAGTCAGCTGTTTCTTCGGTGTGTTCGGCTACATAGTGATGATGATGACCTTCATGAACATCAACTCTATATTTAATCAGAAGCCGCAAGTGTGGATGGACGTTGGTTTAGTGTCGTTGTTCTATGGACTGTACTTTGGAGTGCTGGGGCGAGACGTTGCTGAATATTGTACTGATAAAATGGCGGCTTCTATTGGGGTGACAATAATTTTTATTAGTATTCTATTATATTATGTTTATAGTTTTGTCTTAGTTAGCAAAGATTCATAATATTATTATGGTAATACTCCGTATTGAATTATAAACTTGCTATGAAACATTTCCAGCAGTCTTCTTTTTCAAGAGCTTTATCGCATCTAAGTTAAATCAAAATCGTTTCAATCATTGTGATGACAAGTGTATATATTTAAAAATTTTTAAAGTATTACATTTTTCACTTGCAAATAGCTTAGTTAATAAAACATAAATAATTATTTTAATTTCAGTATTATACCAAAGAAGGCATGCCGACTCGTCATTTAGAGAGCAACGTTTGTGCCGTCTGCGGTAACAAGTTACTAGTCGATGTCAATGAAGAAGGTGTATTAGGTGAGTGATGAAATATTTATTTTACTACTTTTATTTATTTTTTTGGCAGTATTTTTTAAGACTGACACACGAGACATGTTTAATATTCATGCCAACATTCCAAACGGACACTATTTGTACAGATTAAGATTAGTAAATATTTAAGTTTTGTGTATACTATATTGTAATTTAATTTTATTTTAAAAGTAATCAAAAATAAGTTTGTTTACAAAATTATGTTATTAAATTGTGTGATTTTCTTACAATTTTGTAACAAGACTTCCATAAAAAACTATTTTCAGTAATAATTATAATGAAAATTTTAGAATATTTAATATATTAATATTTAAGTTAACTTAGAATTCCTTGAATGACTAGGATTATTTGAATTACAGAAAACACATACAAATTAACGTGTGGTCACGTTTTCCACGAGTTTTGCATCCGGGGCTGGTGCATTGTGGGGAAGAAGCAGAGCTGTCCGTACTGCAAGGAGAAGGTGGACCTGAAGAGGATGTTCACTAATCCGTATCCTTTGTGACTATTTACTTTCTTCTAGACAATACTAAAAAATGGTTGTTTCTAGCGATTTTGGTTTCATGGTTTGTAGTGTAATATTATATAGCATATTTTTTTCAAGACATTAACTATCAGTTGTTCCTCGTATTTTGTTGTAGCCTGATGTTATATGGCCAATTTTTTTTAATATGACAATTACAGGCTGTTACTTGAAGTTTTATGTAGTTTTATCCGTGTTTGTATCTGTATTTACTGCATTTATATGTAGGTTGTAGCGTGGTGTTGTAAGGCCTATTTATTTAAGATATTAACTACTGCTGTTACTCGTGGTTTTATCTATATTTATAGGTTGAAGTGTGATGTTTTATGTCCTATGTTTTTTCAGACATTAATTACTGGCCCGTTGTTTCACCTGCGGTAATAGTTACTGTTCTTGTAGTGTACATGTTATATAGCCCAAGATCTTTCTCAATAAAACCAAACGCAAATTAAATTGGACAGGCACACACTGAGATTAGTGTTTTTAAAATATAATGCTATTAAATTTTTAATTTAAATAGTTTTCTTTTGAAATAAATTACACGAATATTACTTAGAATGATGTGAAAATGTCTTTAATAACTTATTACCGAGTGTTCAAATGATTCCTAAACTATACATCAGATGGGACCGACCCCACATACTCTATGGACAACTCCTCGACTGGATCAGATGGGTGATAGCTTGGCAGCCATTAGTGTTATTCCTTGCTCAGGGCATCAATTGGCTGTTTGGACTCGAATAGTCGAAGTTATATAACTTGGAAAATAAAATGAACTACATTACATTTTTAATTCTTTGGGTAATTTTTACCAGATCCAATGAGGCTATTTAAGTAATATATAGCGTCAGATTGTCTGCGAAGGATCAAAATTTCTAATATAAAGTTAACCTAAGTTACTCATTATATAATGTTTGCTATCAGCAAGTGAAAGTCCTATCAAAATTGGTTCAGCCGTTTCAGAGATTAGCCTTTTTAGCTAGATTAGGAACAAACAGACAGTTAAAAAATTGAAAAAAAATATATTTTTTTTGATGTAAGTACCGTTTATTATTATTCATTGAAATGAAACTATTTTAAACGGATTTAAATCGCGTATATTAATTATTTTATATTTAATAAATTTATAAATTTATTTTGTATTAATTATTTTATATTTATTAATTATTTTATATTTAATAAAAATAATTAATATACGCGATTTAAATCCATTTAAAATAGTTTCATTTCAATGAATAATAATCGCGAAAATCTAAGACAACGATACCGTTTATATTTCCATATACATTTATTGAAAACTTGTTTATTTTAAATTACAAACAGACACTCAAATTTAATTTATTTGTATAAATAATATCGGCAACAAAAAGACCTAAATGATTACATCAGTAATATTATTATTATAAACTTTTTCAGCAAAAATTCAATACACTTTAATTTGCATTAAATTCCTCTATTATTATTATTTCTGGTCTTAAAGACTCTCAATAGTATAAAAAAGATCTAAACAGATTCAAATTGAACTATTTTTGACGTAACCACAAGCGGAAATTATAAGGTTTGTTTTTTATCTTTTGGGTTAAATTACCAAAATTCTATTTATGTAGTACTTAAATAGCCTCAATCGACAATGAATAAGATTGCTAGTTGATTAATTAATAGGACAATCTATGAAAGATATAATGAAGTATTCGTGTTTAAAGACACCAAGTGATTCTGAAATGTTAGCATGGTAGAGCAACCAGTTGAGCTACCAACGCGGTTTTATTCGATGGTATTTTATAGCTATAGATATGTTACGTTCATATTATTTTACGTCATGATGATGAACTTTTGCCATTGCACTCTCCGCCTCAGGACTCGGTATCATCCACACCTTGGCATGGTCGGTAGCCAATGTGCGTGCTTCACGATCTTTTTTCCCGCGTACGTGCAGGCTGTGGAATGACCTCTTGAGGTTTTCCCAGAGCGCTGTAATTTTGGTTTTTCAAGCGTCAATATAGACACCTTTCCGTCAAAGTATTCGCAACGCCCCTGGTGTTGCAGATGTCCATGGGATAGTAAACACTTAAAATCAGACACTGTTTGCTCATTTGTCCCCCTAAAAATCTGTACCCATTTCCAACTTTGACAAGCTCGTCGATTGACGTTTGTTACCCAAATATACTCTCGCCCGTTATGCTCGCTGGTTGCTAGGCAACGTCATCCAAAACGTTCGGCATTCTGAGCGAATGCACGAGCTTATAACATATCTATAGTTATATAATATTAAAGTTCCAATAATAATCCGTTAAGGATAGAATTATTAAGTGTAAAAATGTACTAAAGAGCATTAACTTTAGCGTGGAATATAATTTATTGAATTTGTTTCTTCTATTGACATTTTGAATCGAAGCACTGGTGTGCGAGTGATATTACAAATTTTCGTAACGATTGCAATGCTTTTGCGGCGAGAATTTAATTTATAAGCTTGCTCTCAGACTTTCATATGGATCTACATAAATTGTTATTGCTTCACACTTACTGAAATTACTGTCAGTGCCTTTGTTTTGATAGCAACAGCTTTCGTAAGTTAGCTAGATATTAGCTTACAAAGTTGTATTATGTCAATTACAAGATTAAAAGTGACAAATGTAATTGTAAACTAAGTGTAGTATGTAATAGAAAACCTTGAGTGTCAATAATTACGTCACTGACAGTAAATTCTTTTTGGTGTAAACCTTCAATCTATGAAAGCCTGTGAGCAAAACTTACAAGGATCTTATTACCTAATAATATTTCTTTTTTCGGAGTGTGTAATAAAGTTTTACCATATCGTCTTGCCGAAGTGTGTAAATAAATGTGAACATTTTAATTGATGAATTACCAGAGTTAAAAACAGTTTATATTAACTTACAAGGGCTTAAAAAGACAACAGTTTAACGGTTGGTTGGTATAACTTCATTATATTAAGTTAGCGCTATTATCAAACAAACGATAGATACTAATAGAATCAAAGAACTCTGATAGTTTTGAGTAATGTTTGACATAACGTGATTGGTTGTGAATTGACCAATCGCAATGCGTGCAACATGCGAATTTCAGAGCAATGTTAGTCAACAGTATTGTAACAAAAAGTACTTAACGTAATGAATCATCCGTTTTAAATAATCTGTGTGTGACTTTTCATATAATGTATAATTTTAAAATCTTAAACATTATCTTATTTTATTTGTTCCTGTATCATGCTAAGGACGAAAATTGAACGTCATATATGAACGAAGATTATGACATAACTGGATATCTTTTACACGTGAATTAATATAAAATTATATAAAAAGACAGATATACCCACAGCAGAACAGTGGATTAAGCTCCTATTGTTCTCCGCAATTGGAGAAATTGCCTTTGCCCATTAATGGGATGTATATAGTCTGTTCTATTACAATAAAGTACTGAATATATAAAGGGGAATAGTATGATGGAGGTTTGGTAAAGGGATTTATTGGGGTTTTAGAATGTCGGCTTAAGTGATATTTTACTCGGTCGAACATGTCTGTGTATATATATAAACCAGGCTCTACACAGAATGCAAATTTACAATTTCATAATTATGTTATTGAACAATATGGATTGAATTTTTTCTTTGGATGGCAGGATTCAGAAATATAGTAATAAAAAGCCTTACTATAATGTTATACTCATAGAATATTAGGTGATTAGTACCAATGGGACGCAGTACGTCTTAATATAAGTACAAGTTTTAAAATCGTAACTTAAATCGCAATATTTTCGTACTTGAAATGTAAATATACTTAAATTATTCCAACATCTTCCATTAACACGTAATTAAATTTAATTACGTGCAATAAGAATCTGTAGTGTGATGTAGTTAATTTAATGATTTTTCTGACTACAAGTATTAAAATTTCAATTAATATCTTAATTCAAATGAATGGGTTTAAATTTCGTTAGTTTAATTAATTTTGAGTTACGCATTTATAAAATAAGTGAGATTCAGGTGTGTTCCGTAGATATATGGTTACGCAATATTTGTTAATAAAATTATTTTCTGTATTGACATGTCAAATGAAAAAAATCCACGTATTAATATAATGCACTACATATTACGAATTTTAGTCCTAAGAGCCCCCGTAGACTAAAGAATTGCTATTGACAGATTATTTAGTCGACCAATGAGTTAAGGCTAGCTTCGATAATCTGTCTGTGACTTTGTCAAATAGTCATCGTTTTGACATTAATCAGTGAGTGACAAACATTAAACAACTATAGATATTTTACGTTAATACTATTTGACGTTAAAATCTGTACCCATTTTCAACTTTGAATAGCTCGTCAATTGTTGGGTCAAAGATACTCTCAACTGTCATGTCTAGCTGATTGCTAGGCAATGCCGACCACTTTGAACATATATAATTCTGTGTAAAATTTAACCTAACTAACATTCGTACGGGAGATAATTAAAAAATAATATTAGTGAGTAAGCTATTCAATATTTCCTGACAGCTTGCAGACAACTTTGTAGCATTACGAAATCATTTTGTGGGATTGTTATCGCACCATAACACACATATCAGATCGATCGCATATCTGAGTTGAAACACTATTTTATTATTTATTTAATATTTATGGACTAAAAGAAAATATATGAAAGTACAACAAAGAAACATGGTAACACAAAGGAAACTAACTATTAAAAAAAGTGATTAATACATTATTTGTCGGCCGATGGAATGTCTTTAGTCTGTGGGGGCCATTTATATTTATTATTTGATTAATAATAAGATTGATTAAGTAGTTTAAAATCCGTATCAATTATGTATTTTAAAGACTCTATAAATGTTTTAAAACATCTAATACTTGGAAACAAAACATTTTGATGACAAGAAGAGAATTGGACATTCGGTCAAATACGTGTCTAGTCGACTTTTCTTACTTTAATTTCTCAATAATCATTCTAAGCATTTTAAAACGATGTTTAACATTAGCCAGCGACCTACGACAATGTACTTTTTTCTTAAATTTAACCCTTATAAAACTGAACGCGGATTAAGGTGGTGTCGCAAAATTTAAATTTCGAGAAAATTGAGTTCAAAGTCTTGCTTAACTATACAAAACGTATTAAATGCGTCTATCCAAAAATATTGTATTTCCTAAATAGCTTCAAATGCTGTTGTTATAAGGCTTTAAATTGTTTGTATATTATATCGCCTATCGAAGCGTAGAACACCGAAAAAATACGACATACCTTCTTCCACTCTAATTCAATTTCACGATGTTTTGCGTTTATTTAAATTATGTCATACTGTGTTGGAATATTATATCTAAGTCTATAGATTTTATTTATATTTTTATCGTCATTTCATCGCGTTACTGGCGCTATATAATCAGTGGAAAACCACTATAATATTATCCTTAGTCATACCCTGTAAGAGATATTTTATTTATAAATGAAAGTTATCTGTAGTGAGTATGTAGGTATGTTCCAAAATACCAGCATGCTGGTAGTGACACTGAAACGACAATGGAAGTACTTAGTATCTTGTTATATGTACAAAAAAGACCATTCGTTATGTCATTACTTTTGTGCGAACTTTTCGATAAATACTCTATGGAGTTTTACGTAAAATTTACTTTTGGACGTATCAAAATTGTCGCTCGCACTTACACAATACAAGAACCCACCAATCACATGCGCTACTGTGTCGATCCATCAATTACTTTCAGTTTCTATAGTCCCTAATTTTGTTTCTCCTTCTTAACAATAGATGGCGTTGATTTAATCCTATATAAATCTGCGTTTCTTTACCGCAATCTAGTAGTTAGAAAAACTCGCACTAGCCACACTGGCTAGTTCTTTAAGCTGTATTTCGGATCATACCTACCTATATATAATGTATTATGTTTACAGTAAGTTGTACAAAATTGTATGAATGTGTATGTACTTTTGTGTGTGGTTTTGAACGAATCGATTTGTAGCTATTTTGTACAGAATAAAGTTGATTCAATATTTTCGTATTTCGGTCAACCGGATAAGCTAAATCGTGTATAATAGGATAGTATATATAATATTATAAAAAATAAGAATTACATTTATATCAAAAATCAAAATATACTTTATTCAAATTGGCTATTTACAGCACTTTTGAATCGTCAAGTTACAGGTCTATTGGTTATAGATTTTTTTTAAGCTACCACCGGTTCGGAATGTAGTCTCTACCGAGAAGAACCGGCAAGAAACTCGATAGGTACTCTTTTAAAAATCATTCATATGTTATGTATTTTTATAACATTTTTTTGAAAACCTGTAAGAACATCAACGCACATTAGATCCACGCCTCTTTGTCGTCAAAATATTCTTGTATGGTATAATATGCTTTATTTATTAAAGATTTTTTAATGTAGGCTTTAAACTTATTGAGTGGCCAATGTAAAACTGTTTGCGGGATTTATAGTAGTATAGTATAATTTTAGTTCTCAGACTTTCATAAAGATTTACATAAATTGCTTTACACCTGAAAGAATTTACTTTCAGTGCATTTTTTAACACCACAGCTTTTCGGTAAGTTACCTACGTAATTATTACCAGGTTACAGATTTATTTTATATCAGTAACGAGAGTAAAACTTAAAAATATAATTCTCGCCTAATAGTAACAGTGCAGTGTGGAGAGTGTGAGAAAGACTAATAGTTACGTAACTTAAATATCCAACTTATATTATTTTTTATGCCATCTGTAATAAGAAACTTCTTACATTTCTAAATCTTCTTTTTCTAAAAGAAAAATATGTCATGAGCTGCTGTAGAGAGTTTTTTTTATTCGATTTTTTAACTAACGTCAAGCAATTACAAAATTAACAATTTTATGTCAGACTCCTAAATTATGTGAACTATTTTACAACAGGAAAATAAATTTCAAGTTTTTGTAAATTGCGTTCAAAAACTCGAAAATACAAAATGTTAAATTGTCCGTTCAGGTATTGTAATCATTTTCGAAGATTCAATGCTGTTGTCAATAATAATGGTCTCGAAGCCGCACTTTTAGGTACGCTTTTTCAGATATTTTTGTACAGTATCCTTTATTAGTTTCAAAATTTGTGATTAAAGTATTTTGATGTGTCAGGTGTCTTTGCCTTTAATGGCAAGACGCAGCAGCAGTACTTTTTGGAAAACCTTGCTGTGATCAGCTTTTTTGGACTTACCACGTCCTTCAATATTTAGTTTTTAGTTTAACAGTGAACGCTATTAAATAAACGGCTTAAATTTGCTATTGATAACTTGTAGTAAATTGACTATAACCGAGATGAGGGAGTATATAAATTATTAAATATTAACGACTTCAAGAGGTTAACTAGTATGTTTAGTATGGATTTTAAGGTCTGAAAGTTTCAGGAAATTCGAGAAATTATTCAAAGGATAAAGGCAGCTGTTGTAAAGATATAAGTCAAACCGAAGAAAAGAGGATTGAACAGTGGCCGAAATGTGATCCGCCACCGCCCGCGTGGAGAGTCGAGTGTCCAAGAGATCCACAACCGCCGAACTATGATCCATATAGGATCAAAGTACCAGATGTCGTTGTCCCTCCTTTGCCACCCAGTAATGCTAAGGTATGGTATAAATTTCTTTGTAGTAAGTATTAAAATATCTCATACCACTGTTTACTTTGCCGCATCTTACTTAAAAAGCGTGCGTTAAGTGCGTTAGACGAAATCAGAGTCCGAAAATTAAATATCTAATGAAATCCAGCTTGTGCTTTCTTCATCAGTGGATGGGTGTCGTGTTGACCACCACGCCAGATAAGCCGGGAGGACAAGAACAAGCTTACCAAGAACCAGGTTACACCACGGCAGGCGCTGGACAGCAGAATCCACAGAGTGCAGAGGAACAGCCCGAAAAACAGGAGGAAATTGGAAGCGGTGGATTTTTCGGCTATTTGAGAAGCCTCTTTGGTAAAGACAAAGCAAAGACTGGGAAGGGAGAAGGAGAGGTGTCTATGATTGGTCAAAAATAAAAGCAACGGATTACACATTATCAATAACGTATTGGTTAGATTCGATATAAAATATGAACAAAAATGTACATATATATCTTCTGTTGAGCAAGGGAAAACAATTGACTTTTGTAAGATTTCGTCAAACGCACTTAAAATCGACCAAAACGAAAAATCATATATAGACATCGTTCTTTGACAGGAAATACTCAGCGAAGATTCGAAAGAACTCTTCAATACTGCAGAGATTAATTTCGGCAGCAACGTTTACCAGGGGATGCAAGACTTATTTCATAATTCGCCAATCATCCATCCAGATTATTGGAAGGAGAAACCAGGGACAAGACTACCGAAACTAGAAAAGGACGTTCAAGAACCATTACTTAAACTTGGTTACCACGGAAAGCAAAAATATAAATATGCCTTTCACGAACCCTGGAAGCCACTTGATAGAATCACGTTATTAGCTCAAGCGGAGAGAGAAGAACTTGGTGAAATTGATATACCGAATTCCGAAAAAACTGATGAACAACTAACTTAAATGCGCTCTGATTTTGATAAAATTTTAGCAATTTTAATTTATTTCCCGTATAAGATGCTGCGAAATAAACAATACATTTTTGACTACATATCTTTTGTTTTATTTGATATTTGTGGTCAAGTGTTCAAGTATTTGATATATAAGTGTATGTATCTGTAAATTTATATGTATGTATGTAATTTAATATGTGTATAGTATTTCGCTTTATGCATCTACTAAACGCTCTTTCTTGCTCGCCCCAAAGTTGGCTGGGAGATAAGGCTATGTAGTCTTAAGTTCGCCTTTTGCTCAATATATTTTAAATGGTTATGCAATAAAGTAAATAAATATATATATTTTTAAGTACACAAGCAAACAATATAGAGGAAATCTTTAGAGGATCCTTTTAAATATATTTAATAAAGCTCTATTAGTATAGACATTTCAGATTAGATCAGATCATTAATATAAACACAGTTATAATAATAATAAATAATAAATAAACGCATCACACTCAACGGCCACCATTAAGATTTTGTGACCCTGAGTCGGGGGTCCGGAAACACACACAAACACCCAGACCGCGACAAACATCCGTATGGCCAATACAGACATTTGCCGCGGGCGGGGATCGAACCCGCGACTGTTAGCGCTACAGTCAGTTACAGTGACCACTGCGCCAACGTGTCTGTCATTTAATAGTTCTTGAGAAAATAATTTTAAATTATAGATAGTAACCACTAATTTATATAGGCCAACATTGAGAATCGCTTGATATTAAATATATTTGTTTTGGAGTTGGATGGAAATTTAATAAAATTTCCATCCAACTCCAAAAAAGAGTCGAGTTCTCTAGTGGTTAGTAGAACACGTCTATCTCAACCGTTGATCGCGGTTTCAAACCCCGGCAAATTTTTCAAGTGCTAAATTAGTGTTTATATTTATCTCGAGCTCGGCGGTGAAGGAAAATATCGCGAGGAAACTTGCATTTGCCGGGAGAAATTCTGACACATGTACCAACCCCCAGAGGAACAGTGTAGTGGATTGAGCTCTAAACTTTTTCTTTAATAGGAGAGGAGGTTTATGCCCAGCAGTGAGATATTTACAGGCTGTTACTTTACTTTTTTTTACTTTTTCCATCCAATATTTTTATACTCTCTCGTATTTAGATCGATACTTTCACCTACTCTAACGAAAAGTAAATAACTTATGATGGCCAAAGTATTTCATCGTAAGTTAAATTTTATGGGCTAAGACAAAACTTTCAGGTAAATGGTCAAAATAGACAAATTCAAATTCAAAATGTACTTTATTCAAATAGACTATTTACAGCACTTTTGAATCGTTAAGTTACAGATTTTTTTAAAGCTACCACGGAATTAAAAACAGTTTTTGTGGACTCTATTTATTTCTCCCACGAAGATGGTAAAAATTTCGTGTTCAATTTTTGATATATTAATGTAACGACTTGCAGCCAATGCTGGCTTGCGCGCGCACTAAGGGTCCGTGTTCCGTCAAGCCAGTACCAGATCCACCCCCATGTTCCCCTCCACCGCCACCACCATTTCCTTGGATCTACGTTTGGTCGGTTGCATCATTCTTTGGTGTAATGGGTTTGGTAAGTCATAGTCCGGATGAAAAAATCATTGACATTATTTGACTCTTTATCTATAGAATCTAATTTTTTCTTTATATGTTTTTTTTTGAGATTTTAATATCTAAATATAAAAATATTTAATAAGAATCAAATATAATTTTTACTACATTTCAATTCTTGCAGATTTATAAAATATATTTATGGCAAGATGCACAAAAAAAACAAGGTGATAATGTTTCAAAATGTAAGTAAATTAAGTTTGATAAACATTTATATAATTATAGTTAATTTAGCAAAACTATACATATTTTTTTTATAAAATGAGAATTTTGATTAATAATGCTTTCTGGGACACAAATCTGATTATACTATGTCCAATTTAGGGCGTCCACGACGTAAATTGAAGGCACCTTTCCACAGCAAAGATTTACCAGCTTGCGTACAATACTTGATAATAGGAGCTGGTGCTGCTGGATGGGCAGCTTATCGCGCTATCATGGAGCATGATAAGACAGCAAAGGTTAATAATAAAACTTTCAAGAAATTGACGCGATGAATACGAATCCTCAAAACTATTGATCATTCGTAAACGTGTAACCTAAATGCAAATAGCATTTACGTTACTCTGAGGAGTTCTAATTTTGGATTGAAGCAGTGTATTTTTTTTATGTATACTTGCTAGACCAAAATATATATAGATATATAGAGACGACCGCTCTGGTGTAGTGGTGCTGAATGTACCTCTAACGCCGACGGTTGCGGGTTCGATCCCCACTCGAGGCAGATATTTATATTTATATAAATATTTGTTCCTAGGTCTGGGTGTTTGTCTTTGCGGGTCTCCCCACCGTGGCTCGGAGAGCACGTAATGTCGGTCCCGATTGTTATCACAATCACCTGATAATGATCGTTACTCGTAGTAGGGAAATTATTCTAGTCTATAAATGGTTATTAGCTTGCCTTCAGAAGTTGCAGAGTTCAGATGGCAGTCGTTCTGTGAATAGAAAGCAGACCCTGGTATAACTGGGAATGCTAGGTAGTTGATGACTTGCTAGACCAAAATTATCGAATAGCTCAAAACTTATTATTTAATTATATTCCTTACATTTTTATTACAAATAAAATATAGACTTATATAAAAATTAAATTACCAATCAAGTCTGTTTTAGTCCTGAGTTTAGATCCGTATATAAAAGGCTGTACATATAAAGCCCAATGATCTTATAGGTGTTCTTTATAACACGAGAAGACTGTTTGCCGTACATCCAGCCTCCAATGTCCAAACACATGTGGTGGAACCCTGAGCCACCTGATATTAAAACGCTCAATTATATCGAAGACGGTAGAAGGCATACGTGAGTATTATACAATTTTATGACGAAAGTCTCCGTCTTTTAGAAAGTCGTTTACTTAATTCTTCACGAGGGATTAATAGAAAAGAACAGACTTGTAGGAGAGTTTTTATGTGAGTAACGATCATCCTTTAGTAGTTCATAATAGCTACAAGCAGATATTCCTCAATAGCTTAAAATAATGTCAATAATTATTAAAATTAGACTAGAAGACTTAAGATAGTAGATTAGGTGCAACATTAACTTATTTTAATTAATAAATATACCTCCTACTTTAATAATAGTAACACATAACAATAATATTTCAGAAAGTTATATAATAATTAGTTTATAATAAAAATATTAAAAGAAGAATTAAACAAAGAAAAATATATAAATTAATATATTATAACATTTTCAATACAATAATAGACATGAATTAATTTTAATACGCTAATAATAAGTATTTTTTTAAATATTTTTAATTCATAATTATTACAATTCGTAATTTTCTTGATTTTATTTATTATTATTGTATTTAACGTAATTGATTACCTCTAAGAAGAAATACAATTATCTCGTATGTTATATGATTGTATAAATTATAAAGAAATAATAATATAACAATAGTATTATATATACACATACATTTCTGTTGGTGATACTAAGAATAAATAAATAAGCTGCTTTTGGTTGTCTTGAGGGTTTTGAATTGCTTCGATCCATTTCCAATAAAGTTGATGTGGCAAATAAGAATAATAAATTCCAGAATGTATTTAGCCGATTGTTCAACGTTCTTGGATCCTATAAAGTTCTATCGTAAGAAGAAAGGTCCGGCAGTGTCGATCGCGACCGGCTGGTGCGTTTTGAGGGTAGATGCGGATGACCACGTCGCTTGGGTGAAAACCTTGTGCGGGGAACAGCCTATATACTATGAGAGATGTCTTTTAGCACCTGGTAAGTACAAAAAACATAAAAAAGTTATGTCAAAGATGTTTAATTACTATTTTATAGTAAAAAGAATTTGAAAAAAATGGTTCTTTTTTTTAATATAACGATCCGTACTAATACTATAATGGCGAACTATATTTGGATGCTGAAAGCAATAATGTGTCAACCCACAAAAAGTTGAATTCGGAGATATTATAATATGCATATAATATGCATTTTGATACTGCATCACCTATTTAACATTATTAAAAAAAAATAAAGTCATATAAACTGAATAAGTACGGAAAAAACGACAAAAGTTTCTTAATTAATTGGTTCGAATTTCAAGTGCGTTTCATATTTTGTAATTTATACAATAATCTCAAACATTTTAAAAACTTCTTATTAGATAATATGTTAAATATATCACTCTGATTTTAATTCATTATACCTTTTATCAAAAAATAAAAGAAAAGATGGATATATACTTCTTCAAACATATTTGTTAAGAATAGGTTTGATATCTTTAGACGCCATTTTCTCAAAATGAAGTCCGTGTGGCTTGACACAGTATTGCTTATCACCGACCATTTATCATATACTATAATATCAAATTTAAGAAGTAATTATTCGTCAGGTTCACGAGCGAATAATCTTTCCATATTCAAGTCAGCTCCAAAACCAGTCCGGGATAAAGTGTGCACACTCCGTACCATCAGAGACTTGGAGATTGCTTATCGGAAGGTTAAGGCTTCAAAGCATGTAGTCGTCATCGGAGGTGGCTTCTTAGGATGCGAACTAGCTTGGCATCTGGGCAGGATGAGTGAGATTCTTTAATATTTCTTATTAGTTTTCATTCGAATACTATGTTATCTACTTACTCGACAGACGCGTTGGTGCAATGGTCACAGCAACTGACTGAAGCGCTAACGGTCGCGGGTTCGATCCCCGCTCACGGCAAACGTGTGTATTGGCCATACAGATGTTAGTCGTGGTCTGGGTGTTTGTGTTAGTGTTGTGTGTTTCCGGACCCCCGACACAAGGTCATGAGATCTTAATGGGGGCCGTTGAGTGTGATGCGTTATTATTTATGTTATGTAAGCAGGGTTTGAATCTGCATCTGCAATGAAAGGGGTTTACGGGGTTTTTTATTGGTAGGGGTTGGTTTAAGTGTCATTGTTAGCAAAATGGTCACTTATTTATTGAGATTTTTAGAATTGAGCTAAGAGTAGTTAAACTCCAAGTGAACTCAGAGTTTTTAAAGTAAATTCTTTAAACGTCGATTCGTATATTTCCAAGTTTATTGAGTTTAGTTCAGTGCTCTTTTTATAGAAATTAGAGATATTCCGATAAACTGTAGTTACTCGTATCACGTCCACCTGGAACCACCATTAAATGTTTTGCAGACAAAGAGGTGGAGCGTCATGAAGATGAAGAACCAATCAAGATAGTTCACATCTTCAAGGACAAGGGCATCATGGCTGGAGTGTTACCGGAGTATATAGGAGAGTGGGCAGTTGAGAAGATTAAGGCTGAAGATGTCACTGTTGTGCCAAAAAGTAAATCCTTAATTGATAAGCAAATTGTGCCTACTTAAATTATCTAATAGTATAAAGCTGAAGAGATGTTTTTTATTTGAACTCGCTAAAAGGTTCGAATAGAAAAATTATTTTGGTGTTAGTTTATTTATTGAGCAAAGCTATATGCTATATTACATCACGCTACGACTCATAGGAGCGAAGCAGTGACCATAAACGCGAGTGAAACCGTAAGGGACAGCTAGTTTATAATAATTGTTGTCATTGCCGATTGGTCAGTCACGTCTTACTGGCTAGTGCAAATCGCGAAAACCAGAAATAAGGAGATATTATTCTGCATTCTTGATTGGTATAGCGATCCAGGTTTGTTGACAACTATTTTGTATCTTTTCACTAAAACCAGAGTATATAATTGTCTATAGTCCCCTTGTATATAGTTATATAATATCATTTCATTTTGTTTCAGCTCAAGTATATGATGCCTTCGAAACTCCAGATGGACGACTTGAATTAACATTATCTAATGGATCTTCTATAGTAACAGACTATGTAAGTAATTGCTCATGTGATTATGGTATATAAATTTTTCACGTTTAAAAAAATCTTCTGCAATTTCTTTAAAATGATGTACATAAAAATTGCGCAGAAAATCATATATAAATATATATTTAATAGTGGCATAATACAACAAAAAATTCCTTTAAAAAGGTTTTCGTAGCAATCGGCACGGAACCACGAGTAGAATTAGCAGACCCTTCTTTCCTAGAATTGGATCCAATTAATGGTGGATTTTTAGTCAACACCGAATTGGAGGCCAGGACACATTTATATGTGGTAAGTGATGTAGTGAAGATTGTGCTTTATTTTACTGTTTCATATTCTTATATTTCATAAAAATATATTCAAAAAATTTAATAACAAAAAGTCAAGAATGTCTGTGGTATACGAGATGCTCTCACAATTTTGTTCGCGTCAGAATTTATTTTTCTATACTCTACGTTGTATTTTCGCTACACAGTCCTTTATTCTTCTCCAACGTCTAGTTTATTTCTGTACAAAATTATTATTACAATCGTTTCAGCGGTTTATTTGATGACCTGATTGATTTCGGAAAAGTTTAACCTTAAACTTGAGAAGAAACCACTAAAGACGTACAGTGGGACTTTTTTTTAATTTTTTAGCAGCGTTAAGTTTGGTAACAAATAATAAAATGTATTGAGTCAGCCTGAAAGCGATCGCCATATACCAATGGCGAGCCATCATTATTAATTCTGCTTTTTTTGAATTTTTACGTAATTTTCTTATTGAAGATGATTATCCAATAGTCTCTGTAGGCAGGTGATGCCGCAAGTTTTTACTCTCAATGGAAAGATACTAGGCTTCGTTTAGAACATTACGGTAACGCTGAGGAGCAAGGATACGTGGCTGGTGCCAACATGACTGGCTACTGGATACCTTGTAATATGGAACCCCATTTTAGACTGACCCTCGGAAATTCTTTGGATATGGAGGTAAGATAAATAGGATCTAAGTTTCTTCAATTTCAGTCTAAGGCGAGAATTACGTGTAAGTTTTACTCTCGAGGGTGACTTAATTCAACTCTATAATCTAGTAAGAGATACATCAAAAGTAGTTACGAAAGCTGTGAATGCAAAAAATAAGGCATTGACAGTAAAAAGTGTCAAGTGAAAGCAATGAGAATTTTTTATGTAAATCTTTATGAACGTCCGAGAGCAAAACTTATATGTGTAATTTTCGCCTAATGGTGACTTGAATGTTGATTTTTTAAGTGTCCTTTGAAGAGGGGGAGATTGTAGATCATTTAATTTTAAGATACGTGATATCTCCGCCAAATGTAAGCCAAATAATTCGGTTTTTAATTAAATTATTTATACTCACGGTTGATACCATTGAAATTAGAATAAATTCTATCTCCATGGGTGGAAAATTAAGGGATGAAGATACAGCTTATTAATAAAAGTATTTGAAATAATCAGATGTATAATAATAGGCGGTGGGGGAGGTCGGTGCATGTATGTCCACTGTGGGTATCTTCAAACCCTGCAACGAGGATACAAAGCCGCAAGCTCCAGCTGCTGGCGATGGCGACAGACCTTGCTATAAAAAGTTGGTGATGGAAAAATTGTATCGATTATGTCGCAGTTAATCTGTTCACATTAAAAAAATTAAAAAGGTTTATATGTACAAATAAATAATCGTAAGTTTCTACCGCCGTATCCGCAGAGAGTTTTTTTTTACGTTTACACATGGATTTTGATACTGTGACATTCACTGTCCTTTGTCTGTATCCTTCGTATATAGATAACAGAAAAACTCTTCGTTGTTTTTCAATAAACATTTATTGTGATTTAAGATTATAACATCTGAGCCAATGATTGACATGTAAGTAATTAAATATACGACAATACGTTCATTTGCATATAATATTAAAACTCAGTATAACATTAAGGCGGTAAATACACTTGTCAGTTTTACTTTCGTAACTGTTATAAAATAAGTCTGTAACGTGGCAACAGTTGAGTAGGCGAGGTAAATTATTGCTGAAGTCATAAAGATGCTGATAATCAATTTCAATTAAATTCTTAGATTTAATGGCTTTTAGTAGTGCCATATGAGCACGGATTATTTCGCCAATGTCACGTATGATGGAGAAGACACGAAGGAGGTTGTTCGGTGCGGTTGAGATTACAAACTCATACATTTTAAAAACAGGCGAAATAGTTGGAATTTCATTGTTAATCCATTACAGTTTAAGATAAGCAATAATGTGTCAAGCCACATATGGTCGAATTCGGAGATTCATGATTATGCGTCATGTATTTAATATTATTCAAATAATGTTTAAGTCATCTAACCTAAATAAGTAAAAAAAAAACTTGTTCAATTTAATGTAATATGCGGTAATCCAATATATTCAAGAAACATATTATTAGATAAAACTTTTTATAATACCAATTTGCTTTTAATTAATTATACCTTTTATCAAAATAGAAAAGAAAGGTTGGATATATACTTCTTCAAGCAAATGTATTAAGAATAGGTTTGACATCTTTAGACGCCATTTTCTCAAAATGAAGTCTGCGTAACTTGACACAGTATTGTTTATCAGCGTCCATGTAGCACAGTGATTGCTGTAATTGACAATGCTTTGAATTTACTGTCAGTGACATATTTATTGACATCTTTGTTGCCTAGATAACTGTCGAGTACAGAGTTATTTTATATCGTATGTATTTGTTAAAAGAGTTTACTTACAAGTGTGAATCTCGCCTAAGAATTATAAGATATATCGCACGCTTAGTAGTAAAGAGACCGAATGTAAAAAGTTAAAATTTTAGGCACACAATGCGAAAAACGTTTTTCACTTTATATTATTATGACAAAATTTTGATAGATTAGTTAATTATTTATTACAAAATTATATATTATTAGCCACAGTATATGAAACTAAATTTCAATTATTAACTTACCTAACTTGTTTAACATAGATTTTGAATAAATAATGTCATAATAATGAATGTCGATATAGATAATAATAATGGCAATTAATATGCAGATCAGAAGAATATCAGAACAGATATAAGCGGGGTCTGCTCTTCTATCTGAGGGATGAAACGATAGTTGGTCTGGTGTTCTGGAACATGCCGCCGATCGACGATCGCTATGGAGTAGCTACTGAGGTTATAATACTTGTTACTAGTAGCTTACTAGCTCTTAGGCGACAATTACCCTTGTAATTGATATAAAATTATGTAACCTGGTAACCGTTACCTAGGTACCTTTCGAAAGCTATAGTAGTAAATAAATTAAGGCACTGACGAATTCTATCAGATGTCAGGATGATAAATAACTTGAGTGAATTTTCATGAAAGTCTAAGTGCGAAAGTTACACGTGTAATTCTTGCCTTATTTTTGGAGTATATGTTATGGTTTTCTGGTGGCTGTGCCCACAACCTTCTTTCAGGGCTCAATTCACTTCTGCCAGTTATGAGACACTCAAAACATACACTTATATATATTAAAATATATCAGAATATACACTTTTGAATCGTTTCAAACATAAAAAAATATATATTAATAAGAAAACTACCACCGATTCGGAATGTAGATGCTATCGAGAATAACCGGCAAGAAACTCGATAGTTACTCTTTTAAAATTTTAATTTTTAAACATCCAAAAAAAAAAAATTAAATTTATTTAAGATCCTGTATAAAATTCAATTATAAAACCCACGCTTCTTTATCATCAACGTAATCTTGTAAAAATTTAGTTAAACTTACAAGTGTATTACCCACTTTATAAATAAAACGCATGACACTCAACGGCCCCCATTAAGGTCTCATGATCCTGTGTCGGGGGTCAAGAAACACACACAACACTAACACACACCCAAACCACGACAAACATCTGTGTGGCCAATACAGACGTTTGCCGTGAGCGGGGATCGTCAGCTGCAGTGACCACTGCTCCAACCTGTCTGTCACCTGGTTATAGAGTTGTATATATGTATGTATTTATAAACGGTAGATACTTCGAGCCCGACCTTCGTACAAAGACATCAACATGCTAGCTGAACTCCTCGGCTTCCCGGAGACCAAGTGCGACTACCTCAGCGAAGAACAGCTGAAGGAACCAGGCCCTTGTATTCAGAAGTAAGCCCGAAACCCTCTGTAGAATCGGCATAAATACATTTATAATTTTAATTTCATTTTAAATGCTCACTTTGATTCATTATCATTCATATTAAATTACACTAGCAACATTAGCGACATTTACGTTGTTGGTTAGGTGGATGCTAATAAGCAATAATGTGTTAACCCACTCTTAGGAATATATCATAAAAGTAAATAATACTGTATTTTGTCTACAATATCTCGTTGATTAGTTAGTTATTATTATATATCGGCAGTACGCTCCCTCTCTCTAAGATCGCTCGTCTTTACTCTCAGAAATATATTCATAATTACATGTAAACTAGTGACTAGAACCCCAGAGATAACTTAACACCCACAAAAAGTCAAATTCGGAGATATTGATGTATTTTATTACTTTATCACCTATTCAACATTATTTAAATAACTTGTCATATTAAATTAATAAGTACGGAAAAATAATCGAATTTCAAGTGCGTTCCATTTTTTGCAATTAATACAATAATTTCAATATATATATCGGGGCGGGGCTCAACCTTAAAAATTTTGTTTACTTGTGCGATACATTTATGTTATTTCGATTTTAATAAAGATTTTATGAAATAATAGCTGATTAGTAAAAAGTTTTATCTAATAATAAGTTTTTCAAATACATAAGATTTTTGCGTATCGCAAAATATTACACACTTTAATATTCTAAACACTAAGAAACTTTTTTCCGTACTTATTTAGTTCAGATGATTTGAAATATTTTTGAATAATGTTTAATACGTGATGTATTATCGGAATTCATTAACATCTCCGAATTTGACTTTTTGTTGGTTGACACTATTGCTTATCAGCATTCTGTTATTGGTTTATAATATTAACTGTTTCATTCTTTTTTTAGTCGAAGATTCGCATGAAACAGAAAACAGAATTCGAAGTAGATTATTTTGCATTTTCAAAATATTATTGTAATACATAATCAAATAAATATAAGTTTTACGACTTTTATTTTTATTTTACCCTAAAATTATTATAAAATTACTCAAAATATTTCATTTAAAAAATTGTATTTATTTTTTTTAAATGTTATATTAACATTTAAACAAAAAGTGCATTAGATAGGGTTGCTGCCCGTACAATATATTATACTAATTGTCTCTCGCGGATTTACTCGCGTTTATGGTCACTGCTTCGCTCCTATAAGTCATAGCTTGATGCAATATCCCATTCCTCAACAAATAAACTATTCAGCTTTATAATATTAAGTATAAATATAAAATTCTACTATATTTGGCGTCTTTGTACTATATATTGTTTAAGATTTACTAATAAACCGCAAAAGTCCTATATTAATTCCTTCATTTTAAAAATTTATGAATTTGCATTTACATAACTTTTGAGTAACATATGATGACATGACCTTATTATTTTAGAAAAACAAATTTATGCAAATAATATTATTTCTATATAAGTAATGTAATACTGTGTTTATATTTCTTTGCCTATTTATTGCTTTATCAGAAAAAAAAATAGTTTTAATGTACTATACGATTTCTATAAAGATTATATCGAAAAATACTATATACATTGGCAACACTACTGTTACAAAAAGTTAGAAACGATCCTGCCACCGTCGTCGTAAATAGAACATTAATTATTCCACCAAAACGGGCATTACCTAATTAATTTCAACTTTAATTAAATAATTCAGTTAATAAATATCAACTACAATCGAAGTATTTGTCGGAACTTGTACGATTTTTGCAATTTCGGACCAACTTGAACTTTCGGTTTGTATAAGTAATAAAAAGAAGTCGTAAAAACAATGACATGAAATACGTTTACTTAATGAGTGGCCTGTTTAACTTCTGAGTTTGAGGTTATTTTAGTTAGGTTTTATTTCGTAATGAGAGAAACCTTTTGTTTAAGAACTTAACAATAAGGTATTTTCGGCGTACTATTTTATACATCTTTGATTGAGTGCAAAATTTATTATTTTTAGGGTTCCGTACCTTAAAAGGAAAAACGGAACCCTTATAGGATCACTTTGTTGTCCGTCTGTCTGTCTGTCTGTCTGTCTGTCTGTCTGTCTGTCTGTCTGTCTGTCTGTCTGTCTGTCTGTCTGTCGGGATGTCAACCCTTTTTTCTCAGAAATGCATGGACGTATCATGTTGAAATTCATATCATATACTCAAGTCTACGATGACATGCGGCCGTGAAAATATTAAAGTTCTAAGTCAACGCAATCAAAAGATAATGGAGAATATGTCGTATATTTTGACTATTTTAGCGTTTTCGCAAGGGAATCAAAACCTATAGGGTACTTCCCATTGACCTAGCACGATGAAATTTGGCAAGAAGTAAGATCTTATGGTACAAATAAAGGAAAAAATCTGAAAACTGTAAATTTTTGTATGTATGTTTGTCTGTTTGTAAGTTTGTCTTTCAACTTTTTTCTCAGAAACGCGTGAAGGTAACAAATTTTTATCAACGTCAAGTACTCAGAGTTGTAATTACTAAGAGTTGTGAAAAAATCAAACTTCTAAGTTAACGCAATCAAAAGATACGGTCATTTATATCACATATTTTAAGTATGATAGCGTTTTTAACGTTTTCGCAAGGAAATCAAAACCTATAGGGTACTTCCCATTGACCAAGCATTATGAAATTTGGCCAGGAGCAAGGTCCTTTAGTATACATAAAGGAAAAAATCCGAAAACTGTAAATTTCTGTTCGTGTGTCGGTCAGTCTGTACGTCTGTCTTTCAAACTTTTTCTCAGGAACGCGTAAATGTAGCAAGTTGTAAATTGATCAAGCGGAAAATATATTAATCTTAGAATTAAAATTATATGTACTTGTAACAAATTAACATAGAAGTTGACCATGGTCAAAAAAACAATTTTACAAACACTGAGAAGAAATTTGTATCAATAGGAAAACATTAAAAAGCAGCAAACCTTTATAAACAACGCAATGCAATCTATATATTGCAGCTAACAAAATGATAGCGCGATGTAGCGTACAGTTAATGCCATCTATTAAAACATTATGACATTAACTGTGATATAATTCTGCTCGATTAATATTTTTTTTTATTTTAATTATTATTTAAACGCGCTAAAAATAATAAAATAAACTTTTCATTTAAAAGTTTTATCGTCGATTTATACCGTCATTACGTAATTAACATTCAATATACTCGTAAGAGCTTCACGCGATTTGATTTAAGTACTCGTATTGACTTAGTACGAAAATTTTAAAATTAAATTCAAACAGATCGAGTTATTTAATTTACTTATTTATCTACACATATAAGTCTTCTGGTTATTAGTTTTATAATTAGTTATTTATAAATAAACAATTAGTTTTGTTCGAATTAAGGACTACTTATTTTCGTCTTGGCAACACTAATATATATTTTGATATTTTGATTGATAATGTAAATCTAAATATTTTACGAACGTAGTGCAGGGGTAGTGGAGTGTAGTAGAATATAAATAAAAATAAAACGAGAATAAAATATAATATAATTGTTGTTAATGTCAAAGTCAACAAGTTAGTTCATTGAAATTGTCAAGAGATGGCGCTGAGTGTATCCTGAATCGCGCTTTAACTTTGCTTTTTTGAAAGTATAAGGTGTAGTAGTACTTTAAATAAAATTTTGTGTTTCCATGGATTGCATCTATGATTGTGTTTTAAATTAAAGTGCTCCTAAGTAGTTCCAAAATAGTTTTTGGGACGTGATCCATATTTACATCATATTTGATTGTATTTAAGCGACTTCTAAAAAGGAGTGTTTTCAATTCGACCTTGTATTTATTTTTTTTTTATGTTTGTTCGCCGATTACGCCGCCATTTGTGTACCGATTTTGTCTTAAGGTCCGTGGTCCCTTTGTCTTAAGGTCAGGATCAGATGATGGGATCCTGGAGAAATTGAGGGAACTGCTCAAATATTATAGGCAAGCGTATACCGATTTAGGTATTTTTGATAGTAACTTATGTTGGAACAAATGGCGTAGATGGGTTAGTCTTATATAGATTTCTATAAGTTTGTACGGAACCCTCGGTGCGCGAGTCCTACTCGCACTTGACCAGTTATTTTAATTCGTTATCAAAAGTTTAATTTTGAAATATATAATTAATAATTATATTTTGTTCGTATTTATGCACTGCCATACCGTTAATCCGCTCGCGATAAAAATTCGACAACTTGCTTGCACTATCAAGAAGGTTATAGGCATATTCAGATTATCTTTCAGTAGGTGGCGCTCGTGTCGCAACGAGTAGACAGAAAGATAAGTTTGAAACGGTCGTTCGCCATAACAATATCTACATAAACACGAGGAAGCCAGGACAAAAGCTAGTTAATATTATAATTAATTGCGAATGGTTTTGGATGAGTTTTTATATATTTTTTTTGACAATTATTTAATTGTATATTGTTAGTCAATGATTGTATTATATATCTATTTTATTTATATATTATATATCTTTGCATCAACAAGACAATCAACGTTAAAATGGATATTTTTAATAAGGCGATTTATTTAAATGTGTCAGTAGGAAAAATCTAAAACTAAATGAATAAGAGAGAAATTTATTTAAAGGAAACGTGATAATGAAGTTAAGAATAAGAGCATATAAAGATTAATATCAGTAATCAGGGGCATAACTGTTATAAATACGGACTGATTAATATAAAATTAAACTGAATTAAATTTACATTTGAAATTATATAAACGTAAATTACAAAAATTAAGCCATGAAAGAAATGAATCATTTCAAAAACAAAATAAAAAATATAAAACGATTATTGTCATTGTGATTTTAATATTAAAATATTATTTACCAGGCAGTCAGGGGCGTAACTATACGAGTAGGTGACCCAAGAGTGCCCGGGTCTAAAAGAATATTATTAAAAAAAAAATTGATAATTAAAAGTAAATCGTTATTTAATTATAAATTTGTATAAACCTATGCATTTTGAGAATGAATCTTATCAGATGTTTAACTAAAATACACAGAATATTATTACAAGTTTTGGGTAACTTTAAAAGTGGTTCATTAAAATTAAATTATAACGTGACGATTTTTTCTTGGAGGCCCCATCTTTGCCACGGGCCTCAGATGGTATAGTTACGCCTCTGTTTGTTATATAATATTATAATTTTAGATTCCTTCTTAGTGACTATGTTATGTACTCACAATTTATTATTAGTAACACCAGAAATGTAGTTATTAAAATCATTGTTTTGGGCTTACACGATATGACCGTAGTCTGTTAACATTTCTGAAAATAACACGCACGCGGAAACAAAAGAAAAACTAGAATTACTAAGAAACTATAAATTCAGAAGTGAATTGTCCGTCCCGAGACCCCAATAGCACGTTATAATTCAAACGATAAAAACCTCCCCTAGTTTTATTTGCTTTCCTGAAAACGTAACAGATTCTAAGCGCATTAGGCAACGCCGGGCGTCGACGGTAAATTGATTATCTTGCGTCGGTGTTCGAGATTTTCTTTTTTAATTTTTTAAAAACGTTATAAAATGTTTTTAAAACTGCAGCTTAAACTTATTTACGTTAATATTGGATAAAGTTCTTGATGTAATTTTTTTTAATTTCTCCGGTTATGAATAGATGTTATTTGTAGATTATTTTAAATTATTGAAACAGAAGGAGACACGTCACTAAGTACTAAACAAAATACTTTACGTAAATTACTCTATTTTTCGACTCGAGTAAGTACACAGTTCTGATTCCACAAACGTAATGATAAAAGTTATTGCTGGTATCCTTATATGTTAACACAATATTAAATTGGTAATATTTAATTAAATCGTATCTGACGTCATTAACGATTAATGGCGGGCTAGCTGACAATTCGGGCTGTCACAGCTTGGCTTGGCTTGGCTTGGCATGGCTTGGCTTAGCTGAGCTACCGGAAAGGCTTGGTATATTGCTTGGCGATACACGGCACACGTCGTAGCGTTACATTATTATGGAATTTATTTAGGTTATATTTCTACAGTGACCTAAGAAAAAAAGATTAGCTATTTAATATAATAAGTATATTCTTAATTCTACCATTTTCCTCTTTGTTTTTTTATTAAGGTAGGCTTATTTTTAACTGACTTCCAAGAAAGGAGGACATTCTTAATTCGTCAGAGATTTAATTTATTAATGTTCACTAATTACTCAAAAAACGACTTGACCGATTTGGCTAATTATTATTTTGTTCGAAAAGGTATACCTACTGTCAGATAGAATTTTGATCAATATCGGTTCAGTAGTTTAGTGTTAAAATTAGAATAACTGGAAAAAGTATGTCATTAACGTAACGAAATTACGTATTTTGGCTTTGTAGTCGGAGCCAGGATAGTTTTCATTTTTAAATATCTCGAAGACACTAACATCCAAGTAGCAAGAAAGGGAAAGATGTAGGAGTTTTATCTCTTATTGTTACCGTTTTTTAATTATTAGTAACTAACTTTGGCACGTGGCTTCGCCTGCATTAATATTAAAATAACACTCATATATACATAAATTATATAGCCTATTTTCATCTAGAAGAATGTACCTTTCAAATGCTACCATAATTTTTAAATAGGCTTAGTAGTTCCGGTTTACTTCGAACATACGAAATTCGTTCTCTCTGTTGCATTAGTATAAATTATACGACAAAATATTTAAAAGAAGTGGCTTTTAAATTATTGATAAATATTTTTATATTACACAAATTATTATTTATTGAAACAACATAATCAGGGACTGTTTTGCTTGATTTATTTCCTTATTTCTTAATTGCCCGGCGCTGTACGTCTTCTGCAGTTCCATTGTCTCTTTAATTAACTTAAAATTAATAGCGGTTTCATTATGGACTTTTTTTAGTTTTATACTGATTTTACTTGCGGCTTCGCTTGCGTAAAGTTTGATGTCTACAAATTTTTTGACTTACTTGAGGTGAATTCTGGAAAATCCTTTCTTAACGGATGATTACGTCATAATTAATATTTGTGTGCCAAATTTTAACGCTATCCAGTGTCTTTTATATACACAGATAATAGCCAATATTATTTTATTTGTGACTAGCTGTCGCACGCGATTTCATTCGCATTTATCGCTACTACACTGTTCATATAAGTCTTAGCCTGATGTAATGTTGGTTGTAACTTTCCTCAATAAAAGGCTATCCAGCGCAAAAATATTTTTTAAAATCTTATTTGTAGTTTCAAAGTTTCTCTTTTACAAACTCACAAACTAATTTTAATTCTTTATAATATTAGTATATGTCACGGGCGTAGCTATAGCTTTCATATGGGGGTCCGGCGAAGGGAAAGGTACGAAGGGGGGTTGTAAGTTCAAAACGTACAAAGATAAACTAGATTTTATCCGGGGTTTACGAGTAAGATGGTATGATTCTTAATGCTATTCTCAGTTATTGAAATATTGTATAAACCATTGTAATTATATATAAGTAAGGCGTATACTAATGGGAGGGTGCGAGTCCCCCGCCCTCGTAATGTATATCTATAGTATATATAATAGTTTTAAGCTTTTCAATTTTAATTATTAAGCTAAAATTATCTATACGATAAAACATGTGAATTTTAACGAAATATTTGGTACTTGTTAAATTCCGACAAGCACCACTATTTAGTTTTAATGGTACAATTTATCTCGTGCTCGCTACTGAAGGAAAATATCGTGAGGAAACCTGCACGTGTCGGTAATTCTGAGACATGTGTATGTGCCAATCCGCTGTGGAGGGGCATTATGAAATAAGTTTCAGAGCATTGTTTTTGACAGAAGATTCTTTTGTCTTACGAACGTACGGGGATAATGTTATTGGTTTTTATTAGACGAGAATTACATTTGTAAGTTTTAGCGCCTGTTTCGCTACGGATAAAGTCTACGATTATCACAATTTATGCAGTTAATAAACTGAAATTTTAAGTTTCAATGGTCTCGAATAAAAATATAACATGGACGTTTTTAAACGAAGAAAAATAAGGATCGTCTATAGGAATATTTAAAGGTGACGGTGTCAAATAATTAATGCCAAATAATAAATAATAATAAATAAACGCATCACACTCAACGGCCCTCAGTAAGATCGCGTGACCTTGTATCGGGGGTCCGGAAACACATACAACACTAACACAAAACACCCACCATGACAAACATCGATACGGTCAATACAGACATTTGCCGTGAGCGGAGATCGAGCCCGTGACCGTTAGCACTTGAGTTAGATGCATTGACCACTGCGTCAACGTGTCTGTCAAAATAAATTTATTTATAAGTTATTTTTCCTATTCGACGGTAAAACCGAAAAAAAGAATATTTAGAAACCTTATTCGTGAAAGAAAAACTTATAAATGTAATTCTCGCTTAAGATTTACTTAATTTTATCATCATTGAGTTACACTCAGTGCCTTCTTTTTAACACTCACAGCTTTCGTAAGATTATCTAGGTAGCTGTTACCAGATTACAGAATTATTTGATATCAATTACAAGTGTAATGTACAAGTATGATTATTTCCTTATTTTATATACTCGTCATTCAATTCATACATGTATAATGATACATATATAAAATCGTAATTAAAAAAAGAAATAATCATTTATAATTGTTGTATGGACTTTTTAACATAATTATAGTTGAAACTAATATATAATAACTGTAATTATAAAAACCATTACCAATCTAAAAATTATTGTTTCTGCTATCCGTTTATAGGTTTCCGTAGTTAACAAGGAAACCTTAAAACCATACCGTTTGTCTGTCGGTCCGTCTGCAGCTTTCGAGTAACTCAGCGGTTCTTAGTTCTAGATAGGTGTAATTTAGAATGGGTATATATATTTATCACGCCGACGAAGTGGTAAAATAATCTTTGAAAATAGTTTCTTTTAGAGAACCTCATTTATATGTAAAGTGGAGAGGATTTTTTGTCGGGTAGATAGGGTTGACGTTGGAAGTTAATGATATTGTAGATGAAGGATAAGTTTATAATTCATGTACAAGACTTTAATAAGAAAAGTTATTTCGATTTTAAAACCAAAAACACTGAACCGATTTTGATAATAATTCTATAGGACCAATACAGTCAAAGCCCTTTCAAACAAAAATAGAATTAACCAAATCGATGTACTCGTTTTCGAGTATACGTAAAAAAAAACAAAAAACACCGACGAGATGAGAATATTCTCTTTTTTGGAAGTCAGTTAAAATGGAATTCATATATTATAAAAGGCGCCTATGGAACACTACACTGGGCGTGGCCAGTTATTAGAAACAAAACTAGAAGCAATTTTTAATTGACATAATTTGTATCTGAAATATATAATTTCAATTTAATTCTTTGGTTAATGGCTCTTTGTTGAGCCCATTAGACACATGTTATAAAATATATAATAGAGTGAAACGAAAAATGACAAATTTAATTTTGGATTGCCCTATGATTTTAATTCGATAGTACATATATGTATATGTAGATATTAATATAATTATTACATTTTAAATCGGCTATGACATCTCTGAAGTGATGGATAAGCAAAAGTCATTTGGTAAATAGCTTGCAAGAGGCGTTGTTAAAATATAATTAATTCAAGTATTTTATAAAGCAGCACATGCGATCGCTGGCTTAGTGGGGCTGAATGTACCTCCTAACGTCGACGGTTTCGGGTTTGATCCTCGCTGAGGACAGATATTTATATTTGTATGAATATTTGTTTTTTTGGTCTGGGTGTTTATACTTGGGGTTTCAGCCCTGCCTCGGAAAGCAAGGAAAGCCGTCGGTCCCGGTCGTTATTACAATCACCTGTAATTATCTTCATTCTAAGTAGGGAAATTAGTCTAGTCTAAATGGTTTATTAGGCTTGCCCTTGGGATTGCGGAAGTCAGATGGCAATCGCTCTGTGTAAAAATCAGTAAGTAGTCAATATCTAGACTAGAATAGGCAGTCTGGTGTAACTGGTAAAAATGCTAGGTAAATTATAATGATGATATAAAAAAGCACAGACCAGGAACAGGGAATATTCCAATGACATTTATATAAGTATATATTCCATATCATCGTTCACATGTTATATACCCATCTTTCATTAGGTTAAGATTTTATTCTAAAAGCTTTAGCTAGGTCTAATAAATAAATTTTCGTGTCTAATTAACCGTGAAACTAACTAGAAGAGGGTATGATAATAGCCTAAAGGGACAAATAGGTGACCTATGTACTAAAAATGTCCACCTACATTCCTACAAAACGGTTTTCTATGTAAAAATGTATAAATCGATTGGCTTAATTAAGTTAGTTGTAACACCTTTCTCGATTGGACAGATAAAAAATTGTTATATTGAAATAAATGTATTTTTTATTGTAACGCACCACTGACTTTTTTATCTGAGTTTTTTTTTGCTTAGGTTTTTTCGTTAATAAATTACGAGCTCTGACTTATATGTATAATGTAATTAATACTTACGTATTGTAAACTAAGTATTAAATAACTTATTTTCTATGTAATGAAAGCATGATTTATATATGTAATTATATTTTTATATATAGATATGTTATGATACGTTCATTCTATTTGACTTAGAAAATCTGTAACCTTTTCTAAATTTGACAAGTTCGTAAATTTCGGCCCAAAGTGAATTGCGTCTGTCTAATTCAATCACTAGCTGGTTGCAAGGTTATTTTAAACGTACCCTCTGTCAAAGTGTGAACCGATCGCTGTAGAGTGTTCGAAATGTCAGAATAGAAAAATCTGTATAAATAAAGCAAAGTCAGGTGGTGAGGTCATAGGTGTGAGGGATATCCTGAAGGCATCCGTAGACTCACTTCCTGTGGCTTCAATTCTCAAACTGGAGGGTAGACACATTATTAATTCCGCATCATCAAACGTTTCGCGTCGCGAGCTGCGCTCCCTTCGATTAAGAGTTCGTGATCGGGAATCATCAATATGAACAAAGTGGTGGATAGTGAATACAATCATCAGCAAATCATCAAATGTTGGAGTAAGGTGCGATTGGCGTACGTGCGCAACTTTGCACCTGTTCGAGGGAACTTTTGAATCAGGTACTTTCTGCCTTTTCTCTCTTTACCCCAGATTTCTTTGGTCCTTCGATCATATAATCCTTTTTTATAGCTATTTTATTATATAGCTTTATTTTCATTCTATTCAAACATTGATACAATTCACGACTTATACATTTTGTATGGAGCGTAATATGTAAGTTATCACAACATTTATTGATCCTAAGTCGATACGAATGTCGCTGGGTCGGCTAGTAGTTAATATACGAGATATAAATCCATTTTAAATAGTTTGATTTGGTTTTCCAAGTATAGACGCGTGGTAACAGTTTGTACGCGGTTTAGAATGACGATATAATGAGTATCTGGCACACGTGTCGTGTCACGCATGAAAAATGGTTTTCCTGTCTATTAGTCGTGCGGGAGGCGTTAACATTCATATTTATATGACTGGCTGTGCCCCGCGGCTTTGCCTGCGTTAATAAGAGAAAAATTATATTATATATAATATTTGCCTTCCTTGTATTGATTATTGTTCACTATTTCAATTTCGTTTTCGCGTGACCCTCATTTTATTTGTTAATTAAAATATATTATTTTTTAAGGATTTAAGTAGCCTAAGTTATTCCTTATAACATTAGTGATCTGTGTGTGAAAGACCCGTTAAAATCGGTCATATTTTTCAATTTATACAATATCCACTAATATTTGAAAAACTCTTTATTATATAATATATAAAATATATTAGTCTGAATTAAATTAATTATACCTTTTATCAAAAAATAAAAGAATAGATGGATATATACTTCTTCAAACATATTTGTTAAGAATAGGTTTGACATCTTTAGGCGCTTTTTCTCAAAATGAAGCCCGTGTGGCTTGACACAGTCAACGTCTGAAAGAATTCACTGTGACTTTTTTCTTGAAAGTATGGTTACCTAGGTAACTGTTACCAGGTTACAGAGTTGTTTTAAATCGATTATGCGAGTGTTACACTTGTAAGTTAAGCTTCTAAACTTTCATAACAATTGAAATAAGTTATTTACCATCGTTTTCATACCTGAAAGAATTTACTGTCAGTACATTATTTTCAACAGTCATAGCTTTCGTAACTACTGACGTCTGTTACTATGTTACAGAGTTGTTTTATATCGCTCTCGAGGGTATTTTACAAATGTAATTCTTGCCTTAAACGTGAAAGAATATTAGCTTATTTATTGACTCATACCTTACGTTTGGTTAGGTAACTTTAATTAGGTTACAGAATTGTTTTATATCAATTACGAGAGTAAACTTAGAAGTCTAATTCTCGCCTGCGAAAGGTATATAATATTTTATGATGTCTCAAAGTTACAAAAAATTTTCTTTTTTGTCATATGTAAATATTTCATGTCGTCTCATATATCTTTTAATTTTTTTATGAATAAAAGTTTTTTTTACAACTTTATATATTATATAGTAATTACGAAAAACAACAACAAAAATACGACTATAAACTTGTAAGGCTTGATTTGATTGAAATTGCGAAGAAAATTTACGTCGAGCAAAAATAAACCGTTCTATTTTAAGACATTATTGTAAAATAACTTTATTATATAAAAATAACGCATATATTTTAATCTCCTTACAAACAAAGGCTTTTCCGATGTTTATATTTTCTAGTTAAACGATTTTAATGAGATAAAGGGATTCCAGCTTTGAAACGTCTTTATTATTTTTAACTTTGCTAGAAGATTTAAAAATTATTAATATGATAGTTTTATATTGCAGCGAAGCGTGCTGGTGTTGATATTAAAATGTAAATAAGAAACATGTTAATTACAAGCTTGTGTAATGACTTCGTTTAAAACTTAGACGTTAAATACGGAATTATTATAGACTACTTGTCTCTCGCGCTTTCGCTTGCATTTATGGTTACTGCTCTCCTAGTCATAGTATGATGTAATACAGCCTACTGTCCCTTGCGATTTTACTCGCGTTTATGGTTACTGCTTCGCTCCTATGAGTCGTAGCGTGATGTAATATAGCCTTCCTCAATAAATAAACTAATACAAAAATATTTTTTCAATTCGAATCCAAAGTGCCATTATAGTACCATGTTCTCACAGTATCGTACGTAGAGTATCGTAGCTCAGTTCCATTACGTACGATGAGTGAGAAAGCCTATCCCCATTCCTTCCCTTCCCGTACGTCCTATTCCCTTTAATCACTTTGTTTTAATATCCATTGGCAGCAGTAACCAATCAATATCAGGTGTCCCGACTGCTCGTTTGACAATTTTCTTTTATAAAAAAAAAAAACAAAACTTATCGTACTTAATTTTTACCCCTTTGATATTAAAGAGATCTTTTTATTATTTTTTTTTTAATTCGAAAATATCAATAGACAGACACTTCAGTGTCCATGTTGGTTATTCTAAATATTATTACATACAAAAAAGCTCGTTAAAATCATTTTTTATTTTCGTATTGAAATAGAATTTTTAATAACTCGCCAAGAATGGGTTTTAATTATTTTAGTCGATATTTTTTTATAAAATCTAAAGAAAAGAACATGAACAACACGCCTTCATTATAGAGAAGCCGCTATTGTTTCTGAGAGTGCTGGCGCGTACTGAATGACTTAAGATAGAACCATACTAACAGGAAGAAAAGCAGTAATAAACATAATAAACGCATCACACTCAACGGCCCCCATTAAGATCGCGTGACCTTGTGTCGGGGACAAACATCCGTATGACCAATACAGACGTTTGCCATGAGCGGGGATCGAACCCGCGACCGTTAGCGCTTGAGTCAGTTGCAGTGACCACTACGCCAATGTGTGTGTCAAATTAATTAATCTGTATCTACACTAACTATATAGTTAACACTTAAATGAATGGTGTATCAAAAATGGAACGCTTATTCGAAGTCTAAGTAAAGTAACAGCCTGTTAATATCCCACTGCCGGGCAAAGGCCTCCTCTCCTATTAAGGAGAAGGTTTAGAGCTTAATCCACCACGCTGCTCCACCGCGGGTAGTACATGTGTCAGAATTTCTCCCGGCACATACAGGATGTTTTTCTTCACCGCCGAGTTCGAAATTAATTTGAACACTAATTTAGCACTTAAAAAATCAGCGGTGCTCGGGGTTTGAACCTGCGATCATCGGTTGAGATCGACGTGTTCCAACCACTAGGCTATCTCGCAAAAGCAAAGCCTACTGTCAACTAAAAATTTTACTAAACGTCTAACTTAGCTGTATGTTTGTATTTTACATGTCCTGCATTACAATAATACATCCTGATTTTTTTACTATTCCATAAATCTACTGGTTAATCTATTTACATTAATTGGTTATTATTCTGATGAAATAAAATAAATCATGCATTTAGGGTTAAGAATTTCTTTACTTAATTTCTCTAATCTCAGTCCGAATTGAACAACTATATTCAATCAAATTAAAAAAGGAGAAATTCAGAATTCGTAGTGCTCATTCTTAGATCCCGACGGAAAAAGAGAGGTGTTGTAAGTTTGACCTGTATGTGTGTCTGTCTGTGGCACCGTAGGTCCTAAACGATTTGGATACATTTTTATTTGAAAGCGGGTTTTCTACCGATGGTCCTTAGACATATCAAAATCGGTCTAGTTATTTTACGATAACGACCTATTTTCTCTATTTTAAAGGTGTTTGTGTCTTTTTTTAATTTTATAAATGTTTAATATTCTTTCAGTTTCATGGAATTTTGGTTTTTAAATCAAAATAAATGTAATTAGTATGTCATCCAATTGAACGATATTGCATATTTTACTTTTAAAGTGGGCTCCTTTTTCTAGACCTTAGTATAAGTCCATTCATTGAAAAAGGTTATAGGCTATACAACATCACTATATAAATCATAGGCGCAGAGCAAAACCTATAAATATTGATAAATTATAAAAAAAAAAAAAAAATGATTCACACTTAACAACTCCCATTACGATCTCATGATCCGGATCGGAGGTCCGGAAACACACAGCACAAAAAGTCTACGACAAACATCCGAATGACTAATATGTTTATCATCTGGGACCGAACACGCGACGGTTAGCCCTTCAGACAGTTGCAGTGACCATTGCGCACAAAACTATTCATAACAATACAATGTTACTTATTACCATGGTCCATAGATAACGACTCCAATTTTAGGATTTAAGGAAAAAAGTGCTTAACCTCCTAAGACCCCTTGTACAAAATTTTGCACATAATAAAGTTTAGCTGTCAGACCCAGGTTAAAAAAAGGTCATAGTAATAAACGCCCACGGTACAATTTTTTGTACATATTATTCAAAGTTGCCACATTTCTTTTTGACTTGTCGGGAGATTTTTGCAATGCAAAAATGTGTGCAATTTTTTGGACAAAAGACAGGCCGAACAAATCTATGTCATCATATGCTTTAGGTGTAGTCTACACAAGGAAAAATAGTATTACTCATATAACTTTCCGAATTTTGAAGTTACAAGGTAAAATCCCTCTGGGCCTGACAGCAAATATTTATTTTGTGCAAAAGTTTGCATAACGGGTCTCAAGCTGTACAAGAATTTTAAAAAGCTGGGCCTTAGGAGGTTAAGACAAATAATATTTAAGATGCAGAACGCGATTGAGTACTATTTACTCCATCGCTAGACTTCTCTAAGCGATGCGAATAGTAATAATGGGTAAATATTAACTTCACTCCTCAGGCTAGTAACATATCAATCCAGGACATAAGGGGTGTCCCTCTTACATAAACAAAATCATATAAAAACATACTATTCAGTCCATGATCACATTAACGATAAAGCGTGGAATAATAGTGCGTTGACATTTTCCATATCCAGCAATATTGACCAAGGATATTTTTAACAAAGAGTAACTATTGAGTTTCTCGTCGGATCTTCTCAATATAGTTAACAGAGCCGGCGGTAGCTTCACGCGTAACTGACATGATAGACTTGTAAATTGACGTTTCGAAAGAGCTTATAAAGGCCTATTTGAATAAAGTATATTTTGAGTTTGAGTTTGTCCCAAATTACAATTTAGCATACTGCCCAGAGCTAATGACAACTCGAAGTTCGATTCGACGGGAATTAAATTGTGTTATTTTCAACCGACTTAAAAGGAGGTTTTCAATTCAAAGTGTATTTTGTTTAATGTTTCTTACCTCAGAACTTCATTATTTCTTAACCGATTATGAAAGTTCTGGCATTTGCACATGTTAAGTGATCACCGTTTATGGACATTCGCAGCACCAGAGGAGCCACTAATCCGTTACCAGCTTTAAAAGGAATAAGTGATGAATGGGAACAGAAAGTAAGGAAAGAAAAGGAAGGAGTTAGTCTTCCCGCTCTCTCACTGACCGTACAAAACGCAACTATATTTGGATGCTGATAAGCAATAATGTGTCAACCCACAAAAAGTCAAATTTTGAGATATTGATGTATTTTGATACTACGTCACCTATTTAACATTATTCAAAAAAAAAAAATTAAGTCATCTACACTAAATAAGTAACGAAAAAAGTTTCTTAACTCCATGTTTCGAATGGTGCGTTCCATATTTTGCAATTTATAAAATAATGTCGAATATTTAAAAAACTTATTATTAGATAACAAATTAAATAAATCTATCTGATTTTGATTCAATGTGCATTTTATCATCAAACATATTTATTAAGAATAGGTTTGACATCTTTAGACGCCATTTTCTCAAAACGAAGTCCGTGTGGTTTGACACAGTATTGCTTATCAGCGTCCATTTACTATTTAGCTTTACAAGGAATGACTAATAGTGTACTTTCAGTACTCCGTCATGTCTTAATCGATTTTGAAACTTCTTATTTTATTTGAAAGGGTGTTTTTTGAGATTAGTTCCATAGATTTTAATCAAAATTAGTTAAGTAGTTTTGTTATAAAGTCAAAATTACTGCAAAAATATGTCATCTAAGTAAACGAAATTATGTCTTTATTATTTAAAAAAAAGATGCACAGAACGACAAATAAAAATGAATACAATAGTGAATACACATGCTTCCATTTTGCTTTGAAAAAGTATGCAAATAAATAAAATTTGGTGTGTCGGTTTGTTATTTTAAATTAACAGTTTTTCACTAAATGCATACATACGGTATTTTTACTTAAATCGAAAACACAATTCATAAAATTTTTGTCAGTCTGTTTGTTTTGGCTAATCTCTGAAACGACTGGACCGATTTTGACGGAACTTTTACTCACAGCTAATGTTATAGACTCACCTTAGGCTTTTATTAACAAAAATATATTATAATTCATAAATAAAAAAGAATACGCGAAATCAAAATTGAAACCAATGAAATAGTGAACAATGTCTGTATCAAGTAGTCAAACATTATACACTTATAATTTTTCCTCAAATTAACGCGTGTGAAACTGCGGGTCACAGCGAGTATGTAACAAAATCATATGAGTGCTAGTCGTAGCGAACTTTTCACCGCAGAACATGGAATGACATATAAGGTTTCTTTGCGTCGGTGTCGTGGCTGTGAATTCTTGTGAGGTACTTTAGGGATACGTACCCAATAACGGGATCCTATTATCAGTTTACTGAGGCTCAGTGTGTCGTTTGGAATCAGTTAAAATCTATACTTATAATAAATCTGTAGAGAGGTCAATTCTGTACATGAAATATATTTTCAAAATAACTATCAGGGGTTGATTAGTGATCGATACTGATGCCAAAAATGCAATCAGTAAAACTTTTGTCTGTCTGTCTGTATGTTCCTTATAGAAACAAATACTACTCGACGGATTTTAACGAAACTTAGTACAATTATTATTCATACTCCTGGGCAGGTTATAGTATACTTTTAATCATGTTACAATCAATAGGAGCAGAGTAGTGAAGGGAAACTTTGGGAAAACGGGAGACGTTACTCCAATTTTTAAGCTTCCGTCGCGTATGCAGCCTTAATGGTTAAAGTTACATAGAAATCATGCATGACAGAAATATTCTACAAAAAAATTTCTAAAAAAATATCCTGGAACAGCATATGTCTATCTTTTATGGTTGACTCACAACAACACGTGTAACTCCTGATAGCTTAGCAGTTCGGAGCATTCTGATTATACTTGTTTACTCTTACATTTATAAGACTCTCACTCATCCCTAATTTAAAAAAGTTAACATTATTACCTATTCAATAAAAAAATCATAGAAATCAAGTATTGTGGATTTACACATTATATTTCCCTACCAAAATACGATCTGTCAGTCACATCAAAACCACTGAAGCCTGAGGAAGGACATACGCTACTTTTTTACGAAAAACGACGAAAACGCGGACGCAGTCGCAGGCAAAAGCTAGTTAACAAATACGTGTTGTTAAGGGTGATATACAAACAAGTAATTGGACGCTGGTAAGCAATATTATGTTAAGCCACATGGAATTTATTTTGAGAAAATTTGTTTAAAGACGTATATATCTTTTCTTTCTATTCGATAAAAGATGTAATTATTAAAAGCAAATTGGTATAATAAAATGTTTTATCTTATAACAAGTTTTTTAAGTGTTTGAGATTATTTTAATATTGATACATATATTAATAGGAAACATTTCTTCATACTTATTTTGTTAATTGACTTTAAATTTTTTGAATTATTGTTAAATACGTAACGCATTAGAATACATTAATATATTAATATCTCCGAAATTCACTCTTTGTGGGCATTGCATCTTATTAGCATCCAGTTATAACACTAAAACTTTAAAGTTAAATTCTAAAAGAGGATTTTTTTTTATATATGTTCTCCGGTTTGTGTGAAAGTGTATACACTCCCATTGGTCCCATGAAATTTTATCATAATCTCGAATAAGTAAGTTATCCAAGTAATCTAAATCACGTATTTTACTCTTGAAGTCGGTTCTATTTTTAAAAAGGCTAATAATGTCCTTTGTTTTTGCTCTATCGCTGAATTGTTTTAATACATAAAAGCAACAAACTTGGTGTGAATATACTGTTGGTGAAAAGTCTAAGTCTTGACAAAAAATAATAAGAATTAACCAATTGTGAGCCGAATATGAGTGATGCGGAACCCTCCGCGAGCTAGTCCAACTCACGTGTCACCGGGCTTTATTCTATCACTTATATTTCAATAAATTTAATTATTGAAGAATATATTTCATAGCTACCTACATATACTAGAACCGATGAGTTTTCAAATGATCAAATTCATTTATTTATTTATTTATTTATTTATATATACTTTATTGTACACCACGAGAATAATGAACAGGACAGTATTTAAATCTTATTCTAATTGGGTAGTACAACGGGCGGTCTTATGCCTAACTAGCCACTTCTTCCAGACAACCCAATAGAAAGAGAAAGTATGGAAGTTGGGTAGGTGGTGCAGTACTTTGTTATAAATAGACTTACATACAAATATCTACAAACTAATACTTACACATTGTAAATATATAAAATAAAATACAATATATATAAATATTATAGACTAATAAATATTTCTCGTATATCATAGAGTTTATTATATAATAAAGATTAGCTAAGGTCGTCTCCAGAGTTAAGGTAAAATTGTTTTACCGAATTTTTGAAAATAGAAATCGTTTTTGATTTTTTTATACTTAAAGGTAGATTATTCCATAATTTGATTGCCTGGATGGTAAAAGACTGGTTGAAAAATTTAGTTTTATGTACAGGAATCTTAAGCAAAAGACTCCGCGAAGATCTTAATAGGAAAGGATCCCCAAGAAATTCAAATTTCTCCTTTAAATAAGAAGGAGCCTTCGGATTAAATAACGCACAGTACAGAATAAAAAGAATATGTAGAATATGTATTTAGTGTTGGCTAAAATTCTGACACATGTATATCCGCCAACACGCGGTGGAATAAGCTTTAAACCTTCTCCTTATCCTTAATAGGATGGAAAGCCTTTGCCCACCAGTGGGACTTTTACAGGCTGTTACTTTAATAAACGCATTACACTCAACGGCCCCCATTAAGATCTCATGACCTTGTGTCGGGGGTCCGGAAACAATCACACCACTAACACAAACACCCAGACCACGACAAACATCCGTATGACCAATAGAGACGTTTGCCGCGAGCGGTGATCGAACCCGCGACCGTTAGTGCTTTAGTCAGTTGCAGTGACCATTGCGCCAACGTGTCTGTCGAACTTTACTTTACTTTACTTTACTGTATTTCATAGCATGTAAACAGTTTTAATTTATTTGCAGTACTGTAGAATTTAATTATCGTAGAAATAAAAATGTAGTGTTTATTCTGGAAAAGGTCCAAGCATTTAACTTAGTACTGTACCGCACTTGTAATAACAAAAAAAAAATCGTTTTAACTAAGTTCTGTTCTTTTATTATATTTTTATTGTATAAAATTTATATAGGTATATAGCTGTGAATAGATTGTTTCAAAATCTATATTATAAAATAAAATATTGTAAAATTAAAAATTGGTAAAATTTGTTTGTATGTGTACCCCTGAAACTACTGATCTGATGTAATTGTTTTTTGTGTTGGCCCGTTTACTTATAGGCTATATTACATCACGCTACAACTCATAGGTGCGAAACAGTAACCATAAGTGCGAATGACTATAAATGGGAGTTTATTTTCGTAAGTTTGTCCTCAAGGCGCTCTGGAACCATTAATCGGATTGTGATGGTGAAAGTTTTTATGGTAATTAAGTCACTTTTAAAGCGAAATGGTGATTTTTTTAGTTTTTAAATTGCTTCTGTCAAACTGCCGGGATGCCGCGAGCAACTGCTAGTTATACTTATAAGTTTTACACTTTTATAATTATTACATATAATATTATTTACATAAGTTTTTTGTTATTGCTTTGCGGTTGAAAGAATTCACTTTATTTCTTACATTCAAAGCTTCGTAAGATTACCTAGGTAACTGTTACGAATTCACAGATTTGTTTTAAAGAATATAGTTATACCTATGATAAATTGTTTTAAAGCATCATCCATATTAGTCAAAAAATATATATAATATCACATTTTGTATCTCTTATAAAAGAAATATCTTTTCACAAACAACTGGTAAAAATATCTCCGAGTACAGAACGTCGGATTGATAGACCTTAATGTACTTGCAAAAGTTTTTTTGGTTCGGAAAAAGTGTGAATATTAAAATGAAAATAAACAAACACGAGCACTCGTGTTCCAGGCGGTCTCAAAGGTTCCGTGCAACATAGTGATGATAAATGGCGTCTCTTTGTGACGCGTCAGTCCCTTGGGTGACGAGTGCGATAAAGCCGTGGACGGACTGTGCGTTTTCGGGTACGCGTTCACTGTAATGCACTGGGCGTTTGTTCTCTAGTTTTATCTAAATTACTGTGTTTGTTTAAATTATCGGCACAAAGCTGTGTTTTATGTTTTCTGTACGTTTCTGTTACCATTCCTACGTAAGTTAACGCGATGCGTCGCGGCGCGATGCGATAACAACAAACAGTTGACATTGAAATGAACTGCGCGACTTAAGAACGCGGCAGGAAATGTGGCGAACGCGATCAGTTTTGTTGGTTTAATATTTTCTCGCTAACGAGTTGCGGTGATGTTATTTTATTTCGACACGACAGTGACAGTGCGGGACATTTCGTTAATAATCCGCACGTAGGGTAAGCCGCCGTGCCGCATCGTATTGAAATCGTCTGTCATCGCTTCGCATTCACGATTTCGCTTTGAAACGCCTTCTTGAGACGTGGAAAACAGTGGAGTATTGCTTTGAGTTCGTTACTGCGTGATGAAATCGCTTTCGCTCGTTTTGTTATAGATATTCTGGGTCTTTTTCAAATTCTAATCCCGGCGAGTACACGCGCTCATATGTATGCGTTTAACATGACAGAATATGGTACTTGATAACGCTCAGTACGGACTGGGCTTAAGATTTGTCGTAGAAAACTATTAATGTTATCCTCGAGATTACTTGAGTAGTATTATATTATTGTTGTTAAGATGCAAGTATTATAGTAGAAATGTCTCTTAAGCTGCGTTTTTTTCAATATTTTTTACATCGTTATTATGGAATGATATAATGGAATGTTGTGTGTATTTATCTTACTAGGCGTTTAGACATATTTTTTTAACCCAAAATTAAAAAAAAATTACATGTGTAATAATACGTTTATTGGCTAACTAGCACTTGACCGGTTATTTATAATATTTGTTATAGCATCAATAGACTTAACACTCTCTGAAAATTTCAACTCTCTATTACTAAACATAAAATACTGACTGCTAACAGACAGACGGACAGCGGACAGAGAGATGGACAGCGGAGTATTATGGTCTCATTACCACTTTTTCTATTTATCCTCCGGCCATAATATTGAAGAGGTTTATTAAATAATTTGGTTATTTATCTCACGACTGCATCGTCTTTTCACTCTTACAAAGAGGGTAATTTTCTTTTTATTTTTATTCAATAGATTCAATGCGATCTTGTAATAGTAATATTCGAATGTATAGATATTTTTATTCAATTATGACGTAATAATGGATGATGTATTTATTATTAGCTCTGGCCGCGACTTCGTTTGCATAAATTTAGTTTATAAACTGAGCCCCTTAACAAAATCTTTCAATCCGATGACTTGAGTACTTTTTTTAAATAACCATTTCATTACTTTGAAATCCATCAATGACGTCCTATTAATAAGCGACATATTCAGAAGTACTTAACAGGATAATGCTGGACTAACCTGAAGATTTGCTGTTTTATCAAAATCGCTCCAGCTCCAGTCCATTGGGAACTACTGGTCCAATTTGAAAAATTATAGGCTATATTACATGACTCTACGACTCATAGCAAGTAGTCAACGTAAACGAGAATAAAATGGCGAGAGGAAGCTAGTTTATAATAAAGATGATAATAAAATGTTTTTGTCATTTACTATCTGTATTTTTATATCATATCGTTTTTATTTTATCTGTATAGACAGTACTTTAAATGATAATAGCCCCTCTGCGTCCGTCGGTCCGTCGCAATAGAGGGTAAATGGGGCAGAAAAAATATTCATACTACGAGTATACGTGAAATAATCGTAGATCCGTCTGTCACGGTTTTGTGGTCTATGATAATGTTATTACTAGGGCAGGTTTTGTATTAGAATTTGTGAATATTTTATTTTTATTTATTCATTTCTTGTTTTAATCTACCAATAGTTTTATCCAAGTTTCGTTTGAATGTTAATAAATTAGCTGTATCAGAATGTCGACTACTTTGGAAGACGTTGCCGAGCAACCAGCTAGCGACTGAGTTTGTTAGCTATAATTTTAGGATAAAAAGTCAATTGACGAGCGAATTAAATTTGGAAATAGGTACAGGTTTTTAATGTCAACTAGTGTGAATATAACACATCTATTGTTATTATATAATAATATTAGCTGCATCTAAAATATATATATACAACATATGGATGCTGATAAGCAATAATGTGTCTACCCACAAAAAGTCAAATTTTGAGATATTGGTGTATTTTGATACTGCGTCATCTATTTAATATTATTCAAAAAAATAGGGTCATATAAACTAAAAAAGTACGGAAAAAAGTTTCTTAATTAATAGTTTTGAATTTCAAGTGCGTTCCATATTTTGCAATTTATACAATAACCTCAAATATTTAAAAAAACTGTTTTATTAGATAATATATTAAATATATTAGTCTAAATTTAATTAATTATACCCTTTATCAAATAAAAGAATAGATGGATATATACTTCTTCAAACAAATTAGTTAAAAATGGGTTTGATATGTTTAGACGTAATTTTCTCAAAACGAAGTCCGTGTGGCTTGACACAGTATTGCTTATCAGCGTCCATATCAGTACAGACTTATAGTATCGATAAGGAACCATGTACGTCGTTAGGGCTAAAACATATAGCCATGACGTCATGCTACGACGTCTACGAACTCTACGAAGTGCATCTACAAAATTATGACGCGACCGCATATCTTAGTAATGTATATATGTTTTTCATTACAAGTCAAAACAAGGAGACACGTTAAGCATCGTAACGTGTCCTGACGCGATGTCGTCACGTGTGTGTTTTTGGCCTTTCGTCATGTGTCTTAGCCACTCCATTATTTTTTTGGACTAGCTGTGCCCCGCGAATTTACCCGAGTCAATTTGAGGAAAAATTATATTTATATAATATTTACCTTCTCTACTTGAATCGGATATTGTTCACTATTTCATTGGTTTTAATTTTGTTTTCGCATGTCTCTTTTTTATTTATTAATTTCAATAAATATAAAAAAAAAAAAGTAGCCTAAGTACTCCTTATGATATTAGTAATCTGCGAGGTAAAGTCCCGTTAAAATCGGTCCAGCAATTTATTAGCTGGAGCAAACAGATTACAAAAATTTAAAAAATTATTTTTTTTAATGCTTATGTATTTAGCGAAAAACTGTTTCTTAAAAACTCCACAGAGGCACGTCAATTTTATTTATTTGTATACATATCTGGGGTATGTCATTTGGGATCGATTTAGGCGTTTATAAGTTATTGTTAAAAGAAATACACCCACGTTTATAAAAGGTTCATGCTTTTAGTGAGGCCGAAAAGTTTGTTGCTTGGCCTCACTAATTTCGTTTGAGTTGTCATATGAAAGTCGAATTAAGCAAGCTTTTGATAATTTATGAGATTTAAACAGGCAGTAATGTGGGTTTAGGTCTAAAGTCACATTTACTATAATCTATAATAATATTATAAAGCTGAAGAGTTTGTTTATTTTTTTGAACGCGCTAATCTCAGGGACTACTGGTTCGAATTGAAAAATTATTTTTGTGTTGGATAGTTTATTTATTGATGAAGCCTATAGGCTATATTACATCACGCTACAACTCATAGGAACGAAGCAGTAACCATAAACGCGTGTGAAACCAGTCCGAAAAAATACCTTTTTTAAAAAAAGAATTAACGAAATCAGTCCATCTGATCTCGAATAATCGATGAACATACATAAAAAAACTACCCAGCTAATTTAGAACATTTTAGGAAGTCGCTTAAAAAAATTAGCACTATATTTTTATGACTAGCGGTGCCTCGTGATTTCACAGGCGTTGGTTTAGGTTATTGTTCACTATTTCATTGGTTTCAATTTTATTTTCGCGTAACACTCTTTTTTTATTTAGTAATTTAAAGTAGTAAAAATTTTAAAATAAATGTTGCCTAAATTACTCCTTATAATCTTAGCTATCTGTAAGTGACAGTCCTTTCAAAATTACTGCAGCCTTTTAGATATTAAAACAAACAGACAATATAGGAGGAAAAAATATTAAAAATTGTGTTTTTATAATTACTATGTACCATCTATACTTTCACAATTCATATGCATTTACCAAAAAGCTGTTATTTATTTATATAGATTAATTGAATTTAAATAAATAAATAAATAACGCATCACACTCAACGGCCCCCATTAAGATCTCATGACCTTGTGTCGGGGGTCCGGAAACACTCACAATACTAACACAAACACCCAGACCACGACAAACATCTGTATGGCCAATACACACGTTTGCCGTGAGCGGGGATCGAACCCGCGACCGTTAGTGCTTTAGTCAGTTGCAGTGACCATTGTGCCAACGCGTCTGTCTAATGTCTGTAATCTCTAAGTGACAGGTATATCTACTTTCTGGGATTACTTTGTTTGTTTCAGACGTTCACGTGTCGTCAGAAGTGATAATAAGTTTTGATTTTTTGTCGTCATCTCTTTGAGAATACTATATGAAAGTCATCAAGAACGGCACATAAATATCTTTCTTAAACTTGTAAGTTTTGTTCGAAGATTTTCATAATATATGCAAAAAATATTTATCGTTGTTTCTACATCTGAAAAAAGTTAGGCGAGATGGCGTATGGCGCAAAGGATCGCGGGTTCAAACCTCGGCTAGCACCGCTGACTTTTCAAGCGCTAACCTTGTGTTTAAATTGTCATGTGTATATCCGCCCCGCAGTGGAGCAGCTTGGTGATTTTTTTAAATGTTTGTTACCTCAAAACTTCGTAAATTATTTGCTCGATTTGAAAAATTGTATTTCTGTTTGAAAAATATATTATAAAGTATGAAAATGTAGCATACCTATATGATTGGATCCATAAAATTTTTTATCGAAATCGTTCAGTAGTTCAATCAAAATAATTGGATTAAGTGTGTCATACAAGTAAACGGAATTGCATAATTTGCTTTTGAGGTCAGTTTACTTTTTTAAAAAACTCTTGTTCTTTTATTTTTTTTGGCTTTTAAATAGATCCTACTGTTGGTAGTAAATCATTATTAGATGAGGTGGATTTATTAGAACAATAATACAGGAGGATTTTGGTGAGGTAAGGTATAAATTAAAAACAAAAGAATGATGCAATCTTCTATGAGTTGTATAATTCCTTATCACTTGTATATTAATGATTATATCCAAAACAACACGTCGATAAGTCTTCAAGAAACTTACTTAAGTTTAAAAGTTAGATACTAACACAGAGTTACGAAATATTTGGAATTTGATCTTTAATTGACGGAAAATTTTATAATTAATAAAATAAGAAAAAATTATCATTGGCAAAACTCATAGGGAGGACGGAGAAGTCGAAATATTTTGAAATAATTTTTATTGAATTTGGCACAAGATGGTTTTTTTTTAAACAAAATGATTGAAAAACATTCAAATTCCAAATTTCGTAGATCCATGGTCTCACATTTATAAGCATAACTTACAATGTTTAATTAAAATAAACTACAATACTATAACAGCAATTTACAAAATAAAACCTTGAAATTAATACCTTAGTCAAGACAAGAAAAATCGCGTCGAAAAATTATAATTCAGTTATATAGGAATAATTGGAAATTATCTATAACGTAGTCAGTATTAGAAGGAAAATACTATTAAAATTAATCACTATTATGAAAACTCACGTGGAATTCTATTAAACGATATGCATCGTCTATATTATACATATACATTTCGAGATGAAATATTTAAGCTTGAATAGCGTTAAGTGAGTACATTTTATTATCGTCATGTTGTTATAACAAAATATAATTATTAAATTAAAAATCCATATTTCACTATATCAGCTCCAATTCCACACAAGTTTCCACATATAATCCACAATTAATCTAAACATCGTAATAGTTGTCATTGTCGTCGAAGGGGATTTCCGCGGAGCGTTTTCCGAGACCGAAGCTGAATCTATGCATGTCCCTCTCCCTTTTACCGAGACCGAAATTGAATTTGCTGCTCAAACGCTTTCCGAGTCCGAAGTTGTAGCTCCTCGCGCGTTTGCCGAGTCCGAAGTTGTAGAGGTGGGGTCGTTTTCCGAGCCCAAAATCGTACATGCGTGCGCGTTTCTCCTCGGAGTTGTCGTCTTCGGAGAGACGCTTGCCGAGACCGAAGCTGTAGGGACGAGCTCGCTTCATGTCGTATCCTGGGGACAATTATGACCGTTAAATTTCATGTTTTATCAACCGACTTTAAAAAAGGGAGAAGGTTCTATGTTTGGTTGTATGTACTTTTTTTATGTTTTTCACTGATTTTTCCGCAGATTGTGAACCAATTTTAATTTTTTTATTTGAAAAGATACACATCCAAATTCATACCATTGTCATCAGGATCTGATGCTAGGGTCATGGAGAAATCGAGGGAACATTTCAAATATTATAGACACAGCTATAACGGTTAAGGTATTTTTTATAGAAACTTGTGAAGTTGCTCTCAGAAAGTCACATTTAGTGAAGTGGAGCTGACGATGAAGACCACAGGTGACCACCGGAACTACTCAATAACAATTATTTCACGGGTTGTGATTCGATCACTTTAATATGATTGCTAAATAATTTATGCTCGCCACAATTATTGCTGAGCTGATGTTGTAGCACCCGAAGAACTACTCAATAAGTAACTGCTTTGCATCGTGAAAAGCAATATTTTTTAAATAGTCTAAGTTTTGGGTTGATGAGGAAAATTAATGAATTATAGACAAACGATGTACTTACAAGACAAAGGTATAGTGTACAAAAGAGCAAAGAATTCAGAGGAAAAAGTTAAAAAAAAAATGTCACCTGGCGCGTCGTCATATTGGTCAATCACTTCAGCGAAGGTGTCCTGGTCGAGGTCGTTGGGGAATTGTTCGTCAGTCTGTTCCTCATTTACTGATCGCTTTCCCAGCCCGAAGGAGTAGGGGCGAGACCTGTGAAGCAAATATATGGTGTAGGAATCTTTGGTGGTATTTATGAAAAGTGTCCCACAAGATGTTTCTCCATGCATTTTTCACTAAAAATTTTGTTTGCGAGATATATATTACTGGTATAATGCAATGCAATTCCAGTTTACTAGCTCCCTTCATAGTTTCACTCGCGTGTACGGTTACTGCTTTGCTCCTATAAGTCTTAGTGTGATGTAATATAGTCTATAACATTCTTCAATAAACGCGCGATCCAATTCAAAAATATTTTTTGAAATCACATGAGGAGTTTTAGATATTACCCCTCTATTTTGTCGCTGTGGAATGCGTTTATGCACTCACCCTCAGGGAGACTAGGCTGGTATGTGGGACTACTGGAACTGAATGTACCAGTCTATGCAATAAAGCCCAGCAGTGCCCTCATCGTTTTAGCTGGACATCACGGGATCGCTTGCGCAAGTAACCGTAACGCGCCGACGGTTGCCCCGCCTAGACAGGCCGTCTTCGCCGAAAGAGCTCATGAACACCGAGAGCACTCTCTCGTCCTAATGGTTTCAGAATTTACCTCTATATAATATTAGTATAGATTTTTTTTTTAATTTATTGTTATGTAATTAAAAAACTGCAGCTGACTAAAGCGCTAATGTTCGCGGGTTCGATCCCCGCTCACGGCAAACGTGTGTGTTGGCCATACAGATGTTTGTCGTGGTCTGGATGTTTGTGTTAGTGTTGTGTGTGTTTCCGGACCGCCGATCACGCGATCTTATAATGGGGGCCGTTGAGTGTGATGCGTTATTTATAAAAAAAAAAAATATATACCTTTTTCCTAATCCAAAGTCATAAACTGGCAGCCTCTTGTACTCGGAGACGTAGCTGTAGGCTCTTTTTCCTAATCCGAAGTCATAATGCGGAGATCTCTTTTCCAAAGGTGCCACGTGGTCTTGTAAGGTAGTGTCCTGGTCTTGATTGGTTGTCTGGTCATTCTGAGCTACTTCAGGGGTACAGGCAGCTGCGCCGAAGACGAGAAGGATGACGAGAGAAGTGTACAACATCCTGGTAACAAAAAAATGCTTAATATAGAACATGTTTCAATATTCGAAATGTTAAATGATGAAACTTTTTCCCATATGTATTTAGTTAAGGCGGCTTGAAAATATTACGAATAATTTTAAATAGATGACGTATTATCAGAATACATCAATATCTCCGAATTTTACTTTTTGTGGGTTCACACATTATGCTTATCAGCATCCATTTAGTATAAGCTGGGTATTTAATATATTTGTAACTCTTAAATGTATGTATTTTAAAACATTTGAAAAGAGTAATTATTTAGTTTCTTGCCGATTCTTCTCGATAGAATCTACATTTCGAACCGGTGGTAGATTTATCAATTTAATTATTTTCTTTTTCTTTATTGAAGAGTCAAAAGAGCTTGTCATAAAGCCTACTTGAATAAAGTAATATACTTTTCAATTTTGTGGATATTTTTCCTTTAACTCAAACGAAAAATTACGATAAGTGTTTGCGTCGTAGATTTTAACGACACGACATCTTATTGTTTTACGATATCCTATCATGTCACGAGGCGATGTCACATCGTGTGTATGTGCTGTGATCCTTAAAGTTTAATTAATTTTGATTAAGACAGACCTAAACTAGCAGCTCTTGAGAAAAGAATGAAATAACTCACTACTTATGCACTCGTGTCAAAGAGTACATATTTTAACAACAATTGACGGCGCGCTGGAAGTCGAAATTTTTACATAAAAAATAGATATATTTAGTTCGTTCTTATAGCTTCTAATAAGCTGTTGGTAACAGAATTTTTAATGTAATACTCGCTGCTACAAAAATTAGTAAACAACTCCTTAACATTTGGAAGGGTCACTGTCTGAAGTTAGTTTTATAAAAGAATGCTCATTATTTTATACAACTAACTTCAGATTCAAAAATTTTAATGATTAGCGTTTATTATGAAAGAAGCATATATTTAATTCATATTATATGAGACTAGTTGTCCATCGCGGCTTGACTCGCGTTATAAATATAGCCTATAATCTGCCTGAATTTTCGGCAGTTCAACGCAAAAAGAATTTTTCAAATCGAATTCAAACTTACCAACAAATTTAAACTCTTTATAATATTAGAATATATCTATATAAATAGATAAAATTTAAGTGTGCGTTTTTAATTCAAATTACCATCTTGTACCAAATTGCGAATGAAAGTATATACATAACACAATACATACATAACACAATTTTTTAAAATTTTGTTTATCTGTCGGTGTTTTTGTTCAGTCTAATTTCTGAAACGGCTGGACCGTTTTTTACGGGAATTATACTTACAAACAGTTAATGTTATAAGTAGTAACTTAGGTTCCTTTTATTTTTAAAATGTTATTTATTTAAATTAATGAATATAAAAGAGGGTTGGTACGCGTAAACATAATTAAAACCAATGAAATAGCGAAACATTTTATAAATATAATTTTTCCTAAAATTAACGCTTGCGAAACCATAGCTAGTTATTAATAAGAAGCATGAAAGATCTTCGAGCGTCAGTGCGTAAGATTTCAAGGTCTTAACGCTTCATAATACAAAAGCTAATGGGATTTAATATTACAGCTAGAAATCTCCAGGGTTTTTTCATATTCCCTTATAATAAATGCAGTTCTCTGCGGGGTCTAATCGGATTTAATAAGGGCTTAGGTCGACGTATTAATATCGCGTGCATGTTATATTGAATAAGGGATGATGTTGGGCTCGTAAAGTGATTTAATTAATATATTATTGTTAAGTTGAATGGCAACAGCGGGCGGTATATTGCGTCAAAGATATTACATAAATTCTTATGCGTAATTATTAGAGGTTTCGGGATATTATTAAACACGCATTCGCGCGTGACTTCGCTGCGTTTATGTTGATTTGGTTTTAAAATGATACGCTTGTGTACATAAAATATAGCCTGTGTTCAGCAAGAATAATGTATCTTTGGAATGGTACTGCAATTTTTAAAATAAGTTCAGTGGTTCCTTACTTCGCTTATAGGAAATTCGCGTTTTATTATCCTTAATTATATTTCCTGATGAAGCATGATGATGCATTTTTTCACTCGCGTTTATGGTTACTGCTTCACTCCTATGAGACGTAGCGTGATGTTATATAACCAATAGCCAAGCACAATAAATAAACTATGTAACACAAAAATAATTTTTTAATTCGAACCAATAGTTCCTGAGATCAGAGTCCAAACAAATTCTTCAACTTTATAATACTAGTAAAGACTTTTTAATTATGCGCAAGAAAGTCCTGAAGTGTCTGCCATCAACTTTTTTATGTTAATAATAATCAAATGTATTTAAACCTGCGCTATACGATACAGAGATTTAACACGTGATTATAAAATATTAAAAATTATCTGTTTTCACTCGCGTTTATGGTTACTGCTTAGCTTCTATGAGTCGTAGCGCGATGTCATATAGCCTATAACTGTCCACAATAAACGGGCTATCCAAATCAAAAATATTTTTTGGAATCGAATAAGTAGTTTCAAACATTACACCCTACATAAAAGATTACTAACTTATACCATTTTATAATATTAGTATAGACAAATCTCTTTTGTTTGACGAGGGATAAAAATCAATATTCAAAACATATTCTGTGTTCATATTTTACATCATATTGTTAGAAAATGGTTCTCTTGGGATAAAACCCAATGTCGACTTGAACGAAGACTCAGAAACTATTCGTAAATAAGTTGATTTTGTTTGATAGCATATACAAACGGTTTATCATATTTTTAGTGTTTCTAACTTTTACTTCAAAAACTGAAACACATTACATCGTCTGTAGGAGGTATACGGGTTAAAGTCTACCTAGACATACTATTGTGTCAAAGATTCAATCTTAATCTGCAAATCAGAATTGGACGCTGATAAGCAATACTGTGTCAAGCCACACGGACTTAATTTCGAGAAAATGGCGTCCAAAGATGTCAAACGTATTCTTAACAGATATGTTTGAAGAAGTATGTATACATCTTTTCTTATCTTTTTTGATAAAAGGTATAATGAATTAAAAGCAGATTGATATATTTAATATATTATCTAATAAAAAGCTTTTCAAATATTTAAGATTATTGTATAAATTGCAAAATATGGAACACACTTGGAATTCGAAACAATTCATTAAGAGACTTTTTTCCGTACCTATAAAGTTTATATGACTTGAATTTTTTTATAATGTTAAATAGGTGATGCTGTATCAAAATACATTAATATCTCCGAATTTGACTTTTTGTTGGTTGACACATTATTGCTTATCAGCATCCAATTATGATTTGCAGATTAAGATTGAAACTTTGACACAATAGTAAGTCTAAATATATACAATGGACGTTATAGTCTATTTTTTTTTACTTGTCCTTCTTTGGTAAAAATACCCCGAACGGAAATCACGAATTTTCGAATATTTTTTTTTCATTATAACTTCAGTTGATTCAGTTCAATCATTCAATCGATAATTTCTTATACTCTAACTCGTGTGGCTAGAAATACTCTATATTTTTAAATAAGTCAAGTAAAGAAACATAGCTATACTTTAACTGAGCTGTAAATTCTGTTAAATCAAACATGAGTAGCAATAATTGAATAATTGGGTACCAAGCGATTGTGCAACCAAGCGAGCTTGCCGCGACCGCGACACGGGACCGAACTTAAGGCTACGGTCGAGCTTGAGCCATGGACGGAATTACTTGAAACCAGCGACAACCCGTCGAAGTAAACGAGTTAACGTTATCATCTAGTTAAACTTTTTTGTGTGAATGGTACAGCGCTCTTAGTGGATGTAGAAAGTTTATTTCATTACCAATTGGATGTGCTCTACGATTTCACGCGCGTTAATTTGAAGAAAGAAGATATTTATATAATGTTTTTCTTTGGTTTCAATTTTATTTTCGCGTTACCTTAAGTTTCATTTATCAATTTAAATAAATAAATTAAAAATAGCCTAAGTCATTCCTTATTCGCTAAGGAAAATAAATAAAATTGAAGTGTCTGATTGGAATTTCTAATTTACAGCTTTCAAGTAAACCATCATCATCTCGCTAGCATTTTTCCCGGTTACACCAGGGTCTGCTTTCTATTCTAGTCCAGATATTGACGAGTTACTGATTTTTACACAGAGCGACTGCCATCTGACCTCCGCAAACCCTGAGGGCAAGCCAGTAACCATTTAGACTAGAATAATTTCCCTACTACGAGTAACGATCATTATCAGGTGATTGTGATAACAACCGGGACCGACAGCTTTACGTGCTCTCCGAGGCACGGTGGGCAGACCCACAAGGACAAACACCCAGACCTAGGAACAAATATTTATACAACTATAAATATCTGCCCGAGCGGGGATCGAACCCGCAACCGTCGGCGTTAGAGGTACATTCAGCACCTCTACACCAGAGCGGTCGTCCTTTCAAGTGAACCAATTCAAATCAAAATTGAAACCAATGAAATAGTAAACAATGTCCTATTCATAATAGGGAAGGTAAACATTATATAAATTTATTTTTTTCTCAAATTAACGCGAGAGAAACCGCGTGTCTTATAAAAGTTAATCAGTGTGTATGTTTTTGTGTTAGATTTAATTTATATTTTTAACAAATAGATTTTATATGTATGTATACGGCAGAGATTATATGTATGTATACCTAATATATGTTTGTATGTTTATATTTACGCGTGTTCCACCTAAACTACAGAATCGATTTTTATGAATGTGGTATCAATGGATTCGTAATAATATCGTCCTAAAAATCGTCTGTATTTATTTGCACGCGTATATAAATGTTGAGCGCATTACAGTATTCTTAATCTTTATCGCTTGTTAATTTTACGACTGACATGACTCGACCAATTATTAACATTCTCAATTGATTCAACGGGATCCTTTACCTGTACAAACATAAGATTTTGACGTAAATTCACAGTTAAACGAACACATTTGATTATAACTCCTAAACTAAGTTATCACGGAACCCGAGAAAATGGGTCCAAGGGTGAAAATTTAAATCTATCTGGATTGTAAAGCTAGATTTAATCAATTGGTTAGATTTATAGATTGATATGATTAGATTATACTATTACTAGGTGAGACGTATTCTGAATAGCAATGAAATCTTTATTGAAATTGCCAATTTTAAACTAATTATATTTAATATTAAAAAGAGGTAAAATTTCTTTCTAAGTTAGTGTGTAGGAGATAATCTCTGTAAGTACGCTGATTTGGATAATTATTTTTGCGTTGATTAGCCCGTTTGTTGAAGAAGGCAATGGCCGATAGGGACCGAAACAATAACAATAAACGCAAGTAAAGCCGCGAAGCGTAGCTACTAATAAGTTCAACTGAAGGCAACAATAAGTAAGTTTTTAGAAAAAAAAAATGTTTATTTATTAATCAAAAATAAAAAAAAACATGAAAAATGATTTTTATTTTCGACACTCATAGGTTTCAATTTGAGGAAATTTGCGTCTAAAGATGTCACACCTATTCATTATAAATTACTTTTTTTATAAATTAATTTTTCTTTTCTATTTTGATAAAAGATATAAAAAATTAAAAGTTTTAATATGAGATTATTGCGAATTTCAAAATACGGAACGCAATTCAACATGCGATACATTAAATTAAAAAAATCTTTATCATAATTATTTAGTTAAGTACATCAGTATTTCAGAATTTTACTTTTCGTGGATTAACACATTATTGCTTATCAGTACCCAATTATACAATATCTGTGTTTACAGACCCTCTTTTAAAGAGCATTTCGCCTCTGAAAATAACTTTCAATTCAAAGGCGATGTGGGTTGTATTTTTAGTCTACCATAAATACATGTCTTATTGCTTGTCAAAGAGATCTTAAATGGGGTGTATAAGAAGAGTTTTCCCTTGCAGTCCACGATGTGCGAAGTTCCATTGAACGCTGAGTTCATTTAAAATTCAATCGTATGGTTTTGTAAAGGACCGGAGACGCTGAGAAATTCCGTGGGTTCTTTCAGATAAGCTTCGAGATAAAACTACGTAGTGTTTTGTAGGTTCTCTACGAGTGGATATTTTTTATTAAGAACGTTTTCTGGTTAGTTTTCGCTCAGTAGTCTAATTTCGATCACAATCATAATTAAATATTTGATAAAAACTTTGAAATCATTTTGGCTTTACCTATCTATGTAAAATAACGGTTTTCAAAAGTTTTTTAATGATTTAAGTTAATTAGAATGTAACCGGTCAAAGTTATAATCTATATTAATATAATGAAGCTAAAAAGTTTGTATGAACGCGTTAAGCTCAGGATCTATAGTCCGGTTTAAGCGGTCATATTTAAGGATCGCTTAGAAAATTTAAAACTGCGTGGGTCTGCTACATTTTATACCTAAAATATGTTTTTTAGGGTTCCGTACCTTAAAAGGAAAAACGGAACCCTTATAGGATCACTTTGTTGTCCGTCTGTCTGTCTGTCTGTCTGTCTGTCTGTCTGTCTGTCTGTCTGTCTGTCTGTCTGTCTGTCTGTCTGTCTGTCGGGATGTCAACCCTTTTTTCTCAGAAATGCATAGACGTATCATGTTGAAATTAATATCATATACTCAAGTCTACGATGACATGCGGCCGTGAAAATATTAAAGTTCTAAGTCAACGCAATCAAAAGATAATGGAAAATATGTCGTATATTTTGACCATTTTAGCGTTTTCGCAAGGGAATCAAAACCTATAGGGTACTTCCCATTGACCTAGCACGATGAAATTTGGCAAGAAGTAAGATCTTATGGTACAAATAAAGGAAAAAATCTGAAAACTGTAAATTTTTGTATGTATGTTTCTCTGTTTGTAAGTTTGTCTTTCAACCTTTTTCTCAGAAACGCGTAAAGGTAACAAATTTTTATCAACGTCAAGTACTCAGAGTTGTAATTACTAAGAGCTGTGAAAAAATCAAACTTCTAAGTTAACGCAATCAAAAGATACGGTCATTTATATCACATATTTTAAGTATGATAGCGTTTTTAACGTTTTCGCAAGGGAATCAAAACCTATAGGGTACTTCCCATTGACCAAGCATTATGAAATTTGGCCAGGAGCAAGGTCCTTTAGTATACATAAAGGAAAAAATCCGAAAACTGTAAATTTCTGTTCGTGTGTCTGTCAGTCTGTACGTCTGTCTTTCAACCTTTTTCTCTGGAACGCGTAAATGTATCAAGTTGTAAATTGATCAAGCGGAAAATATATTAATCTTAGAATTAAAATTATATGTACTTGTAATAAATTAACATAGAAGTTGACCATGGTCAAAAAAACAATTTTACAAACACTGAGAAAAAATTTGTATCAATACGAAAACATTAAAAAGCAGCAAACCTTTATAAACAACGCAATGCAATCTATATATCGCAGCTAACAAAATGATAGCGCGATGCAGCGTACAGCTAATGCCATCTATTACAACATTATGACATTAACTGTGATATAATTCTGCTCGATTAATAAAAAAAAATATTTTAATTATTATTTAAACGCGCTAAAAATTATAAAATAAACTTTTCATTTAAAAGTTTTATCGTCGATTTATAACGTCATTACGTAATTAACATTCAATATAAGAGCCTCACGCGATTTGATTTAAGTACTCGTATTGACTTAGTACGAAAATTTTAAAATTAAATTCAAACAGATCGAGTTATTTAATTTACTTATTTATCTACACATATAAGTCTTCTGGTTATTAGTAATATAATTAGTTATTTATAAATAAACAATTAGTTTTGTTCGAATTAAGGACTAATTATTTTCGTCTTGGCAACACTAATATATATTTCGATATTTTAATTGATAATGTAAATCTAAATATTTTACGAACGTAGTGCAGGGGTAGTGGAGTGTAGTAGAATATAAATAAAAATCAATTTCAATTCTTTGGTTAATGGCTTCTAGTTGTGCCAAATAAATAAAAATAAAACGAGAATAAAATATAATATAATTATGTTGTTAATGTTAAAGTCAACAAGTTAGTTCATTGAAATGGTCAAGAGATGGCGCTAGGTGTATCCTGAATCGCGCTATAACTTTGCTTTCTTGAAAGTATAAGCTGTATTAGTACTTAAAATAAAATTTTGTGTTTCCATGGATTGCATCCATGATCGTGTTTTAAATTAAAGTGCTCCTAAGTAGTTTCAAAATAGTTTTTGGGACGTGATCCATATTCACATAATATTTGATTATATTTAAGCGACTTCTAAAAAGGAGTGTTTTCAATTCGACCTTGTATTTAATTTTTTTTTATGTTTGTTCGCCGATTACGCCGCCATTTGGGTAACAATTTTCAAATTTTTTTTTTGTTTGAAAAGGTATACTTCCAAGGTGGTCCCATTGTCTTCAGGTCAGGATCAGATAATGGGATCCTGGAGAAATTGAGGGAACTCCTCAAATATTATAGACAAGCGTATACCGATTTAGGTATTTTTGATAGTAACTTATGTTGGAACTGATGATGAAGACCACAAATGGCGTAGATGGGTTAGTCTTATATAGATTTCTATAAGTTTGTACGGAACCCTCGGTGCGCGAGTCCTACTCGCACTTGACCAGTTATTTATTATTTAATAACATTTCAGTTACATTCTAACTTTTGCTGTCAAACTTTCATTAAGATTTACGTAAGTTGTTTGTTATTGCTTTACACCTGAAATTATTTACTGTATCGTAGTCTTAGATTTTCGCGATTATTATTCATTGAAATAAAACTATTTTAAACGGATTTAAATCGCGTATAATTATTTTTTATCATCCCGACGTTTCGAGCACTTTGCAGCGTTTGTGGTCACGGGTAGACTGTAGAAAAATAATTATACGCGATTTAAATCCGTTTAAAATAGTTTTATTTCAATTATTTACTGTAATTACTTACAACGTATCTGTTACTACAGAGTTGTTTTATGATACTTACAAGAATAAAACTTAGAAGTGTAATTCTCGCCGAACAAATAAGGCCTTTTTCTAAAATTGTAATGAACAATGTTTTCGTTAACAGTCATAGAAAATATTTGAATGAAAAATTTATCATAGATAACACATCTAGTGTTAAAAGTTTTTATTAACACAAAGTGAAGTTTTATCAATTTGAATAAGATGTAGGAGGATATTGTAAATAGAAATGTCTCCTAAGTATCGCTTAAAGTTGAAGTTACAACATAAGTTTTGTCACTTTAATGGGCAATTAATAGTTCTGCGTTACTGATGTGTTTATTCACAGTAAAAGTTAATCGACTTTAGCGAGATGGACGGAATGTGTATGTGAATACAATTTTTAAATTGTATTACTTATATGTTAAAGCGAGGCATCTTATAAAATTTTATTTATAACGACTAAAAGATATTAAAACATACTGACAGATATACATTACAGTATCGTCTGACTATTGGATTACAAAGATTATTAATCGTAAAAACAAGTCGAATTTAAAAATATTGATTTCGGTATTTGCTGTAATATAATTACGATTTAAAGTAAAAATTAATTTACTACTATCTAATTTTACGTAAAATGTAATATTACTAGAGTTGAAATTCTATAAAAATGTACATAAAATAAAAACAACTAGAGTTTTTTCAGACGTACCCCTGTCGCTAGCATTCTTACCACCATTCCACGCGATCACGTTATGTTTCGTTTTTTTAATATATTTTATAATACTTTTTCGGAATAAAACTCTTTAAATACGATTATGACTTTAATTAAATTAAAAGGGAAGAGGTTCTTAATTCGTGGTGTATGTTTTTTTAATGTTTGTTACCTTAGGATTTCGTAATTACTTAACTTATTTAACTTAGTTTGGCCTTTTATATTTTTTATTAAAATCGATTTAGTGGTTTGGTTTTTAAATGAAAATAAATGGAATATTGAAATGGCTTTGGAAGTTGTTTCCTTGTTTTTAAAGTCTTACTTATAAAGGTTGTTAAAGCATTTATTTAAATGAATAAAAATCAATTGCCAAATGTATGTAAGAGCATCACTTCATAATCGCTGCAGCTCTTTAGCTCATTTTTCTTGTGTTTGAAATTATCAGAACAAGGTTTGTATGAAAGAAAAGTTTTCAATATTTGCATTGGAAAAAAAAGAAAAAAATCTCCATTTAAGAAAGTGTTTAATTTTAGTTAGTACACCTGTGAGGAGCCGGGCGGGCAGGTAGTGTAGATATAAAAAAGAACTTTTTGAAAATTCATTTTGGTACAAATATATCAATGAAGCTAAAATGGGGATACAATCTTATGTTAAGTGTTTGTCGTTATAAAGTCTATTTCATTAAACTTAATCTGCCTTAATACAAAAGATTTAAACAGACGTTAAACGCGTGTTTAAAAAAATCCATACCACAAATCCGCGTTTAAAGACAGTTTTGAGTTAAAAATGCTTTAGATATAGATTAATATACGTTTAAGTGAGTTTAATAGATGTTTAAAACCTATTTTCGCTGTCAAATGTAACGTATAACATTTTATCAATAAGTTTTTTATGAGTTTATTCGCTGTTATGCAATGTAGATAATATTTTAAGCAGTGTTTAATTTTTAAACACTGTTTAGCTAGACACGTGGTCAAGATGGTTTTAATGCGTCTTTTGTAGTATTACAGAATTAGTTTAAAAAAAAACAATGTGACGTTGAGATGTAAAAAATTCATTTGACAAATGATTTGTACAAAGTTTTAATATGTGACCGCATTCTGTTACGAAATGATACCAATTTTAAGATAAACTTCGAAACGAATTATCAAATAATGAGATCTTCGAATTGTATGAAACTGTGCAATGTTCAATGCATTTTGTTAAAATAAGGTATCTTATATTAATATTGTAAACGTAATATTTTTTTTACCAACGTATTTAAATTTTAAAATCGATGTAAAGAAAGAAATGAGAGGACAAAATCTATAAACAGAATACAAAAATGTAATCTCGCCAAATGGAAATCATCACTGGTTCATTGAATAATGAAAAATCTACATATCTTTAATCAGTCAACGCGAAACAATATACAGCTGTCTGGTATCATGTAGTATGCGCACCACCCTTCCACATACACACACAGTGGTTACCGTAGAATTAACAAGTTTAATTAATTAAAAAATCAATAACCCCACTGTGTAACAGGACCATCTGCAGTCAGTTCCGTCTAAAAGTCTATAAATGAGAATCGTTACTAACAAACTTAAAATCGTTATTGATTCTAAACAGTATTTCTGTTTAAAAAATATGTAAGAAACCTAAAAATAATAAATACCTATCCAACGATATCCCACGTGATAAAATTCGTTGATATTTTCTTTTTTACATTATGGCGTCCAAAATCGGCCATTTTATTACAATCGACCCATGCGTTTGGTCTAAATAGTGCCATACATACATACATACATACACACATGCATACATAGACTGACATAAACACAATGACCATGCGTCGCGCAGTCGCATTTTTCCAGATGGTGATCCTGTAAGGTTTGGTAGCGATACATAAATTATTTATATTGGGTTCTTGGCATAAGGTCACTTAGTATTATATTTAATAGCGAGTGTGTTCGACAGTTAAACCATTGTTGTAATATATTTCTTCCATTTTATTTTACATTGCACATGCAATTTAAAATGTCGATTTATCATCTGTGCCTTTACCGTGCATCTGACAATTATTAATCGAATTATTCTCGACTTTTGGTATAACAAAATGCTTTAGTTACGTGTATGTTAAACTACATACCTTTGTTTTGAATGTCAATTTTATATTAACCCACAAAAAGTCAAATTTGGAAATATTAATGTATTTTGAGATCGCGTCACCTATTTAGTATTATTAAAAAAAAATAATCTAAACTAAATATGTACGGAAAAAAGTTTCTTAATTCAATGTTTCGAATTTTAAATGCGTTCTATATTTTTATATCAATCTATATTTTTATATACTATATATCAATCTGCTTTATCAATAGAAAAGAAAAGATGGATATATGTATACGTCTTCAAACAAAATGAAGTCCGTGTCGCTTAACATATTATTATTGTACACAGTATTGCTTATCAGCGTCCAATTATGGTAGGTTTTGCATGTGTCAAATTTACTTTCTCCATACAAACATTGAAGCCCCGTTCAACTCCTTTGGGGGTTACATTTTCAAAAATCCGCCCTTTATAGATGCTGATGTCATAATAGATATTTTATCTCTGTGTTGATCAGTCTGTTAGTTACAATTTCCTTTTATCAGTAAACATTACAGTCCAAGAACATAATTAAAAAGTTACCGTTCATAAACTTTTCTAAATAAACAAATAGCAAATGTGCAAGCGTCCTGCCTGCGTTGAATGATCTACCTTATGTTGAATGATCATCACAGCCCATATTGGTAGCACCAGAGCCACAAATGTGTGCCATCTCAAAAAGGGATGAAGGGAATAGGACGTAAGGAAGAGGATGGGGGAGGGGAAGTAAGGCTTCAGACTCTCTCACTTACTGTACGCCGATCTTCTGTAGTCAGTGGGCTACAACTAAGCTCTACTACAGTAAAATTATATTGAATCTTGTATTCGACATTCGACACAAAAGTATTTCCATTAAAACAGTTTCTCATCAAGATAATACAATACATTCTATTAGTTATCGTTGTCCATACTGTAAATTCAGCAAATGATGATTAGGGACTGTGTGAAGACCTAACATAATGGAAAGGAAACATAATTAAATGTAAACAGTAAAATGTTCTTACAAGGCACTTAGTCACTTAATTTCGTTTCGTTCCATTGTTGACAATCTCTCATTTTGTGTTTAAAAAACGTCTAGGTTTGCGTATAGTAGGTATTTTATTTTGAGTTGGAGATTGGAGATGTCGTGATGGTTAGAACACGTTATCTTAAAGACGGTCACGGGCTCATACTCCGGTGCTATCCCGCAGTTTTAGTGGTATATTTAGGAATAGTGATGCTGTTGTCCTATTATTCCATAGTGGACTTAAGGCTGTAGCAGTATTTTTCCATTCCCTCCTATTTTTAGCTATCACCGTGACATGGTTCCACGAGACTCCCATCCTTCTAAGATGCATGAGAAAATAGTGATTTCGCTTATTTACTCACCGGAGGAAACTATATAACTTTATTCAAGTGTACTTTTGAAGTACTTTTGAATTGTCAATTTACAAATTGGTCTTTTAAATATAAAGTTATGAATGTACGCCATGTAGATTCTACCGAGAAGATCCATCAAGAAACTCAATAGTTACTCGTTCAGAATAAATTTAGAAATAATACAGAAAGTATTTTCAATTATTTTATCTTTCTTTAATTGCTGTGTTATTGAGCGAGCCCGTGGACTAGATATCATGTATTTATTTGCTATAACTTAGCTTCACTAGAACAATATATCACATTAAGATTACTAATAGTTAAATAATGGACAACAATGTATAACAGTAATCGGACAAAACTAGACTACGCCGAGAAAAATTAAAACAAAATTACTAAACGAAAACTAAAATTACTAAATGAAATTTTATTGTAAGTTAAAACAGCGCCCCGCGGTGAAGGAAAGAAATAATGGTTTAAATTAAACAAATGATTGTTGACCTGCAGTCATTGTGTAATACTAATGAGTCTTGTAAAATTATAGGAAAAAGTAATGAGATTGTGATAGAATTTGAAGTAGATATTGTAATGTTTTAATATGATATAAATTTATAATAGTAAACTTGATACAATTGTTAGAAATCTACGAGTAAAAATCTGCAGATGCGCCTCATGTAAAATGAAGCTATTTATTGGCTATTTACTTTGCACCGATTTCAAAATTGTGTAAAAATATCTATTTTTTGCATTTTCATTGACTTGTATTATATTCGTTTTCGAAGTCAGTTTATTTAAAAAAACTTTTTATAAAATTAATTTATACAGTGTTAATTAAATTGGATTAGTCATCCCGATTTAAAATGGTCTATGCCCACTTAAATATATATATAAATGTATTGTAGAAATCTAAAAATAAAAATGTTATTTATAGATTTTATGTACAGACAAGAGAAAATAACGAAGATCAATGGAAATTATCCTCATCCTGAATCGTAGCCGGAGCGGATTATTTATTAAATTGTAACCAAATTTGACGTTGTTAAAAAAATTAACAAAAATAAAATGTTCCGCTGAGTTTCTTTCGCGGTTTCTTCTCAGGCCTGTTATGCTTTTTCCTTTTTGAATCTGTGGTAGATTCATTTAATGATCTTAACGTTTAAAAAGAGAATGTAAATTCCTAATTTGAATAAAAATATTTGATTTTCATTTTGTTTTTTACCTCGAATTCTCTTTGACGAGATCCGATATGTTATGATTAGCATTCCCATAAATAATTGGGGTACTAAGAAACAAATGATACATCTGAAATCCATATCGACGATAAATAAAATTGAAGTGTCAAAAAACTTATCAAAAATAAAGTATGGCGATTATATAATTTCAAATTTTATTCGCGATATCAGTTTGAATAAACATGTTTAAAAGCCATTTCGCGTACACTCGATGTGATAACTATAATCACACATATCAGTTTATCAGTGTCGCGTGATTTACAGCTTTTACAGTGATGACATTTTAATGTATTTTTATAGGTAGCCAAGCAGACCTAACAGATGTTTTATCGCCCCCGAAAACTCCTGCATACTAAATTTCATGAAAATCGTTGGAGCCATTTTCCAGATTCAGATTATGTATATATGGATGCTGATAAGCAATAATGTGTCAACCCACAAAAAGTTAAATTCGGAGATATTGATGTATTTTGATAGTGCGTCACCTACTTAACATTATTTTAAAAAATCGAGTCATTTAAACTAAATAAGTACGGAAAAAAGTGTCTTAATTTATTATTTAGAATTACAAGTGCGTTCCATATTTTGAAATTTATAGAATAATCTGAAATGATTGAAAAACTTTTTACTAAATAATATATTAAATATATCAATCTGCTTTTAATTAATTACTTCTTCAAACAAATTAATTAAGAATGTCAAACCTATGACATCTTGAAACGCCATTTTCTCAAAATAAAGTCCATGTGGCTTGACACAGTAATGCTTATTAGCGTCCAAATACAAGACTGTTTTAAGTTAGCTTATATTAAAGTTCTAATTTCAAATATTATGTACCAAAGTCCTTGTAAAATATAATAATCTCAATTAATAATAATATTTCCAAAGAGTTTAAGCGTGTATTTGTCACTCAATTAGTAATTAATGGGAAATTGTAATTTATTAAAGTTAAATTGATTTTAATGTTAACGATCTTAATCGTTTAGCGTAATGTGTTTCAATTTTTGAATATATTTTAACTATATTTATTTTGTGAAAATCTGTTCTTTGTTTTAACCTAATATTTTGGCACTCAGTATAACGACTACTTGGGACGACATTGCTATCACCAGCTAGGACTTTGTGAGGCGAGAGTATTATGAGTCAATAAGTCAAATGACGAGCTTTTAAAACTAAGAAATGGGTACAGATTTTAATTATAAATAGTATAAATGTTACATACTAGAATATATATTTGGATGATAAGCAATACTATGTCAAGCAACATGGACTTTATTTTGAGAAAATGCAGTCTAAAAATGTAATTCATTTCTTTTATATTTTGATAAAACGTATATTAAATTAAAAACACATTGGTTTATATAATATACTAGCATTTGCTCGCGGCTTCGCCCGCGTAAATTTTGGAATTTGATAGAAGCAATTAAAAAAACGGGTAAAACACCATCCTTGAAGGGATTTAATTACTAAACGCGTATATATAATAAATATTTAATTTAGAGTTTTTTTTTCAAATATGTAAACTAAACTATCCCATTTTACCTCTGTGGGTTGGGGTTGATATTGATACGATGATTTTGTGTTTTATATTTCATAAAATAAATTTTCTCCATACAAACTTTACAACCCTCTTGCACCCCAGTGTGGAATAATAGTACCCTGTTTTCTATTTAACATTTCATTACTATCATCCAGAAGTATGTGTATTAAGTTTTAAGTTAATACGACCACGGAATAAAATTTTGCATACAAACGTTTTTACCCCTTTTCACCCTCTTAGGGGTGAATAATCAAAAAACCCTTTCTTAGTGGATGCCTACAACTTAAAAGCCACCTACTGCCAAAATTTCAAGTTCGTAGCCCCAGCGGTTTAGGCTCTGCGTCGATGAATCAGTCACCCCCAAGTGATTTTATATATATAGATAAAACGATTTGTCTAATAATAAGTTTTTCAATTATATGAAATCATTGTATGAATTGCAAAATAAACTTTTTTCCGTACTTGGTACTTTAGATAGCTTGATTTTTTTTGAATGAGGTTAAATAGCTGACGCATTATCAGAATACATCAATATCTCCAAATTTGACTTTGTGTGGGTTGACGAAGTATTGCTCATCAGTATCTAGTCTATCCGAAAAAGGATTTCTTGGTAAATTCTACTCAATTGTCTAATATAGACACTATAATTTTCTTTTTTGTTATTAAAACAAATAATTCTATTAAAAATAAGAAGAAAGATAAATTAAAAATAGCTATATTAAACCTAAGTAAGTATCGATGTCACAGTGAGGCAAGGTGCCCAAAACACTGGCAGCATTACCTCTTTGTATGGCGACACTGATATGCTGGCCATGGTAGCTTTTATTAGCTTCACTTATAACTATTTAAGAAAATCTTGGAATCTTAATTTGATTCTAGCTACCTTGCTACGCGGGTAGCTAATAAACGTCATCACAAATCCAATATGGCGGCCTCCCCAAGATGGCGAACTGGCTGTTTGAAATGCACTTCTATGATATGGGTATCAAGTGAAAGGATTTGTTGTTAAGAATACGAAAAAAATAGTCACGTGACTCAAACCCAATATGGCGGGAGTCCAAGATGGCGGACCGGCTATTTGAAATGCACCACCATGATATGGGTATCAAATGGAAGGGTTTGCTGTCAGGAATATGAAAAAAATGGTCACGTGACTTAAATCCAACATGGCGGACGTCTAAAATGGCGGGCAGGCTATTTGAAATGCACCCCTATGATATCAAATGAAATCTTTCATTTTTAAGCGTGTTTTTTAGTTTTTTTTTAACTATTATTTATTTATTTTATTAAACAATTATTTAAGTAGCTCGTTATGTAATGAATGAAAATCACTACATTAAATTATTCATATAAGGCTTCTACTTTCTGATTAGTTAAAATAGATTACTATTGAAGACCACAGAGCTATAAACTATATTTAGGATGGAAATCAATGACGAGGTAAGTTTATGAGGTATTAGCGAAGTATAAGACGGATGAATCGATATCGCATTAAATGTCAGGTTTACTGCTTATAAGGTGTTGAGTTATGATCCAGGGATGTTTTTAAGTACTTCGTAACTACGTGAGTCTACTGATATTTGGATGCTGATAAGCAATAATATGTCAATCCACAAAAAGTCAAATTCTTTATTGTATGATCTGGTTTTAATTCATTATAACTTTTGTCGTCTTTCAAACAAATGTATTAAGAATTAGTTTGACATCTTTAGACGCCATTTTCTAAAATGAAATGGCGTCCATTTAGAATTTATTTATTTGAATAAATAATAATATATGGAAATACTTTTTTGTACAATTAATAAATATTTACAATCTATACTAATATTTAAAAAATTGTTTTTTAAGTTTGTATGTAGGATGTTATCTCTGTAAGTAATCATATATGCGAGTGAATCCGCAAGGGGCAGTTGACGCTCACTGGCGTTTATGGTTATTGATTTGCTCCTATTAGTCGTAGCGTGATGTAATAAAGCCTATAACTTTGTTCAATAAACGGGCTATCAAACGCGACACGAATTTTACAAATTGTATCTGCAATTTCAGCGATTACGCGAATTTTAATTCTTTATAATATTAGTATTGATAAAAATTGTGAACAAAGCTAACAAGTGTGATTCTCGTGTTATCTTTAAAAACGTGATGAAGTATCCTAGTATGAAAAGAAAATGATTTCCGTATTTTTATCAAAATATTTTATATAAAAGACTTTTAAAAGTTAATCGGTTTAACTCCGTGAAATAAGCTCTTCTTGTTCGTAAAATTTTCAACATTTAAAACGCAAATTGAAAATTCAGAACTAGGATGTGAAAGAATTTTTATTTCTGAAACAGCGAAGTTTAAAATGCATAGAGTTTATAAGGACAACACAAAAAAGTTAAAAAAAATGTCGAATCTTTGTGTCCGGACAGACAGACGGGCATGGCGAAAATATATGGGTCCCTAGTTTACTACGGAACCCTAAAAACGAAACAAAGTTTTCGTTTCTCATTCTTATAGTTATTAGTGGTCGTCTAGCGGTCGGAATTCGACCGTAGTTCATTAAATTTTCAATCCATTTAAAAATTGACGACATATAAACGATTCTCAATTTGCGTGTGTTAAATACATAACCGTGTGTATAATATATATTTTTAATGATTTTTATATGCATGATTAAAAAAATTGTAGCATTCCTCTCTCCTTCTCTATATAAATTATGAGTGTGTGGAATTTCATATTCATCCGCGTAATTTTCCTAAAAAGGAATACAAAGTTTTTGATTCACGTATTAATGTGTAGACTATATACAATATAGACACTTAGGACGTGGGTATTGACGATTTTTAAATTATTTTATTTGTCAAATAGCTTTTGCAAGTTAATGTAGATTTCCCTTTAAAATAATACGAATATGTTTAAAAAAATAGATACTCTTTGACTATTCAGAATAATGGAAGATCCATTCACTAATCGCTCAAATGGAACTGTGTCAAGTGGAGTGTCATTGAATAGGTATTTAAAAATCATTTTTAGGTTTCTAATATCGATTTTAAAACAAAATTATCGTTTAAAATCTATAACGATTTAAACTACGTTAGTAACGATTCTCACTTTTAGGCTTTTATATGAAAATGATGTTTATGCGGTGTTGCCAACTGCAGGTGGCCTATGTACGGAGACAGGTTTTTTCTATATATTAATATAGATTACGAGGATTAAATTAACGATCATTATCCAACATCAACCATCTGTTTTGGGTTTTATATCTCTTTTGTGATCTTATCACGTCACTACTTAGCGGATGTTCAGAATTTCGCACGTAGCAAGATAATAAAAAAGACATAAGACTGATATTAACCCAAGATTGTATGTGGAAAAACTTTCGACAGAAGCTTTTAGTATAGCTTTTTAACTATTAATCTAAAAACTTGTATTGTCTATTCTTGTATTGTTTCTTTATAAAATTGATTAAGTTTAATCGTATGGGATTTGTATTGATTTAGCATTATATAAAAGTAAACATTTCATACTTTCTTTCCTTCGAATTTAATTTAATAAAAATATACAATTGAATATTGTACATGGTTAGGCCAGTGTTTCTTACTTTTTTTTATTTTGAAAATTTTTCTTTTTTGAAAAAACAAAGAGTTTTTAAGACATTAACATTTTAAGTTGAGAAGTACATTTGTAAGTTTTACTCTCTCAAGCGACATTAATAATAGTAGCCGTTACCTAGGTAACATTACCAAGGCTGTGACTGGCAAAAATAAAGGTAAAGCACTTTAAATTACTAAAATAATACTTAATAACTTACGAAAATATTTATGAAATATATAAGAGCAAAACTTTTAAGTGTAATTCTCCTATGAAACAAAAATATTACGAATACCTCATTCACATAATCTAATCAAATATAACTCTGAACAAAGTAAAATGAAAGTTTAATATTTAAAATTAATAAAAATATAAATATAAATAATATAATAATAAAAATATTGCTTATTTATCTTGATTTACAAAGTATGTTTTATAATATCAGTGATCTATTGCATTCCTGCCTTATCTCCTATCTGGTTAATCCTCAGACGTTCTTCAGAGACGCCAACGCGTTTACAACCTGATTACTCATAAAAATCCTTTCCTTGAGAGGTTATGAAATCTTAATGAAAATTATTATTGAATTATTCAAAATAGATACTAGCTGATAATATCAACAAATGAACCTATTTAAATTTCTAAAAAAAAATTACTTGAAAAATGATTAAATTACAAGGAAATAATTTTTATTAATAACCAATATCAATAAATGTTACACTAAAACTAAAAACTAAAGTGAGAATTAATTAAATTATAGACTAAAAAGACAAACATGGTAGAAGTATAAATGCACTAAACTTTATACATAAATCTCATAATACACTTACATATTGTATCGAACTGGTAACAGGCTAAAAGTTTTAACATAAATTTCTATTCAAGGGCTCGTTTGACGTGCTTTTTCAACTAGAGACTGGACTAGTTAAGTGTACAAAGTAAATCTAAGGAGAGAACTAAACATAACTTTTGCTTTCAGACTTTCATAAAGATAAGAAATTTTACATAAGTCGTTTGTCATTTCTTTACATCTGATGGAATTTATTATAATTATTTTTAACACATGGCTTCCGTTACTAGGTAATTGTTGCCGGGTTACAGGTGTACTTACAAGTGTAATTCTCGGCTAAAACAAAATTTAGAAGCTTTGGTTTTGTAGAATTAAATAGCGGAGGTAATATGACAGACGTTACAATTTTGGGATTAAAATAGCTTATATATTAAAAAAAAATCCATAACAAATATTTGAACGACGTCACGATATTAAATTACGCGGACGATCTCCGTGTTCTTAGCTTACTAGAATTTAAAATTTAATGATATTATACTATCCATAAGAATATGCTGTCTTTCGGCTTGTCTGTCTAATTATTTGTTACGTTTTTATCTAAAATCTAAACCAATTTAGATGAATTTTTGTACAAATTAAAATTGAATATCGAAGAGAGACATAAACTTGAAGAGGGTGAAATATAGAAAGAAATTTTCTACGCAGATGAAGACCAATCTCGTATACAATAAAACATATTTTATAGAATACAATTTAGTGTCTCACTTGATAAAGACTTCTGAAATATGTACAAGTACCAACATTAAGTACTAAATAACAGTCTAACTTTACCAAGAAGTCTTGAACTTTCTACCCACAATACCATTTAAAATTAAATAGGGTAAAACCAAATTCGTACTGTAGTTTGTTAATTAATTACATTGTTAAGAATTATGAGTAGATGCGAAATGACTAGTGAAAGAGCTAAGTTAATTTGAACTTAATATCTTTGTGATAAGTTTTATTTTAAAGAGATAATTGTTCTATTAACTCAGCTTAAGTTGCCTTTGAATAATTAAAGTAAGCAAATTTGTTAGATATTAGCGTAATATATCAGGTTATGTTAAATATTAAGGTTTGTAACAAAATTATTATAGAATTGCAAGTATTTTTAAAGTTTATTTGTATTTTTAAAGTTGGCAATCATTTAATTAATTAAAAACAAGATATTTTATTATTATTTGATTATGACATACTTTTTAAATTTTTGTTATCTTAGAATACAGCTATTTATTAAGCAATTTTATTTATACGTAAGGATATATTTTCAGGTTAGATTCAAAGAATTTTTATCAAAATCGATTTGGTAATTTAATTTGTAAATTAGAATGACTAGAATAACTATGACAACCAAGTAAATTAAATAATTAATTAACTTCTGTATATATAAAATGCCTTAATTCCAGTTAATATTTGTCTTAATAAAAAGAAATATAAAAATCTTTTACCCTCAATTTAATTAATAAACAAATAATTAATTGATAGATCAAAAACCCGACTGAGTAGCAAGACAATCTGTAATCAGATAATTCTGTTTAAAATGATATAAGAAATAATTATTGAATTCCTATCCTACGATATTTGACTGGACTAAAAAAGGGCATTTTGATTTTCTCAGTCTTATACTTTCTATGACATTCGCGCCATTATGTCGAATAAAACGACATTTATCTAAATTGGCCCAGGCGTATGGTCTAAATAGTGCCACAAAGATACAAATTCACATACATACAAACTGATAAACACATTACCTTCCCTTACGTCGCACAGCCGGATAATAATATAAAGTACACAATAATCTAACATCAATCATTCGTTTCCTCGAAAATAATGAGACATTTTATCGCATAATGATGTCATCTTGTCACATATAATGATTTGACAATTATAGTACAAGAACATACAAGAATACAAACATTTGTTAAACTACCTGGCCCTCGCGGTTTCTGCTTCATTTCAGTGAGTCATATAGCATAGCGTGATGTAATATAGCCTACAACATACCTCAATAAACGGGCTATCGGATCTGTAGTTTCAAAGATACAAACTTACAAAAAAATTTTACCTCATTATAATATTAGTATAGACTAGCTTTTGCCTGCGACTTCGTCCGCGTTTTCGTCGTTTTTCGAAAAAAAGTAGCGTATGTCCTTCCTCAGGGTTCAGTGGTTTTGATGTGACAGACAGATTAACTATCGTAATTTAATAGGGAAATATAATATGTCAATCCACAATACTTGATTTCTATGATTTTTTTAATTAAATAGGTAATAATGTTAACCTTTTTAAATTAGTGATGAGTGAGTCCTATTGATTGTAACATGATGAAAAGTATACTATAACCTGCCCAGGAGTATGAAGAATAATTGTACTAAGTTTCGTTAAAATCCGTCGAGTAGTTTTTGTTTCTATAAGGAACATACATACAGACAGACAAAAATTTACTGATTGCATTTTTCGCATCTGTATCGATCACTAATCACCCCCTGATAGTTATTTTGAAAATATATTTCATGTACAGAATTGACCTCTCTACAGATTTATTATTGTTAGTTTATATCAAAATATGTATTTATATAAAACCTCTGTTGCAATATTGTCGTGTACTTATTAAGAAAATAAACTGTCACTTCGTTCATGTCTCTTGAAGACGTAGTTTTATTATAATTATAAGTATAGAAGAAGATAAAATAAATTCTCTGTACAAATAAACGTTCGAACGATCAACTAATCAATTATATCATTATACCTCGAATATATTAGTTTATATAGGTATATATTATTGTACACATTAATTCGAAACAGTTCAAGTAACATTAGCGTTAGAGGTCAAAAACCTTTGGTTAAGCGTTTTTGTGGGAACATTTTGACGGCCTTAACCTCTGTCATCTTTGTGATTGATGAGTCTACTACAATGGGGGATTAATACTTGATATTATCTAGATTTCAACCGACTTTAAAGAAGGGTGAGGTTCGTAATTCGTAGCCTGTTTTTAAATTTTGCTACCTTACAAGACCGTTATGTGGATGCTGATAAGCAAATTTTTTACCTACAAACAGTTAAATTCGGAGATATTAATGTATTCTTATAGTGCGCCACGTATTTAACATTATTCAAAAATATTTAAAGTCAACTAAATTTAATAAGTTCGGAAAAAAAATGTTTCGAATATTAAAGTGTGTTCAAAATTTTGCGACAGTATTACATATTTTTTAAACTTTTTTAAAAATGTAACTTTTAATTATATCAATTTGTTTTTAAGTCGTTATAACTTTAATTAAAATAGTAACAAAATATAGATATGTCTTATAAGTATATTTCTTTTTATTTATTTATTTATTTTAATGATCACAATACATAGGTTTCTTATAACTAGGTATACTCGCCAAACTTATACGTTTGATGGCGAGAGGCGCTCAATTAAAACTATCTTATACCTACATATTAAGTATAACATTATTACACATTAATTCTTCAATCATCAATTCATCAATTAGAAGAAGGTTAAGAGCTTTATCCACCACGCTGCTCCACTGCGGATTGGCGGATTACATGTGTCAGAATTTCTTCCGGCACATGCAGGTTTGCTCACGATGTTTTCCTTCACCGCCGAGCACGAGCAGATTTCAAACACATAAGCACTTGAAAAATCAGCGGTGTTAGCCGTATGTATTACACATACATCAAACATTTGCTTAAGAATAGATTTGACATATTGCCTGTCCATTTATGAAGCGATTTAAAAATTCTTGTCTTCTTAACGGACTTCCAAAAAAGGAGGAGATTTTCGATTCCTCGGGAACTTTTTTTTTATTTTTTTTTATTTTTTTAACCATATAGCAATTTATCATATTCCAGTAAATAACACGTAAAAGGTTTTACTTGGGACCGACTTCAAATTGTTGTGGAAAATATTTTCTTTTTGGCTTTTAGTTTAATAATAATAATAATAAATAACGCATCACACTCAACGGCCCCCATTAAGATGTCATGACCTTGTGTCGGGGGTCCGGAAACACACAACACTAACACAAACACCCAGACCACGACAAACATCTGTATCGCCAATACACACGTTTGCCGTGAGCGGGGATCGAACCCGCGACCGTTAGCGCTTTAGTCAGTTGCAGTGACCATTGCGCCAACGCGTCTGTCGAAAGTTTATTCGTACATATCAAATTCGATTTTGAAGTGCTTTCATTTTCATTAAAAAAAAAAATAGTTTTTAAATTTTTATTCGATATCAGGTATTTAGAATGGTCCCAAAAAACTTTTTTCAAAATCGCTACAGTAACACATAACTGAAATTAGTATATGACTTAAATATAATAAATTGCTTACTTTTCTTTCGAAATCGATTCCTCTTTTTTAAAGTCTCAGTTATTAAAGATAACAAATATGTTATATCAGATAATTGAAAAAGTTAACTGCGTGTAAGGACAGTTAGCGATCTCTACGCCCGCTGCAGATAAGGCACGCCCTCAATTACATGTCCTTCCAAGTGAGGGTTCGTGCTTAATACCATTTTATATTAATTAAAAATAATAAGTTTAAATTACCTATTCGCTATATATTTACTACTGGCTGTTAGGCGGGATTATATTCGTAGGTTTAAGGGCCTGTTTCATCGGTTCTTGTTAAAATTTTAAATAATTAACCGACATTTAACGATACATAATTAAAGTTTGATTATTTTTTCTGTTTCACCATCAACCGCTCTGCTCAATTAACTTATAAATTAATTTGGCATTTATAATTTGACGGAACGGCAACGTCAATACACGATTCTAATTTATCTTAGTTTAAAAAAATTATCCACTTTATGTTTTTATTCGAGACCTTTGAAATTCAAAATTAGAGTTTATTAGGTGGATAAGTTCCGATTAAGCTACCGTTAATTTTAGTCGTAACGTCGTCGTAACGGTGAAACAGGCCCTTAATCGCGTAATTCATAATAACGTTGTAAGTTGATAATAATTATCTTGATAACCTTACGAAAGTAATGTCATAAATAAGGCACTGACAGTAAATTCTATCAGTTATAAAACAATGGTAAACAACTTATGTATTGTTTACAATTCGAACCAGTATCTTCTAAGATTAGCTTCATTATATTAGTACAGATTGAGATTAAAATTTACAAGTATAATTTACGCTTTTGTTTAGCCTTAATCGATACTTTTTAATGGACTTTAAAAAAATAACAAGGTGCTCAATCCGTCAGCGTTTTTTTAGGGTTCCGTACCTTAAAAGGAAAAACGGAACCCTTATAGGATCACTTTGTTGTCCGTCTGTCTGTCTGTCTGTCTGTCTGTCTGTCTGTCTGTCTGTCTGTCTGTCGGGATGTCAACCCTTTTTTCTCAGAAATGCATAGACGTATCATGTTGAAATTTATATCATATACTCAAGTCTACGATGACATGCGGCCGTGAAAATATTAAAGTTCTAAGTCAACGCAATCAAAAGATAATGGAAAATATGTCGTATATTTTGACCATTTTAGCGTTTTCGTATAAAATAATTAGTTTTTAATTAAAGTAAAAAGCAAAACTGTGTTTCGACTTGAAAGCATTTTGATAATAATCACACTTTTTGATAATATCGTATGAAATAGTCATGGTTTTTAGGTCTCTTTATCAAAAGAGGCAACGGAGCTATGTCCGACAGTCTGTAATGAGCCGTAGCGGGTACAGAGTTTTAATTTTCACCGAAAGCGTATTTCCATTGCCGTTAAAACAATAGCAACAAGAATATAAAAACAGATCAAGTGCAAGTCGAATTTTACAAATTTTATGTATATTTTCATTTGTTATGTACGATTTGTTCTGTATATTCAATTGAATCTCATATTTCTTACAAAATTGAAACTACTTCTGGAAGAGATCGTTCTTTTTTTAGTGATAAGGCCGCCGATTGTATACTGTGTATTTTGTCCTATATCATTTTCTTGTGTAATATATGCTGTAAAATAAATTTTAATCATTCATTTATACATGCGTATCATTCATTTAAATATCAATATCATTCATTTAATTCATTCAAACATGCGTAGTTTTTGAATGAATTATAAATATTAACAAATCATAACAATTTCGATGGTGAATGAAAAAAATATGAATGGCGTCAAGACTATTAGATTGCTTCAAGACTGCTAGGTTTTCGTCTTTCATCGCAATTCCGATTCTGGACAAAAAAAGCGCCCCTTCCAGCTACCAGCGGAGGCACCAAGACGAGAAGTAATATAGAGAGTAATCTTTTAGAAATCTATACTGATATATAAAATTGAAGAGTCCGTTTTTAATTTCAAATTAACAGCTTTTAACGGATTTATATCACAAACACAAGTTTTATAATTTTTGTCTGTCTGTCTGTGTCGGCTAATCTCTGGAACTGCCGGACGAATTTTAACGGGACTTTTACTAACGGATTGCTAATATTAGAAGGAGTAATGGGAACTACTTTTATTTAGAAATTTTATTTTCTTAGCTATGAATCTAAAACGCTAATGTTGAGATAAAATAACACAACCTGAATTATTGCATTATCTAATAGTGTCACGTATAAGGACCAACTTGTAAAAAGTAATAGTATACGTAAAACTAAAGGAAAAGTTAATTTTCGTACAAAATGAAACTTGAGAGGCACCACAGAGTACATCCCTTCTTTGTATGAGACATGCCATCCTGTAGGCCACGCGAACGAAGTCGCGGGCTCAGCTAGTTTAATATAAAATACATATTTAGAGGCTGTTATCGTCGAAGTCAACCCGTTCTATTAACATGCAAATTCATTTCGCATCTTTGACATGTCCACGAGATAAGTTCGGATGATAAAAATAGACCTGTATTAGACGCAGGTCCGAGATGATCCAGATTAATTCTACGCAAGAGAATATATGTACATAAATTGAAAGAATAAAGTTCTTAGGAATTTATTGCTGTGAGTATTTAACTTGAAAAAATCTGTAACCAAGTCTTTTATTACTTATTAACTTAACGATTTAAAAGTGCTTTAAAAAATCTATTTGAATAAAGTACATTTTGAATTAGAATTTGAAATTTAATAGGTCTTATCACACAAAAAAATGGTTACCCAAATCGGTAAAAGCATCTTCGAGTAAACGTGGAACAAATAAAAATTTTGGAGTCCATTAAAAAGGGAGTAAAATTAATCATAATCACAAACATTTCGTAATTGTGCTATTGTATTACAAGTTACTAAGTCGTCTGGTAAACATTGAAGACATTTTATCTCCGATGTTTACAAAATTAAGTTAAAACAATCAATTAACCAAACAACGAAAAGAACGTTCTAATTGAATTTCGCAATTACTAATTAAGGAGATAAGTTGAGTCTTATTTCGTTTGTGTATGTGTCTTATTAGTGTTAACTTATATAAAGCTAAAAAGTAAACTACAGCCAATAAGTGTCCCACTCCTGGGCAAAGGCCTTCACTCCTATTAAGGAAAAGGATACACCACGCTGCTTCAGTGCGGGTGGTTATACATGTGTCAGAATTTCTCCCTCCTCATGATGTTTTCCTTCACCGACGAGCTCGAGATGAATTTAGACACAGATTTAGCATTTGATAATTCAGTGGTGCTAGCCGGGGCTTGAACGCGCGATCATCGGTTGAGATCGACGTGTTCGGTTGAGTTCTTTGGTCGTGGCAAACTCAGACTTGTTATTTGGTGAACAGATTTAATGTCTGTAATAGGCAGTAGATTGAGAGGTAGAGCATATATTAATATTATCTACCTTTTTCAAGTAAACAAAACCCGATCTTAATAATCATTAATTTTTATTTTATCTTCAAATTAAAATCCTGCCATCCCTATATGACACGGATATATTCAAAAGAGGACTCATTAAAATCATTACAACAGAAAATATCGCGTAACATTTGTATACATTTTTTAATTGCTTTTTATTTATACGATTTAGGATTTTATGAAGGTATTTTATTTACACTAATATTACAAAGAGGAAAGATTTCATTGTTTGTTTGTTTGCATTGAATATGCTTCGAAACTGCTGCACCGATTTGAAAAATTCTTTCACCATTAGGATCCTACATTATCCTTGGTGAACATAGGCCATAGAAATTTATGATTTTCCGTAAAAAAGCCGTAAAAAGCGAGGGGTCGCTAGTGCATAATAACGGCATTTGTACTGTGTTTTCATAACTAAACCGATCTGTTTATCCCGTAAACCTTTAGATATTGTTAGGTAGCGAAATCTTAAATACTTGCAGTTATTAATTTCTTTTATATGTTTTTTTTCAGATTTTTGTTTAAAAATACGAAAAGTAACTTTATGAGTAAGTAAACTAATAAATATATAAGCTGTATTTTTAACTAAAAATTTTATTATAAAGAAACATAAAAAAAAGATCGAATTTACTTATTTCAATTATTTTTATTTAAAAACAAAACTATAAAACTTATAATGATGACAAGGCTTTGGAACGTATCTTTAGTATTCATTTACAAATAAAAAAAATATTTTATCGAATCCGTTAATGACGGACTACTTAAGTAACAATCATTTAAATGCACACTATGACATGAGAACCTCTTTATTTGAAATCAGTTGAAAAAAAAATGACTACGCTCTAGATATTTTCTAAGTTTGACATAGTGAAGTTATACAGCCAATAATTCTCTTTGTGAATCAACAGTGTAGTCCAATAAGTAAACCATCTGGAGTGCACTCGACATGAACGCTGACATCAGACTGTCTTGACTGTACTAACAGTTTTACATTTACCACTTAATAAGTTTAAAGCCTTCCTTAAGCGATCTTTAATAGATGAATCATATTATACTATACATGAATATATTATCGACAAAAAAACGTGGTTTGAATACGCGTTGATATTCTAAGAGGATATGAAAATTAAAATACATTATGTATGAATGATTTTAAAAGGTACTATCGAGTATCTTGCCGGTTTTTCTCGGTGGACTACATTCCGAACCTGTGGTAACTTTATATAAAAAAAAGTAATCGTCAAGTAAGATACTTGAAGATTCGAAATTGCTTTAAAAGCCCATTTGAATAAAGTATATTTTGAGTTTGAATTTATTTATATAATCTGGCTAGCTGTCCCTCGCGGTGTCACTGAAGTTTATTGTATTCATATATGGACGCTGATAAGCAATACTGTGTCAAGCCACACGAACTTCGTTTTGAGAAAATGGCGTCTAAAGATGTCATACCTATTCTTAATAAATTTGTTTGAAGACATATATCAAAAGCAGATAGATTTATTTAATATGTTATCTAATAATAGCTTTTTAAATATTAAAAATAATTTTATGAATTGCAAAATATGGAACGCACCTGAAATTCTACTTATTTAGTTTAGATGACTTGAAATTTTATTGAATAATGTTAAAAGGGTATTAAAGTATATCAATATCTCCAAATTTTACTTTTTGTGGGTTGACACAATATTGCTTATCAGCATCCATATGCACATGCAGGTTTCTTCACGATGTTTTCCTTCACCGCCTATACTTTACTTTGAATTTAATATTTTTAAAAAATTTTTGAACAATTTCAATTGAATAAAATCCCGTCTTGTCTCCCGTCTGCGCTATTTCCTAGTCTCCAACAAAAGACAGAATGAAATAAAGTACCGAAGTGGACTCAATATTGGATCCGTTGGCGAGTTTACAGTTGGAGGGATTTCAGAAAATATACATACATTTAATATGTTGTTTATTTCGCGGAATTTTTTTTTCGTTCTGTTTACGATATTTATACATTAGTTTCAAAGTAAAATATGCAATCTCGATTACACGTACGATAAGTTTTTTCGACTTTATAATATACTAAGTCGATGAAATTTCTGTGGGACGTATCTGAGTATACTCGTTTTAATAAAAAAGGAATTTTCTAAATTAATTCAGTAATGTCGTAGTTCCGCGATAATACCAAAAAAACTCAACTCGAATTGAGAACCGTCTCGAAGAGAACTGAAAGAGACTGAGAGAAGAGAATTGAAATTGATTCGAAATAAATATAAAGTATGGTATGCTATTTTTATAATTCTATATGCATCCTCAAAATTATACGCATTATTCGTCCTGATAATTCATTTTAATAAAAATTGCCAGACAAACTGTACAGCAAGAACTTTTTAACTGAGCGTGGGTTTGTTAAATCCGAAACTATAAGGTATAGAGCAAAATACTTGGAGATTGCAAGGAGTATCTGTGTTGTATGTATTAATTTAATAGCATTTTATAAAAAAATGCTTTTTTTAGTTTACTGTTTACTTGTAAGTTGATCCTTATAAGTGACACTATCAGATGATGCAATTATATAGCATGTGTTTGCCAGGGAAATTAATTTCTCATTGATTTTAGTTTTCTTAAAATTCAGTTTATTTATTCGTCATTTTCAAATATAACAAAAGTTTACCGCTGGTAATTACGAGTATACGGTCAAACCCGACAGACGGAATTAGCCCCCCTGAGCATACTACTTATGTTTCCCAGTTGGTTGAAAAGCCGATTAATTTCGCTAATGTACGAAACAAGCGTTTCAAGCTAGGACAAGTATCACCAGTTTTAGAATTACCTTGTAAATAAATTAATATTAACAAACGACAAGGGGATAGTTACCTCCAAAAGGTCTCACCCGAGGGTCGAACCCGTTTTAATCACGTCAAGCAAAAATTGAGCAATTTATTCAAAAGTTTTAGATAATTTATTAAAATTCATCCATTTTGATGGAGTCACCTTCATTTTAGAGATGATTTCATTAAAGTCAAATCCCGGCTGATGTTTTGGGAGTTGTAAAGGTGGCTTAAGGATTTTTAAATATCCCTTTACTTTAGTTAATTAATTTAAAACTTTTTCGTCTCTGAAATTTTGCTTCGGAAAATATTTACCTAACGGGATTATAGGTTTTGTAGGCATAATCATTACCTACCGAGCATTTTTTCCGGTAATACCAGGGTCAGCTTAATGTTCTAGTCCAGTTACTGGCAAGTTACTGATTTTTAAACAGAGCGACAGCGCCATCTGACCTCCGCAACCTCTGAAGGCAAGCCAGTAACCATTTAGACTAGAATCATCTCCCTACTAAGAGTAACGATCATTATCAGGTGATCGTGATAACGACCGGGACCGATAGCTTTACGTGCTCTCCAAGGCACGGTGGGGACAAGAGCAAACACCCCTAGAAACAAATATTTATACAAATACAAATATCTGCACTGAGCGGGAACGGAACCCGCAACCGTCGACGTAAGAGGTGTAATCAGTACCATTAAAGTAGAGTGGTCGTCTTCGTCATTCTATAGGCATATACCTGATAATGATAGTGTGATCAAATAATTTTAAATTATTTATGTAAATTATACCTATATCTAAGATACGTTCTGTAACTGGTTGTGGATTAAAATCCTTTTTAAAAAATAACAAAAAATAAAAATGCTAATTTATAATTAAGGATGGCCGTCTAGATAGATGCCGGATATAAACTGACTCAAATATGTATGGAATCACTCCAGGAATGCTTAAATTATTAGTCAGGTGATACAGCATCACGGGTACAGTAATTGTACACATTACAAACATAAACACTTCCCTGGAGTAGACTAAACTTCGGGGATGAAATCCTATTTGATGTTAAAAATCTGTCACCATTTCCAACATTAACATATTCGTCAATTGAATTCTCTTAAAAAAAGATTCTCTTGCCTGTCATATGTACTTATCAGATAATGTCATCCTTAGTGGTCAGTATTCTGGGTGCCAAAATCCATGAGCTTATAACATACTCGTATCTACAGTTTTGTAATATTGGACGCGTGTTGTAAATTATCATGATGCAATCACGTAACGTGCCCATGCTTCATGGTTATGAGTTTTGGCTCTAATATTAAAAGACGCCACTAGTTCTAATATTTAAAGACGGTACATAGCCAATAGCGTTTCATCTTTGCATTGTATTAAAAAACACTAAATTACTGTCCTAAACCAACCGCATCGATACACGATCCTAAACAAGCATGGATGTAAATGTTCTCAAAACAGAATTTTCCAAGATCTCCGAACTCATAAATAAAATATATATATTTGTTTCACAATTTGAAAGATTAAACGCATCCACTCAACGGCCACCATTAAAATATTATGATACGGTCGGGTACCGAAACACACAAAATTTAACTTTAGCTATATTTTTTTTTTTAAATGAAAAAAAAAAACAATTTTGTACAGTTGACATTTTGACCCCAAACAACACCTTAAGTTACTCCTAGCGCCATTCCCATTCTTCAAATTCGTATCCAAAATTTATTTTAGTAAACTGTGTACTAAATTCAGGGTCATATACGTCCAGCAATACTGTGTCAAGCCACACGGACTTCATTTTGAGAAAATGGCGTCTAAAGGTGTCAAACCTGTTCTTAATAAATATGTTTGAGGAAGTATATGTATATCCCAACGTTTCTTTTATTTTTTGATAAAAGGTGTATTAAATTCAAAGCAGATTGATATATTTAATATATTTTCTAATAAAAAATTTTCAAATGTTTTAGATCATTCGATAAATTGCAAAATATGGAACGCACTTGAAATTCGAAACAATTAATTAAGATTTTTTTCCGTACTTATTCAGTTTATATGACTTATTTTTTTTAAAATAATGTTGAATAGGTGATGTAGTATCAAAATACATCAATATCTCCGAATTTGACTTTTCGTGGGTTGATACATTATTGCTTATCAGCATCTATATAAGCACCTAGGTCTCGACAAATATCCATATGGCAGATGTTCGTCACGAGCGGGGATAAAACCCACCATCGTTAGCGCTTCAGTCAGTGACTTACACTGACTGACAATTACGTCTTCTTCTTCTTCCTGCTCTTTTCCCACTTTATCTGGGGTCGGCACAACATGTCCTTCTCTTCTACTCTCGTCTATCAGCCGTCACCTCAGAAGTTACACCTTTCACACACTCCATTCATCTCTTCTTTGGTCTACCTCGACCAACATCCATCAACTATTCTTGTCACACGGCATTCATCTCTCCTCATAACATGCCCATACCACGCTAATCAGTTACTCCTCAATTTGTCTGTCACTGGGGCCACTTTCAAGCTTCCTATAATATACTTATTTTGTATCTTATCCATTCTTATGACTCCACACATCCATCTCAACATTCGCATCTCTGCTTCCAATTACGTCTAAAGAACATAAGATAACATAAAAGCTCATAATGCTTAAGTAAGGCAGACGTAAAGCGCATTTGCTCTTATTTTGCAGATTGCTTGCTAATTGGTGGATGTCCTTGGCAGTACTAATCAAGACCTCAGGTATTACATCACTGAACTACAATGCTTTGTACTGCTATTACAGTACGAAGGGTAAGCCAGTGTAATTAGAGACACAAACTATATTACTACTTACGTTCTATAAGCACAAAGGGTAGCAACCATGACTTTATTACTAAGGGCCACAAGACACACGACGCGATGTATAATCAAAATGAAAAATGAAATATTTTTACCGAAATTGTCTGTGAAAAATAAAATAAATAAATTTGCAAAAATTAGTAGCCTAAGTTACTCCTTATGACATTAGCTATCTGCGAGTGAAATTTTCGTCAAAATCGATCTAGTCGTTTCAAAAATTAGCCGGAACAAAGAGACAGACAGACAAAGAATTTAAAAATTTGATAATTTTTGTAAGTACCATATAAACTTTTATATGTACTTAGCGAACGAAGCGAACTTAAGTATGTTAGTTTAAAATTACAAAAAGACACTAAAAGTCCCGTTTTATTGAGTGGCCATTCAACGGGGTAATGCTGCCAGTATTTTGGGAACTTTACCCAGATGCAGTGGCTTAGATGGGGTCTACAATGTTTTGTAAAATATAATCCTTTTTTTTGTATTAATTAAGATGTAAATAGTTTAATATATAATCTTTTCTTTTATTTTTTTTTTAATTTATGTATATAAATTAATTAAGATCTTAAACTGTATAACTATTTATTAAAGTACGGTAATATTTGTATTAAACTTACGTCACTGTAACATTTGCATAAGGCTCTTTTAGAAAACGACTCAATAAAAAGACACTTCAATTTTATTTATTAGTATGGATATGGATAAGAATTGAAATTCTCTTTTTGACCGTCAAGTAAATGAATCTTCCACGGTTTTGTAAAAATACCATCAGACCTGAGAAGAAACCGTGAAAGAAACTCAGCGGGACTTTTCTTTTTCTTTTTTAACAGGATCAAAATTGGCTACAAATTATTAAATGTATTGAGACAGCCTAGAAGCGATCGCTTCATTCCCATAGTGTGTATATAAAATCTTTACTATCAACCATGGTGTGTATATAACCTTTAACATACCATCGTTTCTTAATAATCTTTTTGAACTTTGTATCGTCACGATATCGTGTCGTGAAAATTTACGATGTGCATTTTAAAGAATTAGAATGCGATGTCGTATTTTGTTATGACGATATAATAAAAATAATTACGATCCTACAGTTATTGATAAAACTACTAATACAACGGAGGATGTAGGATCAAACATCGCTGTGGCTCAATTTTATATATGATGTATTTTAATTATTACCTTCTAATGTATTAAAGATTACAATTAAATATATATATATATATATATATATATATATATATATATATATATATATATATATATATATATATATATATATATATATATATATATATATATATATATATATATATATATGTATATATATATAAATATAATGAAAATTGTTTAATTTTTTTTTTAATTAACACAGGAAGTCCAATTAAAATTTCAGTCCTACTCGTTTAGTATCGTTTTGTTCTCCTTAATCGACTAAAAATTACAACCTATTCATATTTCATTTTAATCTGCGTTATAAAAAAATTAACTTGTCAAGTGCATAAAGACTTTTCCGTGAAGGGTTAAATAATAATTTCCGGAATAAGAAGATCAAAAGAGCCTTTGTTTTTTGTTTTCTAATAGACAAACAACAGTTTCAAAATTTTTTTCCTTATTATCTAAGAAATAACAATCTTTTTTTAAAGTTAGTGAAAAGTCATCAAAAGAGGCTCTTTGATTGTCCTGTGTGTAAATTAAAAAGAATAATTTTTGGTAAACAAACGAAAAAATATTAAAAATTCGAATAAAAATATATATTTTCTAGTAGTAGTATACTATCCAAACTCCATACTGATGAATAAAATTGGAGTGTCTGTTTGTAATTTCAAATTATTAGCTTTTCACTAAATGCATATAAAAGTATATTCCAGTACACTTTGATACGGCTGGATCAATTTCGACAAGACTTTACTAGCAGCTAATGTTATAAGAAGAAATGAAGCTACTTTTTTTGGATATTTTTTTTATTTCAATGTTTCGCAGACGCAGGCACCAAATCAATCAATAACGTGGTCGGTAAAGGCAGGCGCTAGCAGAACTAAGTCTGTTATAAAAATACTATACTGATGGGATAAAAGATAGGATATAAACGATAAAATGCTCAGCTCTTAGTTTGAACCTTAAATTTAAATTTAATTTTGAGCTCTATATATCAATTTTCTTAAAAACGACTTTTATAAGGTTCTTAAGCAACGACGACTTACTTTAAGATAAATTAGTACAATTAAAAATCATAATTATTTTGATCAAGTTATCTAAGCTAAGAATACATTTTTCACAATTCTAACGGGGGATTAAAGTTTGAAAAAATCAAACTTAGCCCAAGCGAAGCCGCAGACAAAATCTAGTTTATTATTCTATACACATAAATTATTAGGCTGAATAAGAACAACATTAAACTCTCCGATAAAAAAAAATAGACAAACATTCTGAGAACTGACAGATACGTGACGTCACGTTACGGAAATCGAATAAGATTGATTTTCAGATCAGAGTGTCTTAGAGTGTACTAGAGAATAAAATCCTTTATCGTATTACATCAATATATTTTATAATTATAATAAACGCATCACACTCAACGGCATTAAGATCTCATGACCTTGTGTCGGGGGTCCGGAAACACACACATTTTTGTTTTACTTTTTGATAAAAGTAGTAAGTTGTATTAAAAATTAATTGCTATAATAAAAAGTTTTAACTAATAATAAGTTTTTCAAATATATTATGTTATTACATATTACAAAATATTAGCAAACTTCAACATTCAAAACATTAAATGAAAAAAAATTCCGTACATATTTAGTTTAGGCGACTTGATTTTTTTAATAAAATAATAATTAAATACATGACACATTATACGAATACATCAATAATTCCAAATTCGACGTTTTGCGGGTTAACACATTATTGCTTATCAGTATCCATTTTATGTGACGTGTAGCCAACAATATTGTGAAATTGTAAAAGAGTATCTACAGACTTCGTCGAAGGATTCGCATTCCGAGACGGTACTAGTTTCCTGAACGCGACACTGACATTTGTAAGTTTTACCTATAGACTCATAAAGATTTGCATAAATTGTCTATAATAGTTTTTACACCTAAAGTAATCCTATTTAGAATAAGTCCGTTTTTGTAAATTCTATGTTAAGTATCTTTACTTTTATATTAGACCAACAGTTCTCCGCAACTTCGCCCTATATTCAGGAATTTGATAGTTAACAAATTTTTAACCCTCTTTTTTACCTTTTAGAGGATAAATTTTCAAAAATCCTTTCTTAGTGCACACTTACGATAAGGAACGTTCGTGCAAAATTTCGTTTTTCTAGACCTAGCGGTTTAGACTCTGCGTTATCGATCAGATAAAGATACATAAATTAAGCAAAGTTCGTTTAGTTACACCATTATATATATATATATATATATATATATATATATATATATATATATATATATATATCTATGTATATTTACATATATACACGCTATAAACGTTTATATGTGATTTCATCCATCTATTTTGCGATTCTTAGTGTTTATGACTTGCGTGCGAAATTCGCCCACGTGTGTATAGGCTACGTGCGAAATTTACCCACGTACATAAGCTTATCTACGAACAGCTTAAATTCAAATCGAGGGAAATACATATGCATATTGGTTGGTTACATGCCCACAGGTAAGTAAATATTTGATATTCCCAAATAGAATTGTGATATCTATTGATTATGATACCCCTTGGAAGGTACATTATTTAAATGATCGTAGCTATTTTTAAGTTTACCTGCTAGCAGTTTCCCACAGCTTTCCTGCGTATATTTAGGAATTTGATACCAAACAAACTTTCATCCCTCATTTTAACCCCTAAGGGGTTCGTTTTCAAAAAATCCTTTCTTAGTGCACACTTATGATAATTAAGGAACGTTTATGAAAAATTTCATGATTCTAGACTCAGCGGTTTCACTGTTCTGTTCTGCGTTGATCGATCAGTCAGTTTTGATTTTTATATATACAGATTATTTATAGAACACTTTACATTGAAAGGATTATTTCTATTATAATATTTGAGATATCGATTATATATCAAGTATAATTTGTAAACAATTAACGTATAACGAAAATGTATTAATCATCGAAACGAGTTATTTTGAGCCGTTGTTAAGGTAACCTTACTGACCTCTTCAGTGCGCTTTATTTTCATCTTAGACTTAAACTGCTTGACGTTCAAAGATTCATCTTGAACTTATGAGATCGTTTCGAATATTCTCTACTTGATCGAGTGATCCAAAATATACACTCCACTGAGCATTACGTGTAGGAAGGTGATTTTTTTTTTTTTTTGTAAATTTGCAAAATTTCATCCGGTATTATAAGATCAAGTTGATGGTTTAGATTACGATATAGAACGATTTAAGGACACGATCTGCGTAGGTTGAGGGACAGTCTTCTAAATATAATCTATGTATTATGTACGTTGTGTTATGTGTTATATATGTATTTATATATGCGTGTGGTCGTATAACGAAATTCGACTTTAGTTCATTAAATTTTCAACCAATTTCAAGATCGACCACAGATAATCTATTGACAATTTCACCACAGACTTTAACAAAAACAAAAAAGTATATGCGTGAGTGTGTCAAACACATGGTAGTGTGTAATGTTTTATTATTGACTTGATGTACTTTATGTATAATTAAAAAAAAAATTGCATTCATCTCTCACATATCGTTGTCTTAGATTTTCGCGATTATTACTCATTGAAATAAAACTATTTTAAACGGATTTAGATCGCGTATATTAACTATTTTTATCATCCCGACGTTTCGAGCACTTTGCAGCGTTCGTGGTCGCGCGTAGACTACACGGGTACACAGTTTTTATTTCACGTATTGATATAGGCACAGATAAAACACAGTCAGATAGTTATACCATTAATAATTCAAGAATGGTTGAACCGATATTTATAAATAATAATCTGTTGGTTTGATCACCGCCATGAATAGCAGAATAACTATTTAATGATAAGAAACATTAATGATTAAAACGATATTGTTTATAATTTGTATTAAGTCGAAACTAACAATGATTGTTACATTATGATTTTATGAAATCAATCGAATGTAATTCGGATAGATTGAATCCAGAGGAATGAAAAAGGTTATTAAAAATAACAACTTTGAAATGGCCGTTAAAGGCGTTTTAAGCTTACATAGTATACTCGGAAAACAAAGTCGCTTCCCGCCGTCTGTACGCTTAGATATTTTAAACTACGCAACGATTTTCAATGCGGTTTTCATCAATACACCAAGTACCAAGCGATTCATGAGGAAAGTTTATATTAGAGGATATTAAAAATTTGTAATGTGTGTAAAATTACATTGCACCAGTGCTAAGCCATGGTTGATTAGTGATTTATAAATCAAAAATTGTTCGCAAAGTTTATCCATTAAATGTCTTATATATTTTTACGAAACATACGCAACCGCGGCCAGTGGTAAAAAGTAAAGTAAATAATAAAAAAAAACAATCTACAATCGACGTAACCCTTGATTACAGTTATAACCTAATTCCGACACAGATTAACAAAACAATAAAACAGTTAGGTCTCCAATTAGTGCAAGTTACGATAATAAAATATTAAATACATACTTTAAAGATATTTACGATTTTTATTTAATTAAACTTAGTGTTTTATATAAGAAACACAATTAGAATATATTGCTCTAACTGCTCCTTGCGGTTACACTCGCGTTAATGGTTATGCTTCGCTCCTATGAGTCGTAGGGTGATGTTATGAAGCCTATAACCTTCGTCAATAAACAGGCCAAAATCAAACACAAAAAGAAATTAAGAGATCGGATCAGCAATTTCAAAGATTTCAAACTTACAACAAAATTAACCTCTGTATAATAGTATAGATCAACGGATTGGAATCGCGTGTATACCTTAGTTAGGTTTTTGCTTAGGTCTTATTAAATTTGATTCTTCCATAGAAACTCCGAGCAATATTTATACCCTTAGGGAGTGAATTTTGGAATTAATTCTTAGCAGTCGTCAACGCCAGACGAGAATTACACTTATTAGTTTTGCTCTCAGACTTACATAAAGATTTACGTAAGTTATTCCTCATTGATTTACACCTCAAAGAATTTACTATCAATGCCTTATTTTTGACATTCACAGCTTTCGTGACTACTTTTGTGTCAACCCACAAAAAGTCAAATTTGGAGATATTGATGTATTTTGATACTACGTCATCTATTTAACATTATTAAAAAAAATTCAAGTAATCTAAACTAAATAAGTATGAAAAAAAGTTTCTTATTGCTTCGAATTTCATGTCCGTTCCATACTTTGCAATTTATAAAATAATTTCAAACATTAAAAAACTTATTAATAGATAACACATTAAATAAATCTATCTGCTTTTGATTCATTATACATTTTATCAAAATAGATAAGGAAAGATGAATATATACGTCTTCAAACAAATTTAAGAATCCGTTTTCCGGCTTGACACAGTATTTTGCTTATCAGCGTCCATATATACACATTACTTGATATGCCTCGCAGTCTAATTCGCGTTTATTTTGTAGTTACATCATAATTCTGATGGTATAATTTTCATTTCATATTAAACAAAATATTACGATGTGATTTCGTGTTTATATATGCATTAGCGACCCCTCCTGGTTTCACTCGCGCTTAACATGGGACTCTCATACAAACTTCTAACCCCCGTTTTACCCAATTAGGGGTCAAATTTTACTAATCCTGCCTAAGTTAGTACCAACGTCCTCAAAAGAACCCCCATGAAAAATTTTAAACTCCTAGCACTTGTAGTTTCAGAGTTTTCGTGATGAGTTAGTGAGTGACCTTTCGCATTTATACATGTTGATATATACGCTCTAAAAACATAACCCTCCTTTGTGCAGTCAGATAAGGATGTGCTATTTCAATTCAAAAAATAATCACGAAAATTTAAGTGAATACAATAGAAATACAATTAATTAATTTTAATTAAAGACCTGAAAGGCTTTGTGGGTGAAGCATGCGGGCCTTAAACAGTGATTAAATCTAAGCATGCATCTATCAAAATTCCTAGAGTTTAAGTGGCATTTAAAATTAATCTCTTTGGTGTGCGAAAACTTCGTAAAATGGTTTTGGACTTTACAACAAGTATCTAGTTTGATTTGATATTTTTACCGACACAAAAAGAAGGGTGTTATAAGTTTGACGTGTTTATGCGTTTGTTTGTGGAACGAACGAACGGATCCATTTTGATGCCAGTTTTTTTTTTGTTTGAAAATTTATGTTATCGGAATGATTTTTCTCTTAGCTCTTTTCTATTAGTTGAAAGGATCTGAGCAATTTTTACTGGTCTAATCGACTCGATAATCATTATACTGCGAATTTTATCAAAATATTAGTTATACCTATACTGGACCTGATGCTGCAGCATCAGAATTAGCTGGATATGCAACTCCTCACTAACTATCAGCAAAAGTGTCGTATTTGAGCTCGTTAAAATGGTCTAAAAGAGTAGATTGTCGGCTTTATATTTACTGTTTTTAACCGAATAAAAAAAGAGGATATTTTCAATTCTTTGAGTATTTTTTTATGTTTTTGCCTCAGAACTCTTTGATGTCCGATTTGGATTTTTTTTTAATAAAAAATACAATAATTAAAATTTGCATTTAAATAGGTCCCATAGAATTTCATCAAAATCGATTCAGTACTTTACTGGAGAAACTCATAATATGTTCGAGTATAAAGACGTTTCTATTAAAAGAGAAAAATTAAAATAATTTTTCATTTTCGGTACAATATTTCCTACCAAAAATTGCTTTAAAGCTTTGCATAAACCAAAAGGATTTAAAAAAGCCAATTTAAATACACTTTGTATGCATATTTTAAATTTAAACTACACTTAATTTTTTCTATGTGATAAAACACCATTTTTGTTTTGGAAATATAATCTAAAGGAAGTAGTAAATAAAAGTAAAGTTAAGTAACAGCCTGTTAATATCCCACGGCTGAACAAAGGCCTCCTCTCCTATTAAGGAGAAGGTTTAGAGCTTAATCCACCACGCTGCTACACTGCGGGTTGGCGGATATACATGTGACAGAATTTTTCCCGGCACATGCAGGTTTCCTCACGATGTTTTCCTTCACCGCCGAGATGAATTTAACAGATTTAGCACTTAAAAAATCAGTGGTGGTGGTTTGAGTTTGAACCCGCGATTATCGGTTGAGATCGACGCGTTTTACCCACTAGGCCATCTCGGTTTTTAAATATAATGTAATCTAATAGTTTAAACAAAAAGCATTTTATTTTGTTATTATTCGTTGATTTTTCAGTGCTAAAGTTCTTAAATTTATCTTGAGTTTAAACGTACTATGTCAGGAACAATTCTGACACATCTGTATCAGTCAACCCGCAGTGGAGCAGCGTGGTGGATTGAGCTCATAATATTCTCCTTAATATAAATGATTCTTTTGCCCAGCAGTAGAATATTACCAGTCTTTTAATACACTTTTGAATCGTCAAATTTGTCTTTTTAATAAAGTAGATTCTACCGAGAACAACTGCTAAAAAACTCGATATGTACTCTTTTAAAATGAATTTATGTCCACGCAATTTTTATCGTTCATGTAATCTTTTAAAGTGAAATAGGCTTTACTAACTGTAAGCTGATAAGTAATAATGGGTGAACCCACAAAAAAAATTTGGAGATATTGATGTATTCTCAAAATGCGTCATGTATTAAACATTATTCAAAAATTTTTCAAGTCATCAAAACTAATTCAATACGGAAAAAACTTTCTCAATTTAATGTTCGAAATGTTCGAAAATTGAAGTATGCTCAATATTTTGCAATTTGAAATAATCTGATATATTTGAAAAACTTATTATTAGATAAAACTTCGTGTTATACTAATCTGCTTTTAATTTATTATATCTTAATCAAATAGAAAAGAGACGATGGGATATATACGTCTTCAAACTAATTTGTTAAGAATAAGTTTGACATCTTTGGACGCCATTTTCTCAAAATGAAGACATAGTATCGCTTATCAGCGTCCAATTAATCTATATTAAATAATGAAATCATATTCTAAAATAACATATAAATAAATATGACAGACAGATGACGTGAACAGATAATTTTCTAAGCGAACCGCGATTAATGTTTTATAAGTGAAGTGATGTTTATGTGGAATTTTATGGGTTTTTTATCGGGACGACGGCGACGAGGTTTACGACTGTTAAAATGATAATATGATTAACGATTTTGCACTTAAATAGATATTCATAGGCCTTGGAATATTAATCCTGGAGTTTGTATTCGATCGGAGCGAAATCAAAGTAACACATTTACCGCCTTGATAAAAGTGTAGAATGTGTTTTGGCTTCAGTTTAACATTGCTATACAAACGAAAGAATTTACTGTCAGTGTCTCATTTTTGATAGTCTTCGTAAGATCCCCTAGATAGCTGGGGCCATAATACAGAGTTATTTTATATTACTTACGAGAGTAAAACTTACAAATGTAATCAGAGGCGTAACTATATAATCTGAGGCCCGTGGCAAATTCTTTGGATGGGGTCTCCAAGTAAAAATCGTCACGTTATAACTTAATTTTAATGAACTTAAGTAGATACTTAAAACTTTTAATAATATTGAGTGCATTTTAGTTAAATACCTGATGTGTTTGTTGAAATGTTTTATTTTCAAGAGCTTTATAGATACAAAGTTTATACATATTTGTAATGAAATAACAATTTATTTGTATTAATAAGATTTTTTTAATAAAATTATTTTAGGCCAAGGCCCTCTCGTATTAGGGGCCCGTGGCTTTTTGCCAGTCCTGCCACCCTATATGCCCCTGAATGTAATTCCTGCTTAAGGTGATGTCTTACGTAGATGATTTAAAAAACGCGATGGCGAAGGTTTACACTTGGGAATTAAGCCGTTAATTCAGAGTAATGTCACAAAATGTTGATAGAATAGATATTTATTTGTTTCAAAATCATAGTTTATGCATTTATATGAAAATAAATTTTAAATATTAACTTGGCTCGCAATACACACAGATTTTAAAATTGGTCTCTTTTATACTTCGTATTTAACAAGGTTGGACTAAATTTTTTTGGAATATCTACTAAAGATATCGGAAATTGAGATGTACTTTTGGGAAAAAAGTACATCTGTACGAAGCCGAAGCGGATAACTAGTGCTGGATAAGAACAAGGAAATGAAAACGTATATTAAAATTGCCTTTCGTTTCATTCAAACGAGCTCAAAAGAATATTGTCAAAGTTTGTTTTATCTTGAATCAGCAATCCTGCCTCTTCTTATGAATTGCTATTGAAGAAGAGCCATTTTTTAATTTAGAATGGATCATGGCGATGGCGTTTGTGGAAGCCTATTCGATTGAAGTGTTTTATGACTCGACTTTGAATCGATTTTATTGTTTTTTTTTTATAGAAAATAGCTGGCAAACGAACAAGCGGGACAGCCGATGTATGAATGATGTATGAATAAGCGTTTACCGCCGCCTATGGACATTTTGAACATAGGAGACACAAATGCTTTGGTAGCTATAAAAGGAATAAAGGATAAAATTGAATAGAAAGTAAGGAAAGAAATAGGGGGGGGGGAGGATTAGGCTTTCGGCTCTCTCAGTCACCGCACGTAACGCAGCTACATGAGCTGATTCATGCCAATCTTCTGTGAGAGTGAGGTACTGCCCCGGTCGAGCAAGTAAACGAGCTGGATCTATTAGGCTACAGCTAGGCTCTACCTCAACTAAACCCTAGCTCGAATGTTCTTTTTATAATTAGCTAGTGTTTAGTGGCATTTAAATGTAGTTAATTTGATTAAAATCAAATGGAACTTTTTAAATTACGTAACGAAAAAAAAAGTATGTATAAAATTTCTAATGTAAATATTTTTATACTAGGTTATATAACAATAGTAATAAATAATTAATTGAATGATTATTAAATATTATATACCTATGAATATTTGAAATGGTATAAGTCTATCATTATTAATTTTTAGTTTAACTGTAGCTAATCAAATCAATACATAACTACACTATATAATATTTTTAACACTGAATTTTTTAAACAGGCCTGCTTATTCGGTAGCGGATAACGCATTTCAAATTCAAAATTACAAAAATGAAAAAATATTAAAACTAAAATGTATTGCATGTGTAAGCCTTATCGGGTTTACCTTAATAAAAATAACTAGTACAGTCTATGACATTTCCTTACACCCGAGGGCCAACTCGATTTGGCAGTATAAAGCCAAACTTCGGTCTAAAATTGGGTTTTTAAGGTACTTTTATGAGTCGTAACGCTTTTCAAGATGTTTATCAAGCTATAAAAGTGACTGACTGAGCTATGGTACTTGTTGAGTTCGTTTGATATTTAGGTATATTTCAAAACCTTATAAAAATGTGTAATACCATTTATTTGTGTTATGCACAAATCGAAAAAATAGCATTTAATTGACAGACACGTTGGCGCAGTGGTCACTGCTACTGACTGAAGTGCTAACGGTCGCTGGTTCGATCCCCGCTCACGGCAAAACGTCTGTATTAGCTATACTGATGTATATCGTAATCTAGGTGTTTGTGTTTGTATTGCGTGTGTTACCGGTCCTCTGACACAGAATCATAAGATCCTAATTGGGGTTGTTAAGCGTTTATTTATTTATTTCTCAGTTATGTTATACTAATTTTGGTTGTGGTTTTGTAAATTTTGTTTTAATAATATGTATGTATTCACAAAATATGCTTAGAACCATCTAGAATTATGTACAATTCAAATTGTGACCACGACAGGTGTAACTATGTCGAGTCGTAGAACAAAATTAAAAGACACTAATTAATGTAATTTTTGTAATGTAACATTAATGTAATTTTTACGCGGAAAAAATATCATTCTAAACTCCTTCTCTATATGAATTACTAGCTGGTGCTCGCGACTTCGTCTGCGATGCCTGTGATGCCTACGTCATAGTAGCTTTATGCATGCAAAGTCGCAGCCCGATCAGCTTAAAATTGACAATGTTTCATACAAACTTTCATCACCTATTTTATCTCCTTGCGGGTAGAATTAATCAAAATCTTTTCTTAGCGGATGCCTACGTCATAACATCTACCTGCATGCCAAATTTCAGCCCGATCCGTCCAGTGGTTTGGGCTGTGCGTTGATAGATCACTATGTCAGTCAGTCATCTTTGAGTTATATATATTTAGATGTGTTTGAAATTTCATATTCCTCCGTCCGAAATTTCGTAAAAATTTTGCTTTACGTATTAATACATAGATGAATTGCCTCAGATATTAATTGAACATTTAGTACAGGCAGTGTAACTGTATATGCACGAATTTATACAAATGACCGTTAATTTTAACCAAATTAGGTCCTCAGTTTTCCAATTACCCATTGGTGTTTTCTTTCAATAACTACGATTTAATACGGTCTAAAATTTCACGTATATTTGGATTAACATTCGTATTTTACGTACGCTTAATAATTACTATTTTAAATCGAAATATCGCAATGTAATTTCCATTTGTGTGTAGAAATGAATTTCTATAATTAAATGAGGTAGACACAATTGTGTCCATTAAATTGTTGTTTGTGTTTTGTTAAATTTGTTTAAAGAGTTATCTATCTTATATTAAAAGTAATAAAATCGTAACAGCCCGTAAATTCCCCACTGCTGGGCAAAGGCCTCCTCTCCTATTAAGGAGAAGGGTTTAGAGCTTAATCCACCACGCTGCTCCACTGGTTGGCGGTTATACATGTATCGGAATTTCTCACGACATGCAGGTTTCCTCCATATTTAGCACTTGAAAAATCAGCGGTGCTTCACGTGTCCTAACCACTAGACCATCTCGGCTACAAAAAGGAAGTATACAATAAAAAAAAAACAAAATCGGTCCTCGATAGGCAGAGAAATCGGTGAATATATATAATAAAAAATACATACAACTGAAAATAGCACTTCTTTCTTCCGACCGACCGACTAGCCGGATAACGGTTATTAAGAGTTACAACAACATCAAGTTAACCGCGTTCATTGATATTTATAGGCCCTTGCGACGATCCGGTTAACTAGCTAAATGATATCCTTGCGGGATTTCAACTTGCTCGGGATAAATTGTTTTATAATCATTCGTTACAAACCCTCGACCGAAAAAGAGGGGTTATAATTTCGTCGTGTATATTTGTGTGTGTGACAACGTAATTGCTTAACGAATGGACCAATTTTGATGTGGGTTTTTTCATTTGGATGTAATCGATATAGTTCTTGGTTATAATTTTTGAAGATCTGTTCAGGGTTTTTAAAGTTATCAGCTCTTTTCTAGCTTATATATTTTAATTTTATTTCATTATTTTCTAGCTGTCGAAAAGATCTGATTAATTTGTACTGGTCTAATCAACTCGAAATTTACTATACTGTGAATGACATCACAGTTACTAACGTAACCTTAAGGCACATCATATATCTATACTAATATTATAAAGCTGACGAGTTTGTTTGAACGCGCTAATCTCAGGAACTACTGATCAGAATTGAAAAATTCTTTTTGTGTCAGATAGTTTAATTATTGAGAAAGGTTAGATGTTATATTACATCACGCTATGACTCACAGGAGCGAAGTAGTAGTAGTAACCATAAAAGGGACAGCGAGTATCTTGTATTTTAGTTTAATTTAATTAAGTAATTTATAGGCTTTCAAAATTAAAAAATTACAACATACACAGCGAAATGGTGTGGTGTAAATTCTCTGGAATTAATTCATCGGCAATTACGCGAAACTTTGTTAACAAATATTGTCTTTTCGTAGGAAACCGATCGTTTTTTTGATTGGCGACACCACGCCAATACCAATACATCGACTAATTAATAACTTATGATTCATAGAAAATGAAATGTTCTGAGTAAAATGTATTATTGTCTATAAATTAAACAATTTACAACTCAATAATTGTATATCGAATATAAGTATACTCCATTTTGTATTTATTTGTCTTAATTAACAGACAATTTTGGTGTATTTCTAACCACACGTACTGCTTACAGATGGCAAATCATTGACAAAATGATTGAATCTTTTTATTATAATGAAAAATTATATTGAAAAATAATGTTTGAAAATTCGTGATTTTCGTTGCGGGTATTATTAAGAAAAATAGACTTTAGTACCTATTGGATAAAATAGCGATTCGGACCGAAGCCGACGGAACCGTTCTCCGTACTTATCCTATTCATGCATATTGTTTTATTCTTGTTTCCTTTACACTTTGTACAATCATATGAGATGCATATAAATATTACTTATAGCAGAACTAGTCTTAAGATGAAATTGAAAATTAAGTAAAAAGACGGTCATTGGTAGAGTTGTCATCTCTAAAATTTGTCAACCAGGACAAGACGCGTAAAAACCCCGGATTTTAGAGCCTGGAACCCGGATATGTCGGATTTTTTTAAATAGTAAAGAAAAGGTGAATATATACGTCTAAGTCTTTGTGGGTTGACATTGTATTGCTTATACTACTGTATTACTGATAATACAATACAATTCAGAATTGATGAGACAAGTACAAGTTGCTCCATCCATTCAACTAGAAAGACTAGACTAGACTGCGATTATAGGAAACTTACGAATAAAAAAAGATAGCATATTGTCTTGTTAAGTTAATCTATTCGAAAGTGACAACTCCAAAAATGAGTAGACAAAAACTATAAACTGACTTTTTGCGTTCGTAAAAATACATCAATTCTGTATTTTAACCCTCAAATGCATGATTTTTTTTTATTTAATCAAAAAAAAACAATTTACTAAACAGATAGATAGATAACAAGTAGATTCATCGAAAAATTGTTATAAAATTTCCAGGTCATGTTAAATAAAATAAATAAATACAGCCAAATTAGGCGTTTAGTAAAATTTTTAGTTGCTTCGAAATAAGCGTTTAATTTTTGATACACCTACATTTAAGGGTTAAGGGCACTCGTTAATCATTTTCTATTGTTGTCCTTGAAATGAAAATAACTTAATATTATTTGGAGAATGTTACGAATGAATGGAGTATTGTTATGAATGGATACCTCAATTGTGATTGCATTCACTAAATAATAAATAACATTAATCATTTTGACGATGACTTGTTTGACAAGCGACTTTTTGTGACTTTGCCTGTATGATTTTGATTGATTGATTTTGATGACTATACAAAATTTACATAAACGTGAGCGAAGTCGCGCGAAAATACTAGTCGATAATAATGCATATCATTTCGCAAGTGAAGCGTCTATATCATATAATCGTAAATAATTAAGAATTAAAAAAAGCAACCACCTTTAAAAGCAAAATACATTTCATTTTTTCGAAAACGTCTATTTTTTATTTAATACACAATCTAAATATAATTAAAAAAAAAAATACAAAAAAAATACCGAGCAAGGCTTGGTCATCCAGGTGCTATAGATATTATATTGCGTAGGAATTCTCGAAATGCGTTCGTAATTTCCAACCATAAGTCATATTTCAAAAGGACAATGCGTAGAATTATTCTTTTATCATAGTATTCTTGAATCGTATTTAGACAGTTCCGAATTGAATACCTATCACAATGGGCAGTATTACCTTTGTATTCAGAGGTATTGTAAATATTGTGTTCTTCAAAAAATTAGTCGATATCTATATAAGAATACTTTTTTTATATAATACATAATGCAGGCAAAGGAGCAGTCGGGTCACCTGATTGCGGGACGCGGTGCGACGCGGCGCGAAACGTAGCGACCAAGATAAGCATGCTTGGTATTTTTGCACGAACGAGTTGCGATGCGGTTTTTTTTTTAATTTTAATATGAGAGTAACAGTACGGCACGTAAGTATAAAAAGGCATCGCGTTACGCCGCATATCTTTGAATTCGCCTGTCATCTTTGCAATTGCGTTCGCTTTGAATCGTCTACGTAAGAAAGCGGCTCATAGTGCGGTGCGGCGGGACATATATGTACGGCACGTTGAGTTGCGCACGTCTGAAGTACAAGCCTACATCGCACCGCATCGCTTCGGATTTGCCTGTGACCGCGTCGCAGTCGCATTTCCTTGTTATCGCTTCGCATGGCCTACGTAGGACGTCGCTGAGTCGTGAGATTGGTGTATAATTAAAGTTTATATTAAATGCAAATAAATATAATTGCGACGTCATACGTGACCTACAGAATAATAATTATTTTCACAATAACAGAGAAATAAGGCGAGCGGAAATAGGAACTGAACGGAACAGACGGCGCGCGTCAGAACTTACAGCTTCCGATACACGTGTGCAGCGTTGTATCTGATCATTATTTATCTCGGAGTTTAACAGTTATATACTCTTTCATTATTTAAGTTTCCGCGGCGAAACGGGGAATGTTTATAAAACATAATAACAAATTGCGACGCGCCAATAAAATATGTACGAAAATTATGTATAGTCGGCGAAAATAATTCCTTTCTTGGTTAGGTTCCGTAGTCGAATATTAATAATTAAACAATCTATCTATTCACAGCTTAACTCAAAGTTCTCAGTACTTTTCTAGTACTAAGCTAGTCTGGTAAAAGCTGCGTGAGTTTGACATTGATATACATATTAATCACCAATGATACCAATAACGTGCTAAAATAAAATCTTGAAAAATATTTTCTTTTATAGTACCTCCTCTAAACGTAAATTAGGTACGAACTATTATTTTCTCGTCTAATCCATGCTGTAGGATATGGTCTTGAGATTCAAAATGCTTATTTAAGCCAAGTGTAACTTAGCCTACTAAAAACTAAACCGTTGCTCTTACACCTGCGGATATTAGGAATCCGTTTGCAAAAGATTAAGATTTTAAATGCTAATTTTTGTTAGCGCCAAGTGTGACTCGGCCTTCTACCAACTAAACCATTGCTCTCTGTTATGTTTTTCAAAAATTTAACAGAGTTAGTAAAACCTAAGACTGATGATCAAATAAGATTGTCTTTGATAAATATTTAGACATATTAAAATTTAATTAAAATTACGTACATAGTAGTATATTATACTAAAGAACTGAAATGGCCGACTGGTTGAAAGACGTCGATCGTAATCGTTTTTAAATGCTAAATTTGTATTTAAATTCATCTCGAGTTTGGCAGTGAAGTAAAACTGTGTGTACCGGGAGAAATTCTGACACATGTATATTCGTCAACCCGAATTGAGCAGCGTTATGGATTAAGCTCTAAACCTTGTCCTTAATAAAAAAAGGAGGACTTTACCCAGCAGTGGGACGTTTAAAGGCTGTTACTATTATCAGTGTATTAATACATGAATAAGCTACAAAGCAACATGTTACACGAAACTTGACAATAAAGTTAAAAGGAAAACGCTACGTTCAGTTAAATCAGAACCATATACCGAGTTAGTTTCACGTCGAAACTTCAACAGAGATTTAGACGTTTTGTTAAATTATTGCCTGACTTCAAATTCTATTCATTTGACGTTTTCTTTGAACGGAAATTACGATAGTTTAACTCCACGTCAGTCTAAACGTTTATTTCTCTGTAGACATTGCATATCAATTTGATAACATTTTGAAATATAATTTCTTTGATAGCTGTTGGTTTTTTTAATATATCTAGAAGTAAGGCAAAAGATAAAATTGACATCGATTTATATTTTTATTTGGGTGCTAATGGTGTGCCCGAAAAGGTTTTTTTATTAGCAACATCTTATAATTCTAAAAGAGCCGAGATGGCCTAGTGGTTAGAACACGTCGATCTCAACTGATAATCGCGGGTTCAAACCTCGGCTAGCACCGCTGGTTTTTCAAGTGCTAAATTTGTGTTTAAATTCATCTCGAGCTCGGCGGTGAAGGAAAACATCGTGAGGAAACCTGCATGTGCCGGGAATTCTGACACATGTATATCCGCCCCGCAGTGGAGCAGCGTGGTAGGTAAGCTCTATAGGATATTGTCCTCAATAGGAGATGAGGCCTTTGCCCAGCAGTGGGATATTTACAGGCTGTTATTTCACTTTACTTTACTTTACTATAATACTAAATATCAATGTTTGTGTTTCTTACTAATTAAATTATTATAAATGCGAAAGTACCTGCCTGACTGCTTCTTACGTTTTAACACTTTCAAGCCGTTGAACCCATTTGATTGAATTTTGGACGGAAGAGAAAGAAATCTACACCGCCATACTAGTTCACCCTCTGGACATTTTATTAAGTCATGAAAATAAAAGGTTAAATTGGTGAAATAAGGGATAAAAATGACCGAAAGCCGCGGGGATGAAATAGTGTTTTATCAATTTCTAGACAAAACTAAAGTTTTCCATTGCTTTACACGTGAAAGACTTTCACAGCTTTTATAACTACTTACGCTGTATCTGTTAATAGGTAATAGAGTTATTTTATATTGATCTTGATACTTTAACAAATGGATGCTGATAATCAATAATATGTCAACCAATAAAAAGTTACAGTTGGGTGGAACTAATTTTGTTGAAGATTTAATGGGAATCATCTGAAAGGATACTCTTTCAAATAAAAAACAACCCAAATTGGTTAGTCGTTATCTAGTGATCAGTGAACATGTCCCTGACGAATCGAGAACCTTCTTTTTAAGAAGTCGGTTAAAAGGTCATCAAATTCAACACGAATGTTCACCAAATTTCATAACATCTTATTTAAATTTTCCCCCTTTCACATCTTCATTACAACAGAAGCCAGACAAAGTCGCGATTACATTGAAAGAAACCATTGGACTGACTTAATATTTTTCACAAAAATGCCGCGTCATTGATATTTCCAATGATAAGATTATGATTTTTGAATTATCTATACCTGTGTGAGTATAAATTATATTTATTTAACGTTCACCTTCCCTACTTGAATCAGATATTCTTTACTATTTCATTGGTTTCAATTTTTTGCGTAACCCTTTTTCTATATATAAATTAAAATATATAAAAATGTTTAAAATAAAAGTAGCTGAAGTTACTCTTTATAACCTTAGCTATTTGTCAGTGAAAGTCCAGTTAAAATCCAGTTAAGGTCCAAAAGTTTCAGAGATTAGCCGGAATAAATAGGCAGACATGCAAAATTTTTTAAAAATGTGTTTTTGATGTAAGTACCGTAAGGTAGTATAGAAGCGAAGCAATAACCATAGACTCGAGTGAAACAGCAAGGGAAAGCTAGTACTAAACATATACTAGTGAAATATTTGTAACGATGTCAATGAAATGAGGGCTTTAAAAAAAAAAAATTATCTTTGAAAAATCCTTGAAAGTGTAGACGAAAACCTTCGATATAAAAATAAAGAAGAAAATATTTATTTTGAAGGAATGCTTCGGTAAAACACAAAAAGGATTACTCAACTCAGGTATACATTTTAAATGATAAGTAGATTTAGGCCGCCTTTCCACTAGATACGTAAGATGTAGCTAAAGCATGGGCGTAGCTATAGCTTTCATATGAGAGGTCTGTCCGAAAGAAGGGTGTGGAGGGAGTTGTAAGTCCAATTGTACACAGATAACCTAGATTTATTAGTCGGTCATTATGCAGTAAGATCGTATGGTTTTAAATGATAATCTCAGTTATTAAGAAATTATATAAACCATTGACTTTCGTTCAATCTACTAAGTTTAAGTCAGTCGTATACTAAGGAGGCTGAGTTTTCAAATGCTAGATTTGTGTCTAAATTCACCTCGAGCTTGACGGCGAAAGTTGATGTTTATCGCGAGGAAAACCTACATGTACCGGGAGAAATGTATATCCAACCCGCACTGGAGCAGCGTGGTAGATTCATCTCTAAACCTTGTTAATAGGAGAGGCCTTTGTAGTCAGACAGAGCAGTGGGAAATTTTATAGACTGTTACTTTACTTGTACTGTTAGAATTTCTATTAAATGTGTAGGTAATGTTGCAGGAAAGTCTTGAAGTTGATATTCAAGCTGGTTTCCGGTAAAAATTGTTTCCTTTCTATAATTTACTTTCGTTTTTCAGGATAATACCCGTAAAATTTGAATTTGTGATTTTGGGAAAATATGTAAATAATGGAAGATTAGTACATGTTATAAGGTTTTATCAAATACTAGCGCCCCGCTCCGGCTTCGCACGGGTACATAAATACACACACACGCAGGCACGCACGCACGCACGCACGCACGCACGCACACACACATGCATCCTTCTTTTTTGCGTCGGGTTTCAAAAAAAAGTAAAATAATAAAGGAAGTTTGAATTTTATAATGAATTTTTTTTATTCATAGTTTTTATTAATGTACTCGCGGCACTTTATTTTATTACATTACATTGACTCCCCCGTACCCCAGTGACGATTGGGTTACATTATTAGAGTTTTAGTAAGGATCCTGGTAGTAAGGAACACCTGATTAAGTGATCACCACCGCTCTCAATCACCGTACGAAACGCAGTTATTATAGCTACTTTACGCCGATCTTCTGTGAGAGTGAGGTACTGCCCTGTCAACCCAGCTTGTATGCGAGCTGTTGTCGGTAGGCTACAGTTAGCCTATATCTTTTTTTTCTCGCTGGGGAATGAATTTACGCATCCCGCCTAAAGAGTTAGGTGGGTATGTGGGACTCCTGCTGTGACATAAAGCACCAGACTACCCACTAAAATCTAGCGGTACCCACATCGTCTTTGGTGGGACCACGTGATCGTAGGTAGCTTCTACATTAGTAAGATACATAGATTTTTATATATTTTAATGATTTCAAATTAGCAAAAGTTACTGACCTTTCTCGAATCGTGCTTTGGTGTTATTTACTTTAAAAATGTAATGTACAGAATAGAGAATCATGAAATTTGTAAATAACAAAAGGCTTAACGAAGCGTAGGTTTACAAGTAATTGTAATACAAAAAATGAACTTGTGAACAATGGGAGGAATGCTTAAGAAATTCGCCGATATTTGAATTAATGATAAGGATATTTAAATAATCATAAAGTTATACATACAAATATAAATTATTATATACATACATATTATATAATAAATGCTAAAGATACTCGTAGCTCCCAGCTTTTATAATTGATGTACCTAGAATTATATAAATGACTACAGACGCGATTTTTATGAAGTTTTTTAAAAGCATTATTTCTTTTCAGTGTGTTCCAAAATAGGCATATTTTGCTTCTGCTAAGCCTCTGTCAAAATATTTTTCGATAGCGAAAGTTTTAAGGCGAGAAATACACTTGTAGGTTTCGTTCAAATACCTTCATAAGGCAAGAATTACACTTGTAAGTTTTATTCTCGTAATTGCTATTCCATTTAATTCTTTGGTAAATGGCTTTAAAAATAACAACTATAACCTAATAATGGTTACTTAGGTCATCTTACTAAACCTGTACGGTATATACATTTAGGTGTTAAGCAATGACTTATGTATTAATTTCAACTTATGACAATCTTTACGAAAGTTTAAAGCAAAACTCAAGTGTAATTCTCACCTTACATTCACCAAGTTCCTGAAACTATTGTAACTCGTAACCAAAGTGATGTAACCACAAAATTCTAAATTCCGCGTGCACACGTAATTGTTCCAACTAAACTATAATTAATTATGCTAGTTCAAGTAACAATAATTACTTGCGCGATAAACCGCGAGGATTTGATAATGTTAAATTTATCATAATTGAAATTCTGAAGCGAAATGCGTTTAAACGACCTAGTTAAATTGATAGCGGGAATCGTTTTCATATTTTGTTAAAATGTGTATTTTATGCTATCTAATTCGTACACAGATTAACAAAACAATTAGGTCTTCAATTAGTATCTACGTAAGTAGTACGATGATAAATACTATTAAATACAGACATTAAAGATCTTTAAGATTTTTAATTCATTAAACTTAGTGTTTTATAGAATAAACGCAATTAGAGTATACTCTAGCTGCTCCTTGCTGTTTAAATCGCGTTTATGATTATTGTTTTGCTCTTCTGTCGTAGCGTGATGTTATATAGCCTATAACCTTCCTCAAAAAACGCAAAAAGAAAATTTGAAATCGGGTTCGTAGTTTCAGAGATTACTCCCTATATTTGAAACTAAGTATATAAAACGAACAATTTTTCTTCTTTATAATATTAGTATAGATATATGTAAATAGTTTTCTTTAAATTCCTGAATAAATTAAAATGTAAAAAAGGACTTTTAAATATTAAAATTTAGTTATTTAGACCGTCTCAAAGAGGTTTCTCATATAAAATTTTAATTTTAGTTTTTGATACCTATAATACACAAAAATATAATTAATATATGAGCAAAAACCAGGCAAATGAGAATTAGAGGCAAGGTTGCCATTCAACTCCGGATTTTTCATAGTTTAGAAGGCTTATGAGATTTTTGTTTAAAAAAATAAAACGAATTCAAATGAAAAAATTATTCCTATTTTTTTCATTAGAATATTTAATTTGTAAGTGTATTGGTTAAATTAATTTTTAAACTCCTTACTACATAAAGTTGGTAACACTAGTTAGTGGTAAAATCAATCAGAATTACGTTGTTTATTAGGATAAAATCGATGATATTATATGCTAATAAGCAATATTGTGTCAAGCCACGCGTGTGACTTCAATTTGAGGAAATGGCTTCTAAAGATGCGAAACCTTTTCTTAATCAATTTATTTGTAGAAGTACATATATATCATTCATATTTATTATAACAGGTCTTATTGCGTTTCTTAATGGGTTTCGACGAAGTTGCACCTGTCGCAGTCAGCTCGTGACCACGACGGATGCAACTTCGTCGAAACGTCGGGCAGTAAAAGAGGTATTACTACCATCAGTTATCGCGATAAGACCCGTTATATTAAATATGAATAGTATAAATAGCGACAGTTTAAAATATATAAGTTAATATCATTATTGGTTTTTAGCGTCGATCTATGGTTTTAAAATATAATTGGGTTAAATTAACATTTATTTTATACTAATAGAACTGGGATTGTTATAATTAACTCGCACTTAACTTTTTTATTGTATAAAAAAGCCATCATGTAAACTTGTTAACGTTACACAAGTTTTTCGCTTCATAATATTATGTCGAATGTGTATATTTCAATTCATTTAGTTTATTTTTATTTTAAAAAATATATTATCACGAATGAACACACGTTTGAATATTCATCCTCAGGTTTTAGTAACAAAAAACAGCAAACACATTTATACTTTGTCCCCATAAACTTAACAAACAAAGCTGACTGGCTTGAACACTAAAAGTTATACTAGGATTTAACTTAACACGTATTTTTGTAACTTAAAAATGCAACTTTAAAATGCGAGAATTATATTTGTATGTTTTTTCACGAGAGCGATATAAAACTGCAGTGTAACATAGTAACAGATACGTCGTAAGTAGTTACGAAAACTGTGAATGTTAAAATAAGACTCTGACAGTAAATTCTTTTCGGTGTAAAGCAATTCCTATTCCATTTCATCTCAACGTATTTGTAGCTCCTCTAGTGCTGCAAATGTCCATTGGTGATCACTTAACATCAGGTGTCCCGCCATCTTGTGTGGAAATTGAAAAAGTGGAACTGTTAAGACAAAGGTCAATCGATTTGGTGAACTGTTTGTCTTGAAAAGTGATGACAATTTCATTAGGAGTGAGGGCGAGGTTAATACCCTTATATCCCCTTAGATCCACTTCTCGTTGCAACAACTAAATCGTCAATCAGTCACCAAACAATAGTTACAGCTCCATGTTTTCTTATCAGAAATATATAAACATATATATTATGTAAATTACCTAGTTTCTTGTGATCTCTTAATGACAGTTGTTTTAAGCTAATCTGATGTTTACTGCGTTAAGTTTTTACATTTGTTTTGAACTTAAATGATTAAGGGTTTTTACTGACTTTTAAAAAACGGGTTTTGTATTTAATTAGGCTGTTTGTTCTAGGTGCATCGTAAGTAATCACCTTTTGAGCAAACAATACAGAAGGTATAGAAGTGAATAAAATAAGAACAACGAAATATTGATTTTTATATATTAGACTAGCTATGTCTCGCGGTTTTACTGGCATTTTTAGCATATAACTTTCCTCAATAAACGGGCTATCTAACGTAACAATCGTACGCTGATAGGCAATAATGTGTCAAGCCAGACGGACGTCTTTTTCAGGAAATGGCGTTTAAAGATTTCAAACCTATTCTTAATAAATTTGTTTGAATCATAAGTTTTTCAAATATATTAAATTATTATATAATCCAAAATATAAAACACACATCAATATTCTAAACATTAGATTAAGAAACTTTTTTCCATACTTATTTACTTCTGATGACTTGAAATTTTTTTGTATAAGTACGAAATGCATTAATAGAATACATAAACATCTTTAAATTTGACTTTTTGTGGGTTGACACATTATTGCTAATCAGAATCCAATCATATTTGAAATCAATTCAGTACTCTCAGAGATTACCCCTTACATAAAATGTTACAAAAACGTTCACCTCTTTATAATATTATTATAGACTAGCTTTTGCCTGCGACTTCGTCCGCGTTTTCGTCGTTTTTCGAAAAAAAGTAGCGTATGTCCTTCCTCAGGGTTCAGTGATTTTGATGTGACAGACAGATTAACTATCGTAATTTAATAGGGAAATATAATATGTCAATCCACAATACTTGATTTCTATGATTTTTTTTTATTTTATAGGTAATAATGTTAACTTTTTATAAATTAGTGATGAGTGAGAGTATTATAAACGTAAGAGTAAACAAATATAATCAGAATTCTCCGAACTGCTAACCTATCAGGAGTTACGCGTGTTATTGTGAGTCAACCATAAAAGATAGACATATGCTGTTGTGGGATATTTTTTAGGAAATTTTATGTAGAATATTTCCGTCATACATGATTTCTATGTAACTTTAACCATTAAGGCTGCATAGGTGACGGAAGCTTAAAAATTGGAGTAAAGTCTCCCGTTTTCCCTTTATTACTCTGCTCCTATTGATTGTAACGTGATGAAAAGTATACTATAACCTGCCCAGGAGCATGAAGAATAATTGTACTAAGTTTCGTTAAAATCCGTCCAGTAGTTTTTGTTTCTATAAGGAACATACATACAGACAGACAGACAGACAGACAGACAGACAGACAGACAGACAGACAGACAGACAAAAATTTTACTGATTGCCTTTTTGGCATCAGTATCGATCACTAATCACCCCCTGATAGTTATTTTGAAAATATATTTCATGTACAGAATTGACCTCTCTACAGATTTATTTTAAGTATAGATTACACTCACTGATCAGCTCAACAGCTCGGTACAAAACCTAGTGAGCCTTAGCCTAGCTGTAGAGCTCAGGGGTTGCGGGATCAGATGGCAGTCGTACTTTGTAAAAATCAGTAACTTGTCAATATATGGATTACAATAATAAGCAGACCCTGGTATAATCGAGAAAAATGTTAGGTAGATGATGTAAATCCTTTTTTTCACAACCCTCATAAGTGTTCATATTTAATACTAGCTTTTGCCTGCGACTTCGTCCGCGTTTTCGTCGTTTTTCGAAAAAAAGTAGCGTATGTCCTTCCTCAGGGTTCAGTGATTTTGATGTGACAGACAGATTAACTATCGTAATTTAATAGGGAAATATAATATGTCAATCCACAATACTTGATTTCTATGATTTTTTTTTATTTTATAGGTAATAATGTTAACTTTTTATAAATTAGTGATGAGTGAGAGTATTATAAACGTAAGAGTAAACAAATTTAATCAGAATTCTCCGAACTGCTAAGCTATCAGGAGTTACACGTGTTATTGTGAGTCAACCATGAAAGATAGACATATGCTGTTGTGGGATATTTTTTAGGAAATTTTATGTAGAATATTTCCGTTATACATGATTTCTATGTAACTTTAACCATTAAGGCTGCATAGGTGACGGAAGCTTAAAAATTGGAGTAAAGTCTCCCGTTTTCCCTTTATTACTCTGCTCCTATTGATTGTAACGTGATGAAAAGTATACTTTAACCTGCCCAGGAGCATGAAGAATAATTGTACTAAGTTTCGTTAAAATCCGTCCAGTAGTTTTTGTTTCTATAAGGAACATACATACAGACAGACAGACAGACAGACAGACAGACAAAAATTTTACTGATTGCCTTTTTGGCATCAGTATCGATCACTAATCACCCCCTGATAGTTATTTTGAAAATATATTTCATGTACAGAATTGACCTCTCTACAGATTTATTATAAGTATAGATTTGAAGTTATCTAAACCTCTATAGGTATATGGTCAATAATTAGGAAAATTAACACGAAGCGACGTAAAGTGCGTGCATACATATGTATATATTGTGGCCGTAAGTTAATATTTAACGCATTTAAAATATAGGGGCCTGTCGAGTTATAAATAGCTAATCGTATTGGATGTGTGATCATGTTTATTTAAATGTCCCTTGCGCTTATGTTACACGTTATTTAGGATGGAAACGATATTTTAATGATGCTTAAATAATTATTGACATAATTACACATTGATAGAAATTAGTAATAGACAATGTTTTAAAGTAAATAATAGTGTTACATAATACAGTCCCCAGAGTCAATTTCAAACATAAAATTACGAGTGAAGTACGTATATTATAACGTTTGCGTGTTAAAAATGTTTTATTTATGGAAGCATAGTAAAGTGCACTGTGGGTTAGTATTTTAAAAAGAGGCGTTTTATTAAATACATCTTTGAATGTTACATTTTGTGTTAATACTCTAATAACTACACTGTAAAACTTGATCTGCCTCTTTTAAGTGTACATTTGGATGCTGGTAAGCAATACTGTGTCAAGCCACACGGACTTGATTTTGAGAAAATGGCGTCTAAAGGTGTCAAACCTATTTCAAAAATTTGAAGACGTAGATATCCATATTTTCTTTTCTATTTTCATAAAAGATACAGTGAATTAAAAGTAGATTGGTATAATAGAATATTTTATCTAATAATATTTTTTTCAAAAAATTAAATTAAGAAACTTATTTCCATACTTATTTGGTTTAGATGGCTTGAATTTTTTAATGTTAAATACGTGACGCATTATAGAATACTCCGAATTTCACATTTTGTGGGTTGACACATTATTGCTTAACAGCATATCTTTGTCAGTTTTGCTCTCGTAATTGATATAAAACAACTGTAATCCGTTAACTGTTACAGGTTTTCGAAATCTGTGGCTCTAAAAAGTAATTAAGTACATTCATAACATAACAGAAAATTCTTTTATGTGTAAAGAAATGACAACTTATGTAAGTTAAGTATTTTTTAAGTTTGTGAGCAAAACTTGTAATTGATTCCTTGTTTAGTTAAAAGAATTATTTAATGATTACAGTGTAAACATAGGGACAGTTTTAAAAACTTGGACACCTATAAAGATTTTTTGAGAAATAAAAATATTCACACATTCTTCATGATTTTCATTAAAAAAGTGATTTTTTACGTGTTTGTAAAAACTCTCTTGTTCATTGAGATACGTGTAAGAAGTTTCATACTTAAGTTGTAAGCACCAGTTTGTTCAGCATAATTTTATACCTGAACTAGTTATTCTTTGCGGCTTCACCCGCATCAACTTCGACTTTCCCATACATATTTCGAATTCCCTTCACATACGTTTAGGGGTCAATTTTGAAAATATTCACAATTCATTTAGATGTGTGTTCATAGAGTCTTTATATAAACAGATATATGGATGCTGATAAGCAATAATGTGTCAACCCACAAAAAGTCAAATTAGGATATTTTGATAGTGAATCACCTATTTAACATTATTCAATAAAAAATAAAGTCATATAAACTAAATAATTACGGAAAATAGGATTCTTAATTAATTGTTTCGAATTTCAAGGTCGTTCCATATTTTGTAATTTTTACAATAATATCAAATATTTGAAAAATCTTTTTAGTAGATAACATATTAAATATATCAACCTGCTTTTAATACATTATACCTTTTATCAAAAAAGAAAAGAAAATATACATAAATACTTGTTCAAACAAATGTATTAAGAATAGGTTTGATATATGTATTTAGACGCCATTTTCTCGAAATGAAGTTCGTGTGGCTCGACACAGTATTGCTTATCAGCGTCCATATATCTTGTACAAGTTTTGACGACAGGTTGACAGGTCACTTCACCTGACTGAAGTGCTAACGGTCACGGGCTCGATCCCCACTCACGGCAAAGGTTATTATTGGCTATACAGTTTGTCGATGGCTTGGTGTTTGTGTAGTGTGTTTTTCCGGACACAGGATCATAAGATCCTAATAGGGGCATTAAATAAATAAATAAACGCATCACACTCAACGGCCCACATTAAGATCGCGTGACCTTGTGTCGGGGGTCCGGAAACACTCACAACACTAACACAAACACCCAGACCACGAAAAACATCCATATGACCGATACAGACGTTTGCCGTGAGCGGGGATCGAACCCGCGACCGTTAGCGCTTGAGTCAGTTGCAGTGACCACTGCGCCAACGTGTCTGTCAAATTAAGCGTTTATATTTAAACGTTAATCCATCGAACCGTTTCTCTGTCCGAATTGATCAAAATTTTGACATCAATTGATGCGAAACATTTTTTTACATTATATTTTTTATGTTTAAAAAGCATAGCAGGGATCAGCTGGTTGTTAACATTTGAAGGTGAAAATCGCAATAACGTTAACTTGAACTGAAAATGACCTAACCTATTCCTCTGGGAGCGTCATAATTAACACAATTCTATCTTTATTTTTTTTTTAATATTTTCATTTGTTTTTGTTTGGAGCAGAACTATATTTGGACGCTGATGAGTAATGTGTCAAACCACAAAGATGCGGAGATATTGGTGTATTTTGATACTGCATCACGTATTTAACAATATTCAAAATTTCAAATCATCTAAATTAAATAGGTAAGAAAAAAGTTTCTTAGTTTTAGTTTTCGAATTTCAAGTACGTTCTATATTTTACAATTTATATAATAATAACATATATTTGACATAAGTTATTATTAGATAAAACTTTTGTTGTACCAATTTGTTGTTAATTTCACTTTCCCTTTTCATCATCATCAAAATAAAAAAAGATCGATATATACTTCTTCAAACTAATTTGTTAAGAATATGTTTCACATATTTAGACGCTATTTTTTTTTAAATTTAGTACATGTAGCTTGACATTATATTGCTTATCAGCGTAACAAGACGAAACTTTTAAAAACAGAGGAACCGATTTCCTAAGTAAATAAAGAACGTCTTTTATTCAAGTCGGTTAAAATACCTGAATATTCTCTAAATATAAATGTAACAAATTCTTTTCAAAAACCGCATCAAAATCGGTTCAGCCAAACTAGAGAAAATTGCAAACAATCATACAAGCGAAACTGAGAACCTTTTTTAAAGTCGTTTAAAAAACTACACCTTAAATTGTTCCTTATCTCCGCCTTAACGTTTCTTTATAAGGATTCCTCTTCCAGTACTTCAAAGTTCCCTCAAATGAATGTCAAAATCGTAACGAGATAATATAATATAAAGGATATTTTGCATATCTGAGGATAATGAAATAATCTTAAAAGCTTTGAAACGATGAAAGAATTCCGAACGGAGTTATCGCAAAATGTACTAAATTGTTTATAGCGGTGATAGAATAGATAAAATCTGAAATTGAATTTACTTACCATCTTCAATTATATGTTGGTCCATAAAGGAATCATTTGTTTATTACAAGATTTGATTAATATATAAAAAAAAAGAAAACAGAAGTATCGAACGAGACTTTTTAAATTCTATATAAAAATCGAATTATATGATTTCGTTTAATTGAATGATAAACTTATTTCAGTTGTCTATAATATAAAAATGAATCGCTGAATGTGTTGCTAAGCGAAAATCTCGAGAGCAACTAAACCGATTTTGATAATCCTTTTTTAATAATATTCTTTGAAGCACAAGGATGTTTCTTACGGCGACAAAATTTTTAAAAAAATTGCCTAAGAAAGTCTTAAAACAACACTTTAAAATTTTTTTTGTTTTTACATAATGTACCTGACCCGGGGTCCCGAATAGCAGAATAAGTATTAAAAAATAAAAATAAAGAATCGACTGTTAGGCGGTACGAATTTCGTCGGGTCAGACAGTGTATTAAACAGATTTTGATGAAAGTTCTATGGGACCAATCTATCGGTATAATCTTCACCGCTTCAAACAAAGAAGCATTATTGAAATCCAGTCGTTTCCCAGCGATCGTCGAACATACATAAAAAATTCTCCGACGAATTGAGAACCTCCTTCTTATTTGAAGTCGGTTAAAAAGTGATACCACAATAGATGTATATAAATTATATAATATAACTATTATTGTGTTATTTTCCACTGCTAAAGACATTTTGAAATCCGATAAGTAGTACTAGGAATCGTTCGCATGAAAGTTCTGGGAAATTACATACCTTGTGACAATCCCACAACTAAGACGGATTTAATGATATCATATGTTAAAATCTGTCAAATAGTTTGGGCTGTAGAGCGTGGCAAGAAACATACACTATACAGCTTTCTTAAACAGTTAGCATTTGCGAATTCACTCGTATTTTACGCATCGGTGATAAGCGTAAGATTTATATGATGACTATTATTTAAGTAATTTAATACTAATCTATACTATTCATACTTTATATAAGGGGCCTTATCGCGATAACTAATGGTAGTAATACCTTTTTATTGCCCAATGTTTGGACGAAGTTGCATTCGTCGTGTTCACAAGCTGACTTACTTACAGTCAGATAGATAAGACCCGTTATATAAAGAATGAATAGTATAAATCGCGAAAGTTAAAAATATATAATCTATACTAATAATATAAATAGTTAAAATTTGTTTGTCAGTTTGTATTTAGAGGTTAGTCTCTGAAACTACTAAGCCGATTCGGAAAATACTTTTTGTGTTGGATAGCCCATTTATTTAGGAAGGTTATATAGTATATTACATTAATTTACGACTAATGGAAGCGAAGCAATAACCATAAATGTGAGGAAATCGCGAATGGCAGCTGGCATATGGGTATAATATAAGAGATTTTTAGAGTCCTTTTACAGTTTTTTATTCAACAAACTGAATCCCATTCAGTAAGAGACGCGGATAAAATTATCTTAGTTAATACTAACTTTGATTTTGTAAGGTTTTAGTCGCTTCATGTAAATAATTTAATCTTAAATCGTTTTTAATCTTAAAACGTTAAGAGCAGGATCTTTATTGAAAAGCCATTTAAATCATTTAAGAAGATAAGTTTTTAAAATAACAAACAAACAAGGTCCTAACTTTTTCAGATAATTCCGTTTAATTTAATGTAATACTAGCTGTGTCTAGCGGTTTTATTCGCGTTTATGGTGACTGCTTCCCTTCCGTGAGTCGTAGCGCGGTGTAATAAAGATAAAGATAAGAAATAAAAAAAGTAAAGTACCTGATATCTACACTTAGAGTTACCTGTAGATTCGACAGACGAGTTGGTTCAATGGTCACTGCAACTGACTAAAGCGCTAACGGTCGCGGATTCGATCCCCGCTCACGGCAAACGTGTGTATTGGCCATACAGATGTTTGTCGTGGTCTGGATGTTTGTGTTAGTGTTGTGAGTGTTTCCGGACCCCCGACACAAGGTCATGAGATCTTAATGGGGGCCGTTGAGTGTGATGCGTTATTTATTTATTTATTTATCCCACTTCTAGACAAAAGCCTCAAGTGGCATCAAGGCATCAAGTGTCCTGCTAATTTGCCAGCTACTTTTTATTAAAAAAAAGAGCCGAGATGGCATAGTGGTTGGAACATGTCGATCTCAACCGATGATCGCGGGTTCAAACCGCTATAGCTAGCACCGCTGCGTTTTCAAGTAGTAAATTTGTGTTTAAATTCATCTTGTGTTCGACGGTGAAGAATAACATTATGAGGAAATCTACATGAGCCGTTACAAATTCTGACACATATGTATGTATATGCCAATCCGCAGTGGAGGAGCGTGGTGGATTGAGCTCTAAACCTTCTTGATAGAAAAGGAGGACTTTGCCCAGCCGTGGGACATTTACAGGCTAGGTTATGTTAGGCTTTACTTAATATTATTACTACTTTTATTAAAATGTCAGTGGTTTTGTTTTAAGAGCTCAGTTTTTGTTTCAAAAAGAATCGAAGTTACGGCTATAATATAACTAGTTTCATTGAGCTATTGACAAAGTTAGTAATTAAAATATTTTCTGTTAAGGAAAAACTATGATATCTGAAATGTTTTTTAAAAACAATGAATGAACCGATTCTTTGTCTTATTTGTTTGACTTCACGTTTTATAAGTAACGGATAATTAAAAACTTAAATGAATTATAAACGTGAAAAGTTTAAGTTGAATGATTTTAATTATTTTATTAATAATTAGAATTATTTAAAGAAATCAGAATACATTTTATTTCTTTTATTTTATTATTGTTAGGCGAGAATTACACTTGTAAGTGTTATTCTCGTAAATGATATGAAACAACTTTGTAACTTAGTAATAGATACCTTAAAAATACTGTTAATGTGAAAAATAAGGGACTGATAGAAAATTGCTTCAGCTGTAAAAATGTGTTTTCGTAATTGATGAACCACTCTGACCTGATAACAGTTACCTAGGTAACTTAATTAAGCTATGAGTTTCAATAAAAAACTCACTAATGATAATGTTTTCAGGTAAAAAAAATATGTGAAACTTATGTAAGTGAACAAAGCTTACCAGTGTAAATCTCGCCTTAAATGTTTGCAATAATGGCTAAGTTCTCAAATGCTGTGTTACTTACGGGTATGGTATAGTTTAATTAATGTATACAATAGTATACGGAAAACACTTATTACTATATACAAGTGAAGGTAATTTTGTGCCTGTTACCTTTTTACGCCTAAACTGATTTTGGATTAATTTTGGTATATCAATGTATTATATCATTCATTTAATTGATACATTATTTAATATTTATTCTAGTTCATTTAATTTTAAAACCAGTAGTTACTGAACCAATTTTGATGGAAATTTTATGAATCCAATGTGAAAGAAAAGAATTTTCCTAATCGGTTAACATATGAAAGAGTTCTGGGGTAACAAACCGAATTAAATTAAATGATGTTCTCTCCAATGGTACTTTATTATGTTAATTAATTCTATATTAAGTTAAAGCAAACATGCTAAGGAATTGTTCGTTTCACATCGATGTGTAACTCGTGATGTATTCGTGGGAGTAATTATTCAAATTGTATACAATATGGATACATGGATATTGTTTACACACACATGGATATAATGTAAAACGAATTTTTAATTAAGATAATAATGAAATGCGTACATGCATAGCAATGTATGCGCTTTAAAAAAAAACATACAATTCTGAAATATAGTTATTTATTAAGAACTTTGATTTATGTTATTATTAAACTAGTTTTTTGTCACAACTTCGCTTGCGTCAATGTCAATTTCGTTAATAAATTTTTGAGTAATTACATTAAAGTATTGCTATTACAAAATACTATATTTTGAGAGTTGATTTTTGTTTTGTGTAGCTGAGAAAATATGGTTTTCGTAGTTTAGTCAGCGGAATTACATATTAGGCTATTCGTATTTTGCCACCATTACCGATCCATACAATTCCCCTAGTTCACAATCATATTCTAAAAATACGTCGTGTCAAATTCAAATTCAAAATATACCTTAATTAAAAAAGGCTATTTACAGCACTTTTGAATCGTCAAGTTACAGGTACATTGGTTATAGATTTTTTTTTAAGCTACCACCGGTTCGGAATGTAGTGTCTACCGAGAAGAACTACGGCTACGCAAATTCTAGAAAAAAAATACAGGTTGAGTTTTTTAACTCCGAAAAAAAAAACCGAAACTATAAGGACTAGCGATTTTGATGAAAACTCAAACAAAAAATTGAGATAATATCGATTTATAGAATGTATTGTAATGAAAATTTTTCAAGCGAATTTGGAAAGGAGGTTTTCAATTTGTAGCGTATATTTTTTTAATGTTTGTTACATCTTCTCTGTCCTTTTTTACTTTCGTATTGATCCCTTAGCTTATATCAAAATCGGTCAAGTAATTTGGTTTTTAAATCTTTACTAAAATTAGTATAACATGAAATTAATCGATATATGTATTTTGGTTTTAAAGTGTGTTTCTTTAAAAATCTTAATTATCAAAAAAAAAATTTTTTTTTTCACTATTAACATGTATTCGTATTTGCAAAATTGGCTGACGTTTACGATTATTACTCTTTGAGTGTAACTGTGATGTTTTATAGCCTAAAATCTTCTCCAGTAACCAAACGCAAAGATATATTTTCAAATTAAACTTACAGTTTTTGAGATAGACGCAAATAAACAAACCTTTATTTTTATATATTAGTATAAATATACGTAAACAAGAGTTTATTTTATTATATAAAAGTATAACAGACACTAAATCTAGAAAGTCACCAGTATTTGTTTTGGTGCACTAAAAATTATTTAAAATGTTTAACTAGTAATTTCGTTTGCACGAAGCTTAGAGAATACTTAGAGTTTAAAGAATGGGAACGAATGTGTACTCATTAGTTAATGTTTGAAACAATGGCCCGTTTACAGTAAGTATTAACGCGACAGCCTATAAATGTTCCACTGCTGGGATAAGACCTCGTCTCCTATTAAGGAGAAGGTTTAGAGTTTATTCCACCACGCTGCTCCACTGCCCGCAGTGGCTTTACGCCGGAAAGAATTCTGACACATGTACGTATATCCGCACACCCGCAGTGGAGCAGCGTGGTGGATTGAGCTCTAACCCTTCTCCTTAATAGGAGAGTATATAAGGATTGCTTGTATTGTAAGCAAGATAAATTAATTTAAATGCCAAAAACCCGTCTGCGTAACAGGATCTGAAAATTGTTATTGACCAACTATAAAACGTTATACATCCTAAAAGTAATTTTGAAAACGATATGAGAAACCTAAAAACGATTTTTGCATACCTATCCAACGATACTTAATTGATATAATTATTTCGTTGATTTCTTTTTCACATTATGGCGTCCAAAATCGGCCATTTTGATTCTTACTAATTGGTATGCTTCTTATAACATTTGCGCCGTCATGACGAATTAAACTAAGTGAAATCATTTATGAAAATCAGCGTACGTGTTTTGTTTTAATAGTACCACAAACTATACACATGTATGTATATACATAAGCATCATCAGTCACATTAATCTAAATAAAATTTGCATTAATGTAAATACACCAAAGACAGTTTATAACATATGTTACCACCATCTACGTCTACTTTTAATTAATTGTTTTTTACCTTTAACCTTCTCGCAAGAGCTAACAATAAATTGATAAAGTCTTATCACAATCCAATAAAAGGCAGCACATGCAAAAAAAAAGAAATTTTGATTTTCATACACAAGATTTCAATATTTCTAAGTCCACTAGTTTCAATAGTCACAATAAAATGTTATTACATTCCATATTTGAACTGCGCTCTTATTAACCGCCAGTTAGTTTTATTTTTAATATTCTAAGTGGTTTAATGCACTACATTATTGTTTGCTAAAGTGCAATTCTTTATTAAATTAATTACTGGAGTTTATCGAATTTTGTGAACTGAACGCGATGTAGATGTTTTTTTTTTATGTTTGTAATACAGGTGTCAACTGGGGATGTGTTGGACATTTTAACAGGGTTACCAGAATCGATATTTAAAAGTATAAAATAAAACTGAAATATTTTTTTAAATTTGTTTTCATAAATAAATCCATGTGTTTACATGCATCATACCTACGAGATTCAATGTTTAATTAAAAAAAAAAAGTTTTTGTTTTACTTTTAAATATTGATTTTACTGACGCTTTTAAAATGTCATATCATGACACTTTGTATATTTAGGGAAGTTATATTCAAATTAAACGATGCTATTTTAATTACAATATTAATTATTATATACGAAAAAACAACTATACATAAAATCGCCGTAGGACGCCTATTAAATTCTGAATTTTTTTATTATTCTTTTTAAAGCGTAATTTTAAATACAATTAAATAAATACTAGCAGTCGCCTAGCGGTCAGAATTCGAACGTAGTTCATTAAATTTTCAACCGATTAACCATGTATAATCAATTCTCAATTTGACCACAAGCTTTAACAATAAACAAAAGAGAATCATATATACTCTACTCACTACGTGGGTGTGTTAAATACATAGTTTTTATTGATAAAATATATATGCATAATTAAAAAATTATATTAGTATTCCTCTCTCCTTCTCTATATAAACTATGAGTGTACGAAATTTCATACTTCTCCGCAGGCCCGCGCCAAGCCATATCGGCACCGTCGTGCGACTGTCTTATATGCGCCTCTTTTGTGTAGTGGCGAACTTAAGAGGAAATGGTTTAGTCTAGTCAATAAGTCCCTTTCCGCAAGTTTTAAGCGGAATCCAAAGTAAAAATCAAAAATTTCAAATTTTTAAGGGTAAGGCACGAGCCAGCGCCTTTTTGACTCGGCGCCGTCGTGCCCCGCACGACTTTGCACGTATGAACGGCGCGGGCCTGCTTCTCCGTTCGCGCAATTTTCGTAAAAAGAGGTACAATTTTTTTTTTGCTTTACTAATATATAGATACTGAGCTAAATCATACGTCGCGTCTTGCCATGAAAAACGTTTGCATTCCTATCTAAATGCACCATGTGTGTTTTATGCTTATAAAACGTAAATTTTAAAATTTATTTTTCAGAATACGATGTCTTTGTTTAAAATGCTGCTATAAAAGTTCACAATTAATGTTTGAGAAAAGTATTATAAACGCGAACTACAAAGGTTATCATCAAATTCTAAATATAGTCTCACTTTTTAATATGCGATGAACTAGTTTCTATTTTTAAAATTAAATTTAAAATGACATATTCACAATGAACATCTACGTTATATATGTTTTCTTTAGAATACTATCTATATTTTACGACTATTAATGCTTAGAAATTATTTAATAATTAAAACTTTAAAAAATTAAGCGACTTCAAAGTTCATCGTTTATTTACGTGACGCACTTATTGTAGATATTTTGATTTTAAAACGATTACCGAAAAAAATATAATAATAGTTTCGATACAACGATTTTGAGGAAAATTCCCCGGGACTAATCTAAAAGTATAACCTTTCAAACCTGAAATGAAATTATTAACATCAGTTAAGAAATTCTGATGATGATGATGATATCCCGACCGTGTTCGGCCACGGCGACTGCTTCAACTCCATAATTGCCGTTGATGTGATCGAATGTGGCTTATGTAGCCAATCTTCTTTGTGAAGATTCTCGAAAAGAAATTACCGGGGCAATAAAAAACTTGAGAACCTCCACCTTTGTGAAGTCTGTTTAAAACATATCCGACTTTATGAAAATAGTCTGCAGACTTTTAGCGTGTACGCCGCTTCTTTATAAAGCGTGAAATCAACGTTAAATCTTTTCTATGACGCGACTTTGCAATTAAAGTTTATTTCATATTTACAAATAATATCCCATTCATGTCTACGAGATATGAACTCATATAGAATTCATATTAACTCGTCGCAAAGGAAAATTTAATAAATTTTCCGTTTGAAATTAATTCGTAAACGCAAACAATACGTGAATACTGAAGTTTCCGAACAATTTATTGTCGACAATTTTAATTGTCTAATTATCGCGAGCGTGTATGATGTAATTGCTTTTCAATTTGTAATCAGATAAGTGATTCTGCGAGAGATTTTATTCATAAGCTTTAACTTTCTTTAATTTTTCATATGAATTATAATGATGAGAAATATTAAAATATATAGATAGTTTTATAATTTCTTGAAATTTTTCATATTGTGACAAAATTTATAAAAATAAAGAATAGAAAAGCAACGCAAATCTATACAAACATATCAAATTTGTTTCTTTGAACGCGGCAATCTCAGGAACTACTGCTTCGAATTGAGAAATTCTTTTTGTGTTAGATAGTTTATTTATTGAGGAAGGCGATCGGCTATATAACATCACGCTACGACTCATAGGAGTGAAGCAGTAACCATAAACGCGAGTAAAACCGCAAGGGAAAGCTTTAATATATAATTTTGACAGACACGTTGGCGCAATGGTCACTGCAACGGACTAAAGCGCTAACGGTCGCGGATTCGATTCCCGCTCACGGCGAACGTGTGTATTGGCCATACAGATGTTTGTCGTGGTCTGGGTGTTTGTGTTAGTGTTGTGAGTGTTACCGGAACCCCGACACAAGGACATGAGATCTTAATGGGGGCCGTTGAGTGTGATGCGTTATTTATTTATTTAATTTAAAAATAATATATCAACCATTATTCATAAGTATATTCTTTTAAATTTATGTAGTTCTTTTCGCTACTCCATAGTTGTTAGTTTTAACTTACTCTGTGTAGGAACATAAGAGACATTATGCGATGAGTAATATTTGTATTAGGTGACAATTACACTTGTAAGTTTTAAACCAACTCTGTAACTTAGTAACGATTACCTTAGGTTACATTAGCGGTGAGTAAATTTTATGCGAATCCGTGAGCAAAATTAGTGTAATTCTGCCTTATTAAGCATAATCATTTTTAAAATTGTTCAAATGTTTGAGTTATCATTTGAAATCATTGGTTCATTAACAGACGCAAGTTCTTATGAGGTTGGTGTATGTTTCTGGTGATTCTAGTATTTAGTTTAAGATTGAGTGCTAACATTTAGAGAATTAATGTTGCCAGCATTTTATCAGATGTATCACGCTCTAGCGGACATTTAATTTATTTATAATTTTTGTTACATAGAATAGAACATTGTTGCTGAATAACGATAAACTTACAGCAAAACCTTTTTTTTAATAAAAAATTTCAAAATATCTTAAGAAATCATGGAGTTCTGAGGAATTGAGAACCGGAGGAGATTTTCGATTCGTTCTTTTGAAGGTGGTTAAAAATCCGACAAAATATGTTTTAAATAACGTGAAAATTCAAACAATATTACCAAAATAGTATTTTATTGTTATTGGTTGATGGTTTTAACTGTATGTCAGTGTTTTTTGAACCTGGAAAATCACTATTGCTTTAAAAAAAAATATAATAAAGAATACGATAATTATAATTATTACAAAGCATTTAAATTATTGTTTAATAAAAAAACAACTTTAAGTATTGATTAAACCTGGCAAATAATACATAGAACAACCTGAAAAGAAATCTTGAAAGACATGGAAAAATTATGGCTAAAACATAAAATTAAGTTCCTATATCGTGATGTCTTGCATGTCGTAGATTTTCACGACGTTAGGCGAGAACTACACTTGAAAGTTTTATTCTCGTAATTGATGTTAAATATCTCTGTAACCTGGTAACCTTTATCTAGGTAACCGTACGAAATTCTGTCTATCTAATATAAAGCATTGACAATGAATTCTTTCAGGTGTAAATCAAAGACAAACAACTTCGCCTGACTCATCAGAAGAAAACTTTTAAATGTAATTCTTATCTTAGGACGACGTACGGCGCGATATCGCAACGTGTTCATGTCTTTTAATCGTTATGGCTGTTTTCAATTTACAATATATTTACTGTTATACTATTCGACATTAATGTACCCACTTTCAACTTTGACAAACTCATCAATTGACTTGTTGGCCCAAAAATATTCTACAAAGCGGTTGACATTCTGTTTGCCAAAATATTTGCCATTGGTAGAACTTTTAATAATCATCATTGAATTTGTGACAAAAATATCGTTCTTATTCAAAACCGCACATAGATACGTTATTCAAACTGAGCATAAATGAATTGAAAGTTATTTCATTAATTTTTCTAAGTCTTTCCTTGAATACCAATTATTAATTACACCTTACAATTATCTTTTAAGACGACGGACAATCGACATTTTTCTAATTAACTCGTAAATGAAAACAATGAGTGAAATTACTGAGGAAATTTTGCAGAAAATGAATTAATGGCTTAATTATCTTGAACCCGCGAACTGTTGGTTTTGTAAAACGTAGAAATGAGAAAAGAGTAAAAGTCAATTTTAAGTATTTACTTATTATTAACTTTTATAATTGTCTTTGTAATATTATCTTACAGGAACAGTTATATATATTACTTTTATACTAAGGTTTAGGTAAGCTTTTTATATTAATAGTATATTTAATTGTTTCATTTTGTTATAAAATAGGGATATAGAATTATTTTCTATGTAATTAATTATAAAAAATCTAGCACAAAGTATTATTTTTATTTTTATAAATTCATAATGAGAACTTTTATAAATTGATTTTAATTAATTAATTGAAATATTCTTAAACATAATATAGCATATTCATTATTAATCATTTATATAAAGTAAAAACACAGTTAAATATTATTAGTTTTTTTTAAACTAAGAATGTAAAAAGAGCTCAAAGTCAAATATTATCAAATAATTAAACTTCGTAGAGCATTTGCTACGCAGGTTCTACGCGTCAGTTTAAACTTATTTACTAAGTTAAAAAGGTGACAATATCGTATTTTAAATTTTTAAATGATTTTATTATACCGTAAACAAATATGAGTTTTACCACAGCTGCTACGGATGTGCTACGATTTCGTAGTTTCGTAGCACGCAATTTATTGTAAACGAAAATGATTATTTTTTAAAATATGCTTCTTTCGTGTACAAAAAGTGTTAAAAGCAAACTTTTTTGTTATTTTATTTCTATCATCGTTAACTATTTGTGCACTTTTCTATAAATTTACTGATGACTTTTAAGATTGATAATTTTTTCGTAAATAGTACTAAAACTATTTTTTATTTAATAAGAAACAAAAAAAAAAAAAAAACAAAGTAATGTTAGAAAATTTTCCTTTCTCAAAAATTTATTTTAAGCACGTCCAATAAACTTTTAAAATAATTAACACTGAGAAGTTTCCAATAGATATTTTTTTGAATACAGTAAGCTTTTCAAAAATTAACCCTATATATTTTAAAATTATTATCAAGTTTTTAATTTTATGACAAGATATAGTTCCCATAAAAATATTTAAATATAAAAAATACCCAACTAACTTTAACAAACTTTGTAATGAAAAGACAAATATTGTTAAAGGTTTAGTATTATAAACTTTATATTAAACTTTAAAAACAACCCTTTAAAATGCTACATTAGTTAGTTATTTACCTTTTTTTTATTTATAACAACAAAACATCGTACGCTAAATATTTTCGAAATACGAATAAAAAACACGCGAAACACTTCGACGTAATTTTTTCTTAAAAAAAAAAATGACCGATTTTTTTCAACAGCAAAACTATCCACTAAACATTTTCAAAACACCTAGCTTTGACAAAAAGAATCGAGTTATAATTTTTACTATGCATTATAAAATACAGTTTCTAAAATTTCTAAAAGTAAAAAAATATTCCAACTTACTTGTTCAAAGTTCTCGAAAGCGTCACTGTATTTTCAATGTTGCATAGCCTCCTCTTCACCACTAACTGCGGACGCGATACGGCGCGCCTTATATAGGCGGCGTTATAGGCGGGGGCTGGTCCGCCTTCTGAATGAATTTATTGTGATATAACTTATGCCTCCAACTCTGCTCGTCCGTAATTAGTTTTCACTTCCTACTTTGTAGAAACTTTGTAGAAGTATTTTAATTGGGAATGTTTTTTTACAGGTTTTAAAGAACAGTTTTCAGTATGATCAGATTTGGATTCATTTGATTCGATGTTATGTGTGTGTCATATATATATAGTATCTTGTAGTATATGTTTTATGTAATAAGTAGTGATTCGATTTGATACTTTTTATAAGCTTTTAAGCTTAAATCGGGCCAAGTAAACATACACTTCCAACCAAGTATATACTATTTATTTTGTTACCTAGCTACCCGCCCCGGTTTTACATTGGTGTAGTAATAAAGGCTAAGTCACTTTTTTATATAATTTTATAAAATTTTAACCCAAATATTTTAAAATACACTTTTGCTTATGATTTTTATTATTTTCTTTCATACAAACCAGATTATTACGCGGATCTATCGATATCGTAATGCGTTACATTTTGACAGTTGATTTGTTTCGTTTTAATACAAAAATCAATTATAGAAATATATCGCTTTACGATAACGACAGCTCACCGTAATTATCCTGTCTTGACAATTATAAACAGAATGAAAGAAAATTTGTCAAATAGGGGCTGTGTGCAACTGTTTTTAAGTTATGCGCGTACGTATGTACATTCGACAACTGATGTTTATTATGCAGATTTTTTTTTATAAAGGTGAGTTTTAATGGGGTATATATAAAGAATTTGTTATTAAAAAATTATATTACATTTATTTATTATGAAAATCCTCATAATATATTTATAATAATATAAAGGTAAGATTAGTATATAAGACAATTTCGCCTTTGAAGACGATAATTCGATATTGTTCTGGCTTATATTGGTTTATTGGAATTTTGTAATAATAACTAAAGTTTTACTAAATATTAAAAACCATGTAATGCCAAAAATTCGTTTGTCTCGTTTTACTTAAAACTACAGATAGTCTGTTTTAGATCGCGATTCTTTAAAATCCAATTACACCAAGAACTTAGACATAGTTTCATAAGTATATAGGTTAGAGTATCCCCGAAACGCAAAAAATAAACCGCGCGAAAAAATTTATTTTGTAGTTTTATTCCTCGGCGAAATTTATTCGCAAAGCGTGTACACCCATGCGATTTTATATGTAACAGAATGGTGCATTTTATTCGCGATGCGTGCATCACCATATGTGTCACACAATTGCGAATTTTCGAGTGTTTTGAGTGAGAGGCGCTGCAGAAACGGAGATGCTTTTTTATCGGATACATCAGTATATTATTTTCATTAATTATCGACTAAACATACCTTAGCGAATAAAGATATTTTTATTATATCTAAATTCAGAAAATAAATTGATGTTATTTTAATATATTAAGCGCAGGAATCGATTTTGCAAGGCTAGAATCACTTAAAAAATTATTTTAGTTTTAAAATTATCTTGTTAATCTACGATCAATTACGCAAATTTCAAGAGATTTTGCGCTTAAAAAAAAATATTTAGGGATACCCTACTGGGTATGGTTGGTGAGACTATATTTGACGAAACAAGCCAATTGACGAGTTTGTTAAAGTTTAAAATGGGTAATGTGAATAATATATGTATATATGTTTATATATATATTACTTAAAGGTGACTGACTGACTGAAATAGTGATCTATCAACGCTCACCCCAAACCATTGGATCGGGGTGAAATTTGGCATACAGGTAGATGTATGACGTAGGCATCCGCTAAGAAAAGATTTTGATTAATTCCAGTGAATTGTACAAAATATAAATGTAAGTACTATAAAAAAATCTTGCCATCTGCGAGCTTTCTGGCGTTAAAAACTGTTAGAGTTACACCTAACTTATCCATCGTCTTACTAACATAATGTAAATATTCCTACAAAAAAACTGTATATATAAAATCCCAAGGGGATAAAATAGGGGATGAAAGTTCGTACAAATCTTTGTCAATTTTAAATCGATCGGGCTGACTTTGCATGCATAAAGCTACTATGACGTAGCCATCACAGACATCGCAGACGAAGTCGCGAGCACCAGCTAGTATTGAATAAAGTTCAAAATGATTAATTGCTTATACTTAAGCAATATGTCGAGGATGCGGAACGTTGAGAATATCAATAGTCACTCTGAAACGCGATGTACAGATTAAATTAAAACTTAATATTTAGTATGTCGTAAAAATTAATTACATATAATCTGTATACGCCCTATAAGTAGATCTGTTTGTTCGAGCATTAAGCAGAACTTTTAGACTGATTTTGAAACACGAAAATAGATATTTTTAAATCATAACTGGACTCAGGGTTATGAAGACAGGCTAATAAAAGACGGGGTGAAATCACAGGCTAAAGGTTAGTTTAGAAAAATGTGAATAATATACATGATAAAATATATAATTTATATTATATTAATAAAAATCAACGTTTGTCATATATGCATTCTGAAAGCATTGATTGGTTTGTGATGAAATATTTGGTCTACTCTAGCTAGTAGGTATATATAATAAATAAGGCTAAAAAGAACTGAATTCAAAATACGCCATTTCGTGTATTACACAACACACTAGTTATTTCGATTTTAAACCAAAACACTGAACCGATTTCGATGAAGCTTCTATTTAAAATTTGAAAGCATGTTTGAAAGGAAACAAAAAGAATTTTCAAAATTGGTTTAGATATAACGGAGTTTTAAGTACCAAACATTAAAAATAAAAAACACTCTATAAATTGATAAAATTATTTTTGAAGTTGGTTGAAAATAAAAGATTTTTTTTAAGATTTTTGTCCTTAAAACAACAACTAAAGCTTTGTAATTTAAGAAGGATTAAGAAATTATTCTAGTGCTTGCAGCGCTGTGTTAATGGACATTAAATAAACTTTGAGAACCAGAGATCGCATTAAACTGAGAAATATTTCAATAATAACGAAAAAGTTAAATCTGTTTAGAGTTTAAAAAACACAATACTGTACAGAAAAGGCTTTAAATAATAGTTAAGGATTTTTTTTAAAAAGCAACCGACTCCAAAAGAAAAATAGTCATTTCATTTCCTCAGATAACTTATTTATTCCAGTTATTTTGATTTCAAAATCAAACTACTAAACCGATTTTGCTAAAAATTCTATGGCACCAATCTAAAAGAAAATAAAAAATAAATAAAATTGGTCAAGAAATAACAGAGTGATGAGGTAACAGATATTTTTAAAAAGCTACGAATGGAGAAACTCCTCTTTTTTGAAGTCGGACGAAAAATAATATTTACTTGTTTGGTGTTTCATCAATATTTAAAATTATTCTCATGCGTCGGTTGTAACGGGATGTTTTATAGCCTACACTCGTTATTGGTAAACAGGCCATGTAACTCAAAAAAGCTCATTTTAGCTCAAGCTTATTTTAAATTGGAATAGGTAGGTAATGAAATAACTTTTTTTTAAATGAAACGACTCCGAAAATAAATAATGCAATTATATATCCACTTATTTATTTAAAATTATACGAGAATCACGCGAAAATATACAATTTCAAAGAGAAATAATTTTTCAAAATCCGTTTTGAAATAAAGATTTTTTGAGATAATATAATAACATACACTATGAATTGAGAACCTCTTTTTTAATGTCGGTTGATTAATAAGAAAAAAATTGTCACAATAACACCGAACTTTTGACCATATAATCCAATTACAGTCACCACTAAGTTATTGGTCCTATCAAAGATATATTGCTGTTAATATTCTGATAACGATACATAAGTTTATCATAACTCATAAATTAAGATAAGAGTAATCCACAGGACACGAAATTAATTTAATAAATTATATGATCGTTATACATATTCTCTGCTTTTCAAGAATATCGTTGCAACTAAAAATGATGAATTTTAGGGAATGGGTTTTTTTTTTTTAATTTTTTTATTAATGTGTTCGTGCATAGCTACAAAATTTAAACGATCCCTTGATGTTATAACTTTATTGATTTAAAGAAAATTCATAATCGCAACTCTTTTCGTGTAAAACATCAAAGATTTATGGTCTTTTGACATACTTAGTTCTATTTGTTAGAATTTTGAATTACTACGATATTCTTGCAAACCAGCGATATACATATACGACAAATTGACGCAGTGGTTATAGAAACTGACTGGACGCTTAGTCGCGGGTTCTGTCCCCGCTCGCGACAAAAATGTGTATATGCCGGGACACACAGGTGTTTGTCGTGGTTGGAATATTTCTGTGTGTTTTTAGAATTCAGGATCGCATGCTCTTAACAGAGGTCGTGATTGTAAAGCATTTATTTACAACTAGCTTGAAATCGCGTAATTAATATATACAAATAAATGAAAGTGTCCGTTTGTAATTTCAAATTAACAGCTTTGAAGTAAATGTTTATTAAAGTATATACGGTACATACATCAAAAATTTAATTTTTAAAATTTTTGTCCGTCTTTTTATTCCGGATTATCTAAAACGACTGGACTGATTTTGACGGGACTCTCACTCACAGATAGCTAATGTTATAAGGAGTAGCTTAGGCAACTTTAATTTAAAAAATAATTCATGAAAAAGAGGGTTACGTAAACAAAATTGAAACCAATGAAACAGTGAACAATATAGGATTCAAGTATAGAAGGTAAACATTATATAAATACATTTTTTTCTCAAATAAACACAGGTGAAACTGCGTGGCACAGCTAGTATATAGTTAATAATATTTTTTTTTATAAAAATTGTTAGCAAACGAGCAGATTTATACTTGATTTAAGTGATCACTGCCTCTTATCGATCACCATAGGAGCCACAATACGATACTAACTTAAAAAAAAGAATATAGAAAAAAAGGTAAATAGGAAGTAAAAAACGAAATGAGGAGGAGATTATGCTTCTGTCTCTCTCACTCACAGTACGAAACGCAGCTCTATTAGCTACTGCACGCCAATCTTCTGTGAGAGTGAGGTACTGCCTTGGTCGAGCCATAGTCTACGGTTAAGCTCTACTATAGTAAAACTAATCGATTAATAAAAGAAAGAATTATAAATCACATCAGTTAAATCAAGTCACTGCAGTTTCATTACTCCCTACATACAAACATACAATCTAAACGCATATAAAATGGTTAGAGGCAATATTAACTATTTATTTTGGACGAGAAAGACGAGTGATGACCACATCTGATTTTCTGGGTTCCGTAGACGTGCCAGGTGAACCCTATTACTACTGTGTATCCCTCCGTTTGGTAGTTAAAGACATTTTATACCAGAATCCGTTTGGAATTTTCATAGCAGAAATGTAATTTTTACTAATATTATAAATACGACATTAGCTCTGTCTGTGTGCTAGGCGATCACGCCTAAACTACTGAATCTGTTTAAGTGAAATTTGGTATAGAGATAATCTAGAGCTTTGAGAAAAAACATAGGCGTTTTATTGCGAAAAAAGGCTGTAAGGGGTTAAAATAATGGTAAATTAATAGTGAATTGTATATAATCCTGACTAATTGCAGACAAAGTCGCGTGCCGTCTAGTTATAATATAAAATCAAAATCAAAAAATACTTTATTCACCGGTTCGGAATGTAGATTCTACCGAGGAGAACCGAGAAAACCACTGAATCGATTTTGATGAAAATTCTGTGAAACTTATCTAATAGTAAACTTTTTCGAATAAAAAAGAACGAACTAAATTGGTCCAGCCGCTTTCGAACAATCGATAAATATAAAAAAAAGTTCCCGCCGAATTGAAACCTTGTCTCTTCGAAGTCGGTTAATGATATGCAGACGAAATCGCGAGTACCTATTAGCTACAATTAAAAAAAAAAAAAAGAAATGACGGAGTTCAAAGGTAACAATTATTTTAAAAAACTACGAATTGAGAACCTCCTCCGATTTTTTAAATGGAGGAGATTCGACGTTCGGCTGTAGGTTTTTTTTTAATATGTGTCCAATATTTTATTGAAAATATTTATTTTATACTTTTCAAAAATCAATATCAAAATATACTTAATTCAAGTAGGCTTTTGAAAGCACTTTTAAATTGTGAGAACAAACAAAATAATATAAAAACTATTGAAAAAGCTACCACCGGTTCGGAATGTAGATTCTACCGAGAAGAACCGGCAAGAAACTCGATTTTTAGTTTTGTTTTCGCAATCGATTTATTTTTTTTAAATAATAATAATTATTGGTCAAGCGTGAGTCGGATATACGGTACACATCATTCACAAGTCTGATTTGTTACGCGGTCTATTCTTCAGTTGTATGATGTATTTATTATTTATTTTCCAACTACCCTCTAATGTCAAGGGTGTGATCCCGTACATAAGTAGTTTGTTCAGGTCATATTGTTTATTACCCGAGTTATGTACTCTTCTCAAATATATAATAGTAAGAGTTGCTCTACGTTATTACATCTATACTAATATATACAGCTGAACAGTTTGTTTGTTTGTTTGAACGCGCTAATCTCAGGAACTACTGGTCCGATTTGAAAAATTATTTCAGTGTTAGATAGCCCATTTATTGAGGAAGGCTATAGGTTATATATTATCACGCTAAGACCAAAACGAGCGGAGCACCAATGAAGAATGTTTCAAAATCGGGGGATATTTTCCTATTGAGAGAGTTTACGCTGCGTAAACGGTTAAAGTTTCGCAAAAATCATGTATCATAGAATTCTTCCCCTTTAAAAGTTCTAAAAAAAAGTCTGCGACAGCATATATCTAACTTTTAAGGTTAGCTCACTATAACCTTTTTTATGCTAACCAAATTTGTTCTAAAATAATGCATTATTAGCCCAAAGTAATTATTCCACGCGGACGAAGTCGCGGGCGGAAGCTAGTGTATGTATATAATAAAAATGATGAAAACTGTATGTACTTAAATACTACGTTGATCTTGCAAATTAGTTTGCGTAAAATATCTCATTGAATCAGGCGTTACTTTGCGGAATTCCATGATAATATATATGTAGATAAGGAACAGTAAGTTGCAGACTTTGCAATTGTGGTGTCTTATGGTGTTGACGCTAGCTTGCTTGTGCGTTCGCATATGTGGGGAGGTGTGCGGTGCTTGCCGGCTTGTGCTGCATGTGCGTGTGTATATGTGGGAGGATAGGCAGTGCTTATCTGCTTGTACTGCATGTGTGTGTGCATATGTGGGAGGGCGGGTAGCTGATGGTTTCGCGAAGTATAACAAAATAATTTTGTGATTAAATAAAATATTTAATATATATTTTCATTCTCCTTGACTTATTTACTCAACAAACAATAGCGTATGTACTTCTCAAAGGATCAATCTATCTTATACCAAACATTACCAAAATTGGTGTAGCGGTTTAGGTGAAAAAGTAACAAAAAGAGATATTTATTGCGCATTTATAATATTAGTATGGATTTTTAATCAATACATTACCAATATTTTCAATAAAATAAAGATAAAAAGCAATCCAAACATTTTATTGTTAGTCAAAAAGAAAAGTCTCAAGTTTGAAATTTGTATATAATAATAATATAAAAGTCTTATGTAACTATAGTGCTATTTAAAATTATTACAAATTTAACAATATACTAAAGTAAATAAGTGCAAAAAAAAACATAAAAAAACCACATCCAAAGTACTGACAGTATTACTCCATTAAATGGCCAAACTGATCCTTTGACAGAGGTAGCTGCCAGCTCTTGGGTCCCCAGTTGAATCTTGGGTCCCCAAAGTCTCTTTGAGAGGTTGAAAAGAGAGCCTCTGGACTCCTATAGTATAGTACTTGGATACAAATTTAACATCATTTAATTAAAACTTTTTAATAACTACTACATAGCTAATTGCTACAAACAGAAAGAACTCACCGCAAGCAACATGTGCTAACAATAATTAACGAGCATTTATAAATAAAAATCTATGTAGTCAGCTCTTTTATTGCACTATCTAGAGTATGGTTTAAAATAAAATAAGTATGGAACCCTTAGGCGAGACTTACACAGGTAAATTTTACTCTCTTTATTGGTATATGGAATGTAATGAAACATAGGCGTAAGGAACTGACTGTTTATTGGCTTATAATAATTATAAATCAAGTGAATATACCACATGCATAATTGGATGCTGATAAGCAATAATGTGTTAATCCACAAAAAGGCAAATTCTGAGATATTGATATAATTTGATAATACACCATGTATTTATCACTATTAAAAATACAATGAAGTCGTCTCAATTAAATAAAGTACAGAAAAATGTTTCTTAATGTATTGTTTCGAAAATTGAAGTGTGTTTTACATATTTTCGCAGTATATTATAATCGTAAATATTTAAAAAAGTTATCATTAAATAAAGTATACCACCTCTTTAGTATACCAATCTGATTAATTCATTGTACTTTTTATCAAAATGGAAAACAAAATATTGATATACTTCGTGATTTTTTTTAAATGGCTTTGACATTTTTAGACACCATTTTCTCAAAATGAAGTCCATGTAGCTTGACTAGTATTACTTATCAGAAAACGAAAAACAGTTCTATTACCTACACAGTTACAATGGAGAGATACTGCTATCGTACTGCTATAAATTTTTATAGTTCATTTGTTTTGTTTCAGTAAAAAAATCAACATCAAAATCTAGAATAATAAAAGTCACAAATGTAATGTATTTTAATATTTAATATATATTCCCCGATAATATTAAAATACAAATTCACCGACATTCTACATTCGACCACAAGAAAATACGGCCATCTTGTTACGTTGAGCGTGACAACTCCAAAATAAACAGATATACGTTAAAAATTATATATTTACAATAATCAAAATTCTGCAGCTTGGACTATGGATTTCAGGGCCCGTTCCGTAATGTCTTGTATGAAGACTCTCTTACCAAGTCTACGTTATTATGTTAGTTCAAGTTGTGTCCTCTGAGCTGTTCTTCGTAGTAATACAGACGCAGATAATTTAGGGTAACGGCAGTTAGATATGACACAATACAAGTAGCATTACAAACGCAATATAATTATAACATAAGGTAAGTTATATTATTTTAAACAGAAATTAAACATAAAACCAAAAAATTCAAAGTTCTCTTCTTTAGACATGTTCCGGTGTCCCGTAATTCCCTCTTTTTAAAAAAATAATATTGTGTGTACAAGACAATTAAATTATAATATAACAAAAAGATTTTATTGCACAACACACTTCAATTGCAGAGAAAGCCAACAATAATAAAATAATAAATAAAATGATGTTATTTAAAACAAATAATTACATATAACGCAAAAGTAGATCTTAAAATTATATTTAAAAAAATAATCACGTTAGCCGTGACAATATCACCCTGAATTACATAAATAGTTTTCGAGTTGGATTCACATCTGATTAGTTTTATTTTCAAATCAATTTCATATCTTATTGCACTTAATCAAAATGAAACTCGATTGAAAGTCTTAGCCATATGCCTCGTAGATATTCGTAGGCTGCGAACCAGGGGTCACCAATTAGTTACATTTGTGGTCCGATTTTATCTATAATTCTATAATAATATTATAAATAGTCAATTGTTTGTAAATTTGTATTATAGGGAGTAATCTCTGAGACTCCTGATCCGATTTGAAAAAATCTTATCGCGTTGACTAGGAAGTTTTTTGAGAACGTATATAGTGCTAACATCAAGCTAAGAACTTATAGGAACGAAACAATAATCAATAACTGTCCGTTAACTGACCCCCCCCCCCCCACTCTGTCTTCACATAAAATAACATGTTCACTTTATTATATTCAAATAATAATATACTTAAATATTTAAACAATGACTTAAGTTTGGTATAGAGTTGATTGTCATCAAAAAATATATTGAAACTACATATATCAAAGAAGATTTGGTTTCTTAGATGTTACACGCAAAATAGGCCGGCTAGATTCGGGCCGCGGTCTGCCATTTGATGGCCCCTGCTATAAACTGTATCTTGAAAATAACTATGTAACTCATACTGTGCCATAAATAGTAAATATGTATCTAATTTATAAAAATACTTCTGCATTTTGCGTACTCGGACGGCTGCTGGTTCATCTTATTTGTAAAATTCATCTCGTGACATCTTGTTGAAACATGGATGAGTACAGAGAAATTCTAAATTTTGTATACCTGCCAATTTGCAGAGAAATAGAGTAACGGATTAAGCTACGTATACTTTTTCTTAACAATGTACAGGATTCAGATTTATTTATTTACTAGCGGCCTCTCGCAGGTATCACACGCACTTAACATAGGATTTTCATGCAAATTTGCAGTCCCCTTTTTAATCCCTTCGGGGTCGAATTTTGCTCAATATCGCCTTATTGAGCACCGACGTCTTCAAAAGAACCCCAAAGCAAAATTTGAAACTCCTAGCGTATAGCGGCTTTGGCTGTGTATCCTTTTCCTTAACAATTTAAAAGCTTTTTATTTTTATTTATTTACTAGTGGCTCCTCGCGGTTTTACTCGCACTTAACAGAGGAACATTCATACAAACTTTCAAGTTCCGTTAGGAGTCGAATTTTGCAAAATATCATCTTAATGAACACCTACGTCTGAAAAATTTGAAACTCCTTGCACTTGTAATTTCGTGATGAATGAGTGAGTGTCCTTTTGCTATTATATTTATTCATTTTTATAGTACACATAAATGGCGCTTAAATAAGTCATATCTATACGTAATAAATTAGTTTGAAGAAATGTACATCCATCGTTTCTTTTCTATTTTATAAAAGGTAAAGTGAATTAAAAGCTAATTGGTATAATGAAAAATTTTATCTGAAAATGAAAATGATTTATTGAATAACATATTCTTTAACACTCATAAGGCGGAGAGCTTCTTTTAAGTTTATAAACCTGTGTCAGAAGGTCTCGCTCTTCCCATAACATATTTATAAATATATTATTTCATAACATCCATCATGCAATGTGTGTTTGTGTGTATGTGTGTACATTTAATAATAAATATTTCATATCAGATTATCGTATATTGAAAAATATGAAACACACTTCAATATTCGAAATATTAAATTGCGATTTTTTCCGTTCTTATTTCGATGACTTCAATTTTTTTTCATAATGTTTAATACGGACTGCATTACCAGAATACATCAAAATCTCCGAATTTAACTTTTTGTGAGTTGACCAATTATTGCTTTTTAGCATCAAAGTATAGTTTTTAGTTATCAGGGGCGTAACGATACGCTGGCAGGGCTGGCAATAAGCCACGGGCCTCTGACCCGAGAGGAACACGGCCTACCAGACTTTTATTAATAAAAATCTTATTAAAAGTAATCTGTACGAATATGTGTCCCATGCTCTTGAAAATAAGACTTATCAGATATTTAACTAAAATGCATACAATATTATTAATAGTTTTGAGTAACTACTTAAGTGGTTCATTAAAATTAAGTTATAACGTGATGATTTTCACTGGGAGGCCCCATCCAAAGAATTTGCCACTCAGATGGAATAGTTACGCCTCTGTTATAATCTTTTTATTTCAGCCTTTATTATCTCTTGTTGAAGTTAGTTGTACCGAACATTCTAAACTAATTCACAACAATGTTTATATAGGTCTGTTATTTTTGATAGTCTGTGTTTATGTTGTTTGCGTCGTGATCTTAAAATAGTGGTTCGAAATGTTGGCAGACCAATATGTAGGAACATAAGCCCTCCCAAAATTCTCTCCATTGTATGCTTTAATCTTTTTTAAGCTGTGCGGTGCTGCATATGTCCATGAGCGGCGGTGATCACTCAACATTAGGTGTCCTGTCTGCCCATCTGTCACACTTTTAATATAAAAAGAAACTTAGAAATCACTAATACATGTCAATGTATATCCATTAGAGTTTGTGGTAAATTAATATTTAATATAACGGGTCTGCTCGCTATAACTAATGATAGTAATTTCTTTTTTATTGTCCGACGTTTCGACGAAGTTGCATCCGTCGTAGTTACGAACTGACAGAAAAGTATATATTTTGTGGTAAAGCCTAGCTGTAATCTACGACACCACGGGTCAGTGACACATTCTCACAGAAAATCGTGAAGTAGCGTTTCACACGATGAATGCGACAGTCAAAACTCTCTCACTCATTTATCATATTATCAGTCATTTATTTTAAGCTGGAAATGTCCAAAGGTGGTGGTGATCAATTTACATTAAGTCACCCGCCAGATCGTTTTGAGTTTGAAAAGTGCGGCGAAAGTATCCTGATCCCTGACAGTATCACTGTCTAATAAGACCCACATTGAGATAAGACTCTGAAATGGCTGCGAGGCATTTACTTAACTCTTGTAAAATTTTTCCAATGTGTTTTAAACTTTGTACAAATACTTTCAGAGAATATCTTAAAAACAATAATGAAAGAATAATCTACAAACAGATCCTCAAAAAGGAATGTTAAGTTTACATAAGAAGATGAAAAAATTGGTTTTGAGTGGCATCTGACCTTATGTTACATACATACATTGAAAGAAAGTAAATTAAAAAAGAAAAGGATTTAGAATTTGTGTATATATAAGACTTTGATTAGGCAATTTATCTTTAGATTATACTAGCTGACCTAGCAAATGTTTTGTGCTATAAATTATTTCTACTTAATTAGCTTTCAAGAAATCGCGTTGGTAGTAAAAATTAGGGATTATATCTATTTTATGGCAAATCAGCCATTAAATCCTTAATTAATATAATGTATAATAAATTAATAAATAAAAATAAAGAATTTTGTCTACAAAAACATTTTTGGGGTGGAAACCCCTATCACGTAGAGGTAAAAACAAAAATAAATATTTTTGGGGTACAAAATCCTTATCAAAATTTTTTAAAAAAATCCGGCTAGTCGTTTCCGGGGAATTCGGTAATAAACACTGCAACTTGATTCTACATACATACACATACTGATTTTTGCATATATATAATATTATTAATAGTTATTACAGTGTTGTATTAACATTAATATAATCCGTACGAAGTGGAGGTGGTTTGCTAATAAATGGCATTTAATATTCAAAACTGTTTGTAACTTAGAAGAAAATATTATAAGAATTAACCTACACTTTTAATAAATCCTTAGTTTTGAACGTTTTATAAAAAGCGCGATTCAGTCTTGGTCAAAGGCTTTGATAAAATCGCTTTAAAAGCTATTTTAGGATCGCTATATAAAACACAAGTCGTCTTATCTCTTCGTTCATCGTAACATTATTAGATTCACTGAAACGATTGTGGTGATGTTATAAAAGACAGAACAAGAAACTTTAACCTTTTTAAGCGATCGTAAAATCGGAACTGTATTTAGCCTACACTAACTGTCCCTCTCGATTTCACTCGCGTTTATGGTTACTGCTTCGCTCCTATGAGTCGTAGCGTGATGTAATGCTTATAGCCTTCCTCAAGAAATAAACTATCTAACACAATAATAATTTTTCAATTCGATATCAGTAGTTCCTGAGATTAGCGCTTTCAAAGAAACAAACAAACTCTTCAGCTTTATTATGTTAGTGTAGATATTATTCTAGTGTGTAAGCTATATTGCTGTATAGTTAAGTCAAAATCTGTTTAGTAATTTATGCATGAAAGAGAAACACATCTATCATTCCTAAGTAACTTTCGTATTTATAATAGTAGTAAAATGTATACTTAATACAATACTAACTAATAATAAAACTATCGAGTTTCTTGCCGGTTCTTCTCGGTAGAATCTACATTCCGAACCGGTGGTAAATTAATTAATTAATTAGTGTTTAGTTTTCTTTTGTTTTTGTATTGACGATTCCAAAGTGCTTGTAAAAGCCTACTTGAATAAAGCATATTTTGATTGATTGTTTGATTGAATAAGCTTTATTTAATATCATCGCTTACAATTAATATATATACATATATTGTATATAATTTAAAAATTGTTTTAAATTAAACGTTGGGTCTTGAAGGCTGATAAAATGTACAACACATGTATATATATATACACAGTATGTCAACTAGACATAGCAGTTCACCGTTGATTTGTATACCTATGAATTTAATAAGTAACTTTCAATTCTCAATTTATTATTAGGGGTTGGTTTTCAAAAAATTCTTTCTTAGTGCAAACTCACGATATTTAAGCAACGTTTGACACATTTTATGTTTCTAGACCCAACGGTTTGAGCTCTCCGTTAATCGATCAGTCAGTGAATTTGTCAGCCAGCCAGTTTTGATTTTTAAATATATAGATCTTATAACAATAAATGAATAAATGCCTAGGTCTGATCTAACCTTCCGAGGCGCGTGGGAGGACACCCACGCCACAGCGTGGGCCGGTGGGATGCGCTTATCACGACTACCAATCAAATCGCCGGCTTTTTATAGCTTATATTCATAGCGGATGACGTTGCTAATATTACAAGAATCTTTATACAATTAAGACTCTTTAAAATAGAAATCGTCTTCAAAAGAAAACTACGCAATTTCGTTTACATGGATGAAATACGAATTATAGTAAATACTAGTTCATTAGGTTCATTTGAAAAAAAATTATATTTATATGATGTTTACTTTCCCTTCTTTAATTTGATATTGTTTACGATTTCATTGGTTTCAATTTTGTTTTTGCGTAACCTCTATAATATTTATTAATAAAATAAATTCTTTTTAAAAGTAAAAATAGTCTAAGTTACTTTTTATAACATTAGCTATGTGTGAGTGAAATTCCCGTCAAAATCCCGGTCCAGGCGTTTCAGAAATTAGTCGGAACAAACAGACACAAAGACAAAAATTTTAAAAATTATGTGTTGATGGAAGTACCGTATATACTTTTATATGCATTTAGTATAAAGCTTTTAATTTGAAATTACAAAAAAAACACTTCAGTTTTATTTATTTGTATACATGATTAAAAAACTAAAGTTCTAAACCGATTTTTGATAAACAATTTAATATGATCAATCTGAATGTGTACCCATTCGAATAAACAGGATTTTGTAAAAGAATTGCCACCTTTTCGAAGATAGTTAAAAAAGGGATCCAACTTCAAAAGCAAATTTCCTAATTTTTGTTTATTTAAAACTTAATACACATACTTCTGTGTGATAGTAATGAAATATAAAGTAGAAAACGGGGTACTATTATTCCCTCGGGGGTGCAAGGGGGTAGTAAAGTTTGTATGGAGAAAATGTATTTTTTTAACCGATTATCCTTAAATTCAGCACAAATATTACTTAGGGAGAATAATTAAATATATGTATCCCAGTATTTCAAAATCATCCCTTAAAATGACGCTGTGGGGTAATAAATCCTGGAAAGGTCACAATTTCGCTGGTATATTTATTTAGCTGAAATTCCAAAGTATACGCGGGCGTAGCCGCGAGCAACTGCTAGTATTAAATAAACCCTTGATAAATAAAGCATATTATGTTATACAAGATATTTTGAACGATAAAGGGGCGTGGATCTAATGTCCGCTGATTTTCTAACAGGATATGAAAAATAAATAATAATATCCATTATGAATGAATGATTTTAAAAGAGTTTCATACCGGTTCTTCTCGGTAAAGACATTCAAAATTGGTGGTAGCTTAATAAAAATCTAAAGCCAATGGACCTGTAACTTAACGATTCGAAAAAGCCTATTTGAATTTTTATTCATATATATATTTTTATATTTTGAATTTGAATTGATTGGAGATTTTTTTATCAAAATAAGTTTAATCGTTTAATTTTTTAATCCAAATAATTGGAAGTATGGTAACAAAATTGCGTATATTGCCTTTGAAGTCGGTTATTAAAGTCTTATTTTTAATTTAAATATATACTTTTGAATTGACATAATTTTTATAAAGATTCAGTTTTAACGATTCACGATGTCATGATTTCGTAGCCTCGTTATGTGATGTCGGTCTAAATTAAAAAAGTGTTTTTTTCGCTTGCGTTGGCTCTGGTTGACACACGTGTTAGAGAGATTTAGCCGTTTCTTTTTCGTTTTTTTTTGTGTATTAACTGTGAAAATAGTTTGTTTTTATTGTTTATCGTATTTACTAACAGTATTGGTTGCGGTAAGTGTGTAAATTGTAGTTTTTGTTCTATTTTAGATAATATATTTAGATACTAGTTTTTAAGTTAAAATGGATGTCGATCGGCCTCCCGAACCTCCCGATCCTGGAGGCTCATCTGTTGTGTGTGACCCGTCCCCCTCTAATTCTCTGCCTGAATCACGTAAACGTCCTAACGAAAGTGCTGTGATTGATTCGTCAGCGAAGAAAACCATAGTCCACCCATCTACCGCAACTCCATCGATCCAGTCAATATATGTTCATCCCTGTTTCTCAGAAGGTCCTAAAAAGTACTCTAGTGACGACAAAGGTCCCTTCATCGTCCATGTATCACGGGAAGTCGCAGACCCATCTGCAGGAACTACTGTGCGGGCTATTACATTTGGGCAATTTTTACACAAGCATAAAATCAGCTCAATTATAAATGATGGAGTGAAGAACATAGGCCGAAACAAAATATCTGTTGAGTTCTCATCGTGGCAAGCAGCAAATGACTTCTTAGATAATCCCATTTTAGGCCTATGTAAATATAAAGTTATTATCCCAACTTACAATGTTACAAGAATGGGTTTAGTTAAAGGAGTTCCTGTGGAATGGTCGATGGAGGAATTCGTCGACTCGTTAGAAATTCCTTCTGGATGTGGTGAAGTTTTGAAAGCGAGACGTTTGAATCGCAAAGTTTCTAATGAGGGAGTCGTCACTTGGGTTCCTACCCAATCCATTGTTGTAACTTTTAGGGGGCAAATTCTGCCTCCTAAAGTTTACTCCTATCACACTTCCCTTCCTGTAGAGACCTACAATTTACCTACTATTATGTGTCTAAGCTGTTGCCGCTATGGTCATATAAAAACTCAATGCAGATCGAAACCAAGATGTTTTAAATGCTCCCAACAGCATACTGGTGAGACATGTAATGTCATCAAGGAAAATGCCACATGTCTGTATTGCTCCGGCAAACATTTTGCCTCTGATAAAGATTGCCCTGAATATTCGCGACAGCACTCAATCAAGTTGGTCATGGCATCCGATAATGTCTCTTATATTGAAGCATCCGCAAGATTCCCACCAGTCCGAAGATCCTATGCAGAGATTGCTAAAGAGATGTTTTCCCCACCCATTTATGTTAACTCCAGTCCTTCTAAAACCATTCCCTCTCCAAATAAATCCACCCAATCCTACCGTCAAACTGTAGTTAGATCCGTCCGTCCCAGAGCCCCCCTTGGTAAAGGGTTTGATAAACAAGCCCACCAAGCCATAGTGGGTAACTGCCCCTCTTCCACTCCCAATGGTTGTGCCCTGAACAGCAATGTGGATCCTATTCCTACCAACCATACTACAAACCTTCTAGAACTCCTTTCACAAATGATCCTCAACATTGTTACAGCATGTAGCGATGTTCCTTTACCGTCCAACGTTGCCGATAACCTGTCCCAATTGCTTCTCGTCCTTAAAAATGGCCCCAACCAGATTCCTTCAGTGGAACTGTAAAAGCATCCGTCCTAAAAAACATGAATTACTCTCCCTTATCAACCTGTATAGTCCCTCCATTATTGCCATCTCTGAAACATGGTTAATTCCTGGTTCTCGGTTTCGGGTTCCCGGTTTTTCCTGTTTGAGGGATGACAGAAGTGATGGGTATGCAGGTAGTGCCCTTTTTATCCGTCATTCCATTCCTTTCTCTCAAATTCCTCTCCCCCCCAGCCAGCATTTTAGTGCTGTTGCTGTTAAATCCCTTAACATTTCCTTTCTTTCTCTGTATATTCCCCATCCATCCTCTACTTTTATCCCTGAACTTCACTCTATCCTATCTTTACTTCCTCATCCTATCCTTGTGATGGGTGACTTCAACGCCCATCATACTGCATGGGGCTGTCATTATAGTGATGGGTTTGCTCACTTGTTGGTGGATATTGTTGATGATGTCAATCTTTGCATCCTTAATGATGTTTCGCCGACACGTCGAGTCTACCCTTCGCAGAACCCTAAGACTGCAGTAGATTTATCCTTATCTTCTCCTTCTCTTGCTTCTCAACTTTCCTGGAATGTCCTGCCTTCCACTTTTGGCAGTGATCATTTCCCTATTCTTCTTTCCTTTAACCAAAATGCCATTCCTTCTATTACCCCAAATCCCCTCCTTAAATATTCCCTTAAAAATGCAAACTGGTTAGACTATGCTAGTTCTGTTGATGACATATTGAACTCTCTTTCTGAGCCTGGAGGCGATGAAAATATCAGTTTTTACTATGAAACATTCCTTAAGGCTCTTTTAAGTGCTGCAGATCTTAACTTCCCTAAAAAACATTTTCCTAAAAAGTTGGTGCTTTCCACCCCCTGGTGGGATGAGGAATGCACCCGCTTAGCTACACAAAGAACGGAGGCAGAGCATTCATATTCTCTGTCTATGTCTCCTTTGAATTTTCAAAGTTACCAACGGTTAGACGCTAAATTAAAGAGACTAGTTTCTAAAAAGAAAAAACTTGGTTGGGTTGATTTTTGTCAATCCCTTTCCCCTCGTTCTCCTTCTTACTTAGTTTGGTTAAAACTTAAAAAATTTCGTCGTTCCCTGAATTCTGACAATCCTACCTCCAATAATCCATCAGAATGGCTCAACAATTTTGCTGACAAACTTGCGCCCCCCTTCGTACCTTGTCAGGATAACTTTCTTTCTTCCTTTCCTGCACCCATTTCAGATGAAATGGATGCCCCATTTTCATTTTCTGAGCTTCAATGTGCTCTGTCCGGTCTCACAGATTCTTCTCCAGGAGAAGATGGTGTTCCTTATTCTTTTGTCACACACTTAAATGAAAATTCTCAGAAAGTCTTTTTAAATATAATTAATCAATTTTACATGACAGGTGTTATTCCAGATTCTTGGAAATCACAATTAATAATACCTATTTTGAAACCTGGCAAGAATCCTTCAGATTCTAACTCTTACAGACCCATAGCATTGTCATCCACTTTAGCAAAAATAACTGAACATTTGTTAAAGAACCGTCTGGAGTGGATAATGGAAAGCAGGAATATAATCTCACCCTCTCAATTTGGCTTTCGAAAGGGATTGAGCACCATCGATAGTCTCAGCATTATTTCAACAGATATTCGAATAGCCTTTATAAAAGGAGAGTACCTTGTGGGTGTTTTCCTGGATGTAGCTTCTGCATATGACAATGTTCTTCTCCCATTACTCAGGCAAAAATTGCACCAGCTGAGTATGCCTCCGAGGATGATTCATTTCATATGTAATCTGCTTTTTTGCAGATCTATAGTGGTAAAACATCAAACCATATCTCTTCCCCCCAGACTTGTCTGGAAAGGTCTCCCCCAGGGCTCTGTCCTTAGTCCTCTGCTTTACAGCATTTACACTCACGATCTCGAATTATCTGTTAACAATTTTTGCAACATTTTACAGTATGCTGATGATATTGCAATTTATTATCGATCAAAGTCAGTAGAAGATATTACATTTCGTCTCAACTCTGCTTTGCATTATCTTGGCCAGTGGCTGTCTGATCATGGCCTATCTCTATCGATAGCCAAAAGTCAGGCAGTTGCATTCTCTAGAAAAAGAATAGTTCCTATCTTCGATTTGTTTTATGGGGATCAACGTATTAACTTTGTAGATAAGGCTAAATTTTTAGGAGTCATACTCGATAACCGACTGAACGGAGTTTCTCATACAGAGCATGTTATTAAAAAATGTGAGAAGGGCATTAATGTCCTTCGTGCGGTGTCAGGCGTTTGGTGGGGAGCTCACCCATATTCACTTAAACTCCTATATAATGCCATAGTTCGTAGCCATATGGACTATGGCTTATTTGTTTTGGAACCAATAAATAAATCAGCATCTGATAAGCTGAATAAAATTCAATTTACATGCCTTAGAATCATTCTGGGTGCTATGAAATCTACACCTACGAATGCTCTACAGGTTGAATGCGTTGATGCTCCCTTGCAAATAAGGAGACAGTGTCTGTGTGACCGTTTCGTCAGCAAGATGTTACAGCTGTCATCCCATCCTCTTTGGAATCGTTTAAATGAATTGTCCCAAATTGTTAATCCTAGCAAACCCTCATCCTGTCTTTTAAATAGTTTCCTTTATTTTACTAAACTTCCCAATCCTCTTATTCAACTACCTTTAAATCCTCTTTTTTCCATCCCCTATAAGGCCCTTGTCCATCAACCTCCTGTTGTAACGAATCTTGGATTCGTTAAAGACTCACCTGATACTGTGTCTCTTTTTAATAGCATACTTCATGAAAATTGGTCAGATCATCTTCTCATTTATACCGATGCGTCTAAACTATCTCCAGAAGGCTGTGTTGGTGCAGCCTGCTGGATTCCTAAATTCAAAATTATTTTACAATTTAAATGCCCACCTGAATCATCAGTATTCACTGGTGAGGCGATCGCCTTATTGGAAGCCATTTTATATGCCCACTCCCATGACTTAAGACAGACTGTTATCCTGACTGACTCCTTAAGCTGCCTTTTAGCCATCAAGGAAAACCCATTTCGTAGTAGAAAGAGGTTTTTCGTTATCTTAAAGATCAGAGAGGCCTTGTTCTTGTGTCATCAAAAGGGACTGCAGGTCTCGCTAGTTTGGATTCCCAGCCATTCCGGAATCCCTGGCAACGAAACTGCTGATTCGTGTGCCAAATCCGCCATTCAGCTTGGTTCTTTAGAGCACTTCAAAAATTCTTCACAAGATCTCTGTGCTGTTGCGAATACTCGTTTGTCCAAATCTTGGACATCTTTTTGGATTTCATCAAAATCGGTTAAGGGTAAATATTATGCTACTTTGCAACCTGACATTCCAAGACGCCCTTGGTTCTTTCTTTTTAGACGTGCTGATCGCTGGGTCACTTCCACTATTTGTCGTCTACGTCTTGGCCATACATGTACTCCCAGTCACCTGGCTAAAATTAGAGTTCGTGACCACTCACTGTGCGAATGCGGTTTAGACGAAGGTTCCCCATCCCATATCCTGTTTAACTGTCCCAGACTTCTTCATCCCCTCTATGACGTTCTCCCTCCTAAAATCCCCCGTCCTATAAATGTTGAATGTTTATTGATGTTTGTGTTTAGTCCACTGTGTTCGTTTCTGTGTAAATATATTAAATGTAATAAAATTAAGTTGTAAATAAAACATGTGACTGTCCCATTATTATTAGTTGTATTTTTATACTATATATTTATTATATTTATAACTCTTTTTTGTGTTGTTTTAGGACTAACAATGAAATTCACACTATTTTAGGGTGTTTTCAAAATTTAGTCAAGGTTGGATTCTCGACCCCACCGATCAATCTCCATCGTGTTTTCTCCATTCCACGTGACATTGGCGAAATAACATGTGTCTAATTGGCACAACTAAAAGCCATAAACCATAGAATTGAATTGAAAATTAAAAAAGTTATTAGTTTTCAATGACACAATCGGTGTTCGTGAAACTTAGCATAGAGACAGTTTAAAACATGAAAGAAATGCAATTAATTCCGATCAAACTTTTCAAAGAATTTCGCGATTGAAATCCCGGGAAAAAGACGTACTATCTCTGAAGGAAAAAATTTTTTAGAGACAAATAATCGAGCAGTATATAATTTTTATTATTTTTATAGATGAACGAGTTGGCGTCTCTGTACGAGTATAGCAGTGCATCTGGATTTAATTCTGGATGATTAAATTAATTTATAATTGAATATTTTTATAATTTTTAATTCTATGTTTTAATAAAAAATTTTAAAAGAGTGGCTATCGAATTTCTTGCCTGTTCTTCTAGGTAGAATCTATTTTCCGAATCGGTGGTAGCTTTTCATTAATTAAAATATTTATTATTTGTTTTGACGATTTAATAGTTCGTGTAAAAGCCTAATTAAATAAAGTATATTTTGATTTTGAAGCGCTAACGGTCGCCTTCCTAGCTCAAACGTCTAAATTGGTCATTTTTATGTTTGTCATTGTCTGGGTGTTTGTATTTATGTTGTGTGTTTCTGGGCCCCTAACAGATGATCATAAGGTGAAAATGGGGGTCGTTTAGTGTGATGCGTTTATTATTTGTTTATTAATTTAATAATTAATATTAATTTAATAGGCCCATCTCCGACCCGGGGTGGCGAAGCTGAATGAGGCCCCCTGTAAAGTTTTTTTTATAAGTTAAACAAATCCGACTGGGACCCTTATCTGCATCCAGAAGACCTCTAACACGAAACTTTTTACATAGGTACTGAGCATAAAAATATGCTTCACTTAAGATTTTTTTGTAGACATTTTGAGGCCTGTCAGGACCAGAGGGTCTTCCAGACCGTTATTCCGCCACTGTGATGCGGCTTATCAACTATTAATATTATTTTAACTTTTCAATTACCCTGTTCTTAAGTAGGCTACATAAGAGAAATTATAAATATTGCGCATATAAGAATATACAGTGTTTATATCTATAGACTGTGCTACTTAAGGTCTTTTAATCGTTTTATAAAATACTACCACCGATTGATAAACAATGAGTAACCAAATTAAAATTCAACATATAATTTCTTCAAATAGATTTTTAAAGCTCTTTCGTATGGTCAATTTACAAATCAGTCTTTTAGACATAAGACGAAAATTACAGTTGTAAATATTTCATTTATAAGTGAAAAAAATGTAAAGTAACAGACTGTAGATGTCCCACTGCTGGGCAAAGGCCTCCTCTCCTATTAAGAAGAAGGTTTAGAGCTTAATCCACTACGCTGCTTCACTGCGGATTGGTGGATATATATGTGTCAGAATTTCTCCCGGCACATGTAAGTTTCCTTACGATGTTTTTCTTCACCGCCGAGCTCGAAATGAATTTAAGCACAAATTTAGCACTCGAAAAACTAGCGGCGCTATCTGGGGTTTGAACCCGCGATGATCAGTTGAGTTCGACGTGTACTAACCACTAAGCCATCTCGGCTTCGTTCATAAAAAATTATATAAATTGTTTATCATTGCTTTTCATTTGAAAGAATTTCAGTACTTTCAGTGCCTTTTTTATAGCTACAAGTTTCGTTTGGTTACCTAGGTAATTGTTACCAGGTTATAGAGTTACTTTCTATCAATTACGATAATAAAACTTATAAATATAATTTTCACCTAAAGCTATCATTTAACTTAACCATTGTTATGAAATTTACATGACTTCTTTATGATTTTTTTATCTTAAATTTGGAAATATGGAAACCGGTTCTTTGCGGTACAAAAAATGCTGATGGTAAAACCTTTAAGCACATTAACATTTTCATAAACAAAATAACATTAATATCCCGTCTCATTTTATGAGTCATTCACAATGCATCGCACATTTTTATGTACTCACACTAAATTTATAGAATTTAGTGTGAGTACATAAAAATGTGAAAAAAAAATCTGACAGAATTCTCTATCGTGTGAACCCACCGTTAAAATAAGGAAAATACATACACATAAACTGTGCCGTTTATCATGTTTCTGGTGTCATGACGCAATCACATCGTGTAGGCGTGTCGCCTACATTCTCTCGGAATGCCACCACTTGCCACGTCAATGGACCAACAGCCACTCAGAACACTTTGAAGCTGTCAAGCTTTTACACCACTTAGTGGGAAAATAAGTTCTCTATATAAGATGCAGTAATCATAATGTTTATTAACCGAATTCAAAAAGGAGGAGATACTTTTAAATCTATCATTGATTAACTGATTTTGAAATTTATTTTTTGTTTGAAAGGATATGCTTAGCTTAGTTCCGTAGATATTCATCTAAATCGGTTCACTGATATAAAAATATATAACTCTAAGGTAAGGACTGACTGACATAGTGATCTATCAACGCACAGCTCAAACCACTGGACGGATCGGGCTGAAATTTAGCACGCAGGTACATAGATGTTTTAAGGTAGAAGGATTTATATAATTATACCCCCAAGGGAATAAAATAGGGGATGAAAATTTGTATGAAATTTTGTTAATAAATTCTAGTGAATTGTACAAAATATAAAGATAAGTGTCAAATAAGTATAGAAAAAACTTGCCATCTGCGAGCTATTCTGACGTGCGCTGCAAAAACCTTTAGAGTTACACCTATGTAATGTACAATAAAAATCTTTATCCTAAATATTCCTACAAAATAAACTGTAAGCAATTATCGTCAAAAATCCTGCGCAGACGAAGTCGCGAGTACTAGCTAGTATAGTTATAAAATCGAAATAACCGGAAAAATGTGTCGTATATTAAAATTGCGTATTTCGATTTTGAAGTCTCTTATTTTTAAGTCTTAGTTATTTTGTTAGTAGAATCACGAATACTTCTTCCTGATTAACGAATGATTAATTTATTGAAAAAAAAACCGTATTATTCGTTATTTCTCTAAGATAAGACGTCTTTCATAAAGTATGAAAGGAAAGTTATTGTTTTTATATATATTTCTATTTATGTTACAAACAAAAAGTTGATTTTACAATTCGTAGCAATAATTGATAGTCATACATTATGAATAATATCAATCATCGTAACAACATATTTTGGTAATAATCTATATTAATATTATAAAGAAAAAATATTTGTTTTTATGAAAGTGTATGTGTAACGAATTCAAAAATTACTAGACCGATTGTGATAAAAATTTACAGGTACGTAGTTCACATACAGACCGGTTGGCGCTGTGGTTACAACTGACTGATGCACTAACAGTCGCCGGGTCGATCCCCGATCACGGTAATTACAGATGGTATTGGTTAAAGGGATTGTCACGGTCTGGGTGTTTGTGTTGAGTGTTTCCGGACCTTCGACACAGCATCATGGGATCCTAATGGGGAGCGTTGAGTGTGATGAGTTTAATTTTTACATGTCTTAAAAAATTTAAACACACGTTAAACGCGTGTTCATAAAATCCTGTACTATAGTCTATTTTTCTTTACTCGTCCTATTTGGTAACAATACCAGGAACGATAATCACGAATTTTCGAACATTATTTGTCTTGATGATTTTTCATTATAAAAAATGATTCAGTTCAATCATTCGGTCGACAAATTCTCGTCTCTAACTCTTATGTGTGGTGAGCAATACGCCATTTTTGTTTTCTAAATAAGACAAGTTATGAAAAATAGGCTATACAAATCCGCATCTAACGATAGTTTTGAGTTAAACATTCTTTAGACATAGTTTAATTATGTATGAACATACGCTTAGGTATTTTTAATATATGCGTAAAACATATTTTAGCTGACAAATATAACGTGCAGTGGCGTGCACAGAGTTTTTAGACAGGGTAGGCAGAATATTTTGAAAGCATACTTACCAAAAATATTCACTGCATTTTGTTTAGGTAATTGCAAAATAATAATATTTACAGCAAAAATGGTCGCTAGTTGTGCGTGTACGGAACTATACAGAATTTTTAGACTCTTTAATTATTAGTAAATTAAATCAACACGCCTATATTTCAGTAAGAATAATATGAATCATAATGTTCTTTATTGAATTTACGATTGACTTTTATTTTACTCTTGACGTTCATATAATAAGTTACTTTATAATTTTACACGTGGTGTAGCAATTTTGACAAAATTTTAAACAATGACTAATTTTTAAACACGGTTTAGTTAGTCACATGTTAAACATGGTTTTATTTCATCACTTATAGTAAAACTGTAAATGTTTTAAAAGGACATAGGCTGCTTTCAATCTCGAAAAAATACGTAGTAAACGGAACCGCGATGTAACCGGATTCCTCGCGGGTGAAGTCGTTATTAATTTTATAATCATAAATAACAAAATACATTAAATTCAATAAATTCAAATACTAGTTTAATTAATTGAAAAAAAAAATAAAAAATCTGCGTAACAAGACCATCCGCAGTCAGCTACAAGTCATCAGAATCATTACTAACTTACTAACCAACTTTAAATAGATCGTAAAATATAATTCTGATTGTAAAACGTAATGGGAAACCTAAAAATATTTTTTAAATACCTATTCAACGATATGGGGTATCGAAATAGTTCTTCGATTTTCATTTTCTTATATTTCAGATTATGGCGTCCAAATTGATTTCGATTTTTTTTTCCAATTTTTTGGTTTATATGACGTCGCGCTGTCATGACGAATCAAATCATATATTAAAACCGGTCCACGCGTTTCGAATGCACAAACCCATATACTTACATAGACTGATAAACACATTACCCTACTTAGCGTCGTGCAGTCGGGTAAAAATTATTGCACAATTAATAACCGTTTATGCTAGCAATGTGCCAGTATTTCCTAGTTGATAATTTCGTAATTTTATTTAGATTTTATAAACGAAAATCAAATATACGCATTAAATCTCTAAAACTGTTACTACAAGATTTAAGCGTTTCGACTACAAGCTTGGAGAGAAATAGAAATAGATGCTTTGCCTGTCCCATTCATCGTTTTGACCCGACATCTGAAGAATACTTATATATATATTTAAAAGATAATATATATATTTTAAAAGCATAGAGAGAAAGAATAAATAATCCATACTAATATTTTAAATAGGTAAAATTTAGCTGTAACTTAGTTAATCTCTGAAACTACTGATCGAATTGGAAAAAAAATAATTGTCACGTCAAGGCTGCTTCTACGCCTCTGGAATTACAAAAACACTGTAGAATAGACTAGAAACAGGTGGAGTCGGGGTTAGCCGATTCATTAATTTACAAAAATCAATATTTTAGTGTTTTAAATAGTTAAATAAACAATTTCTAATTACACCTATTTCCAACACTGTCTTATTATATGAGTGGCCTAACCATCAACCAGTCAGTTTATTGAATACTGTAAAAGACGGTATCGCTGCATACTGTTTAGGTCGTTAGTTGAGGCTAGGCTGTTTAAGCTAGTTACCTACGACATAGATGTTTTTTTAGAATACGTTTTGCCATGCATGTCAATGACACGAATATTATGCTCGTATCGTATGTCGAATGTTACGTTGAAAACCATCGTAGTATCGATTCATACTGTCAAGAATTGTAACCACTACTATTTGTCTGAAAGTGAGATTAAACTCGTTAAATAATTTGTTAAATACCATTTTTTATATAAATATATGTTATGTTCATATTATTAGTTAGCTAGATTGACTTGTTGGTCCAAATATGCTCTCGACTATTATACTCGATCGACAGCTGGTTGCTAGGTAACGTCGTCAAAATTGGTTGGCAAACTAGAAAATAATCGAAGTGGTCGGGCGCATGTATGTTTTCTCACGATATTTTCTGTCACCGCCGAGCACGAGATGAATTTAGACACAATTTTCGCACCTGAAAAATCGACGTGATCTAACTAAGTCATCTCGTCCAGAAATAGAAATAGAAATTTTCTCAATAACTTGATAAAACTTTAAACGCAGGCTTCACAACACTTTACCCTTTTTATCTTCTCAAGTTCAGATAGTCTTTATCTATAGTTTATCTTTTCTCTACAAAATCATTAATCTATATATTAATACGTAAAGCAAAAACTTTTTATCGCTTTTTATGAAATTTCGCACACTTATAGCCTATATAATGGAGTGTAAAATGTTAATATATATATTTAATTATGTATAAAAATACATTAAGTCTATAAAACTATTAAGTAATTTGTCACACACACGCACCCAATTTTTTATGTTCAAACTTATAATTTCAATGAATATGCTCGAATTTCGACCACTAGACGACCACTAGTGACATTAAATGTGAAAATCAATCGAGTATTGGTCGAGAACAATTCGTAAGGGGCTAACGTATGACGTTACCTCTAACGGCCACAATAACTATAAAAACCTGATTCCACTTTGTTTAACAGCGACACTTATGGGACACCATGGGGTTTCATGGTAGCTGGGATTAATAGTGATTTATAATTACTTCAGTATTAAATGGCTTTTAAAGTAAGTGCTGTTTTGAAAATAAAAATTATTACGACAATCGTGTTGATTCAAAGTGCTTATTTTATTACTAAAAGCAACTATACACTTAATTGTTTGAAATAACTTGAATGAACGTACTAGCAATTTTTTCTTGATAAAATAATCTCTAACATATTACTTATTGTATTTTTAAAACTAAGAAAATAATAATTATATTAGATATATTAGTATTTTATTTACCATCAATAACATTACCAATAATTTATTTTCATATAGAATACGACTTGGTTCAGCACACTATAATAATTATCTACGTAATTATGTAAATAAAATTAATTTTATGATGAGTATGAAAAATACCTACAAAATGTTTGATTTTATGAAACTTCATAAGCATTAGTTTTATTATTTTTATTACTTACAATTTTACATTTTAATAGCAATAACGCCTGTTGATATATTTTAGTAAATTGCATGTATAAAGATTTAAGTAAGAAAATAAAAAAAGGGGTGGGACTTTCATCATAACGTTAACGTACAAAATACAATTAAATAAAACGTTAAGAACACTTCATTGGTTACATCTATACTAATATAAAGAAATAGCGATGTTTTTTTCCTGAGTTAACTTTTATATTAAAAGTTAACTCAGGAATCATTGAAGCTTTTTTAAAAATTATAGTATAATTTAAAGTTACATTATTCTCTAGAACATCTATGTTCATAGTCTATATTTTATGTACTACATTCTACATCACCACGAGCGAAGCTGCGAGAAAAAGCTACTCAAAAAAATAAAACTATAGTTCCAATACGATATTTTCCATGCAATAAACTGTCGCTTAATCCTACGCAAATATTTACTAATAAAAATAGTGTAATACTTTTATTCTAGTATTGTGTTTTAAAGTATGCGTACATTTACAATTCATGTTATCTTGTTTCGCGTTGGGGGAACATTTTGTGCAAACGTCGGAAGAAATACTCTGACATGTGAACATTTTGTTTTAAGATATACATCCACATATATTTGCCTATTCAGTCAAATAATGTACTAAGGTAGAGAGTTAGACCTTCAGCTCAGACGCGATCGCGGGGGAGGGGAGAAGTCACAGGGACATGAGCCCCCCCAAATCGTTCACGCTAAGTGAAAAATTGTTTAAAAAAAAAAGCCAATTTTATAAAAAAGTCAATCCTAACCGCATGCATTTTATTTAGAAAATTCTGTGAACCCAATGAAGGGTGCGATGTCAGAAAAATCATTTGCTTAAGACGTGTAAAAACTTGGTTGAAAGCAAACAATAAAGTCTAATTCACTCTTTATATCTTACTAGTTGTCCTTACGATTTCACCCGCGTTTATGGTTACTGCTTCCTATGAGTCGTAGCGTGATGTTCCTCAGTAAATAAAATCTAACACAAAAATATTTTTTCAATTCGAACCAGTACTTTCTGAAATTAGTACACTCAAATAAACTCTTCAGCTTTTTAATATTAGTAAAAATGCTTAGTGACCAATTTAACAAAATTGTAGGCTGCGGCTGCATTTGCTTCAGCTCATATACGGGCTGGCTCTGTTGGAGTTATTACACTCTCACAGAAAATCAGCGTGATGTAGAACATATCGCTGGTTTGCAAGAATATCGTAGTAATTCAAAATTGTAAGAAATAGAACTAAGTATGTCAGAAGACAATAAATCTTTGATATTCAAAAAGAGTTGCAATGATGAATTTTCTTTCAATCAATAAAGTAATAACATCAAGGAATCGTTTAAATTTTGCAGCTATGCACCAATACATTAATAAAGAAATTAAAAAAACCGATTCCCTCAAATTTATCATTTTAGTTGCATCGATATTCTTGAAAAGCAGCGATATGGTTGTCTCATACACTGAGTAAGAAAGCCGGAAGTCGAACCTAATCCTCTCATCTAATCCTTTCCTTACTTTATTTTCGTCTCGGAATTTGGAATTCCCTTTTAAGCTTGTAAGGCATTTATGGCTTACCTAGTGCTGCATATATTCATTTGTGGCGATGATCCTTTGACATCGGCTGAATCGCTAGTTCGTTTGTTCGCTATTTTCGTAAATAAAAATCTAAAGAGAAGTAAGATCTTTTTATTCTTGTTAATAGATGTGTTTGGTCAGCACTGGGATACAGATTGTAATTTATGTTTAGCATTTTAGTTATTTTATTTTAGGATCTCCAACAAAAGATACACACCAAAAAAATTAAAAAAGGAACAATGTTACTTTAGCACAATATGTGTGCTCCTTCAATTATAGGGGACCACAGCAATATGAGCAATATAAATTATTAACATTTTATAAATAGAAATGAAGAAACTGTTTCGAATTTCAAGTGCGCTCCATGTTTTGCAATTTATACAATAATCTAAAATACAGATATTAGATAACATATTAAATAAATCAATCAACTTTTAATTCATTATACCTTTTATCAAAAAAGAAAAGAAAAGATCGATAAATACTTCTTCAAACAAATTTATTAAGAATTGGTTTGACATCCTTAGACGCCATTTTCTCAAAATGAAGTCCGTGTGGCTTGACTCAGTATTGCTTATCGGCGTCCATATATACTCGAACAGAAACACATTTCATAACGCTACAGTTATTGGGACGTTATTTAAAAAGTTAGAAGTGTACGGAACCGCCGGGAATTCAATAAAACAATAAATTGTATTGATGCAAGTACAGTAATTTCGAAACTTCAAGAAATACTTCGAGAAACCGCCAGTGTAGCTTAAGATTTATATGTTTTTATTTCATACCAGTACCTACAGAGTCTAATAATATTTTAGACCTTAAGAGTCCTTTATAAATTTTATTATTAATACTCTAACTTAATAACTCGACACTAAGTTGAAACCTTAACAAGTACGTATTTAAAGAAACACACATGTATGCGAAACACCTAAATCTATACTAATATTATAAGATTGAACGTGCATACACTTATGGGTATTATATAACAAAGAATTGTATTTCATAGCTATTAACAATATGAATTGAAAGTTTGGTTGTTTTTTTAACCTATGTACATTAATATTATAAAGCTGAAGCGCGTATTGATTTGATGAATACCATATTTTCTAGAAATATGTCCATGTTTTTAAGATCATCGATAAATCTGAGCTTGTAATTTATAATAATATACAGTTATATAAAATTACTGAGTATAGTAAAAAGTAAAGTAACAGACTGTATATGTCCCACTGCTAGGCTAAGTCCTCCTCTCCTAATAAGGAGAATGTTTTTAGAGCTTAATCCACCACGCAGCTCCACTGTGAGTCGAAGATAAAATTTCTCCCGGCACATGCAGGTTTCCTCACGATAACTTCCTTCACCGCAGAGCTCAGGATGAATTTAAATACAAATTTAGCACGTGAAAACTTAGCGGTGCTAGCCGGGGTTTGAACTCACAATCATCTGTTGAGATCGACGAGTTCTACCACTACGTCATCTCGGCTACTAGGCCATCTCGGCTCATATACTGAGTATAGCTGTTAGCAATTTAGCGTTATCATTCATATCACAAACAAAAATAACAAAGTCCTCTCCGACGTAACCCGCAAACGCAGCAGCGGAGATAAGCCATCTCATTAATAAGCGGGACCTTTGTCCCGCTGCGGGACATCATTTCGAGCAATCACTCTTACATATAATGAGGGTGTTCTTATATATATACAGTTATACATATGATGGAGTTAAGCCTATTAATAATTTTATTAAAACGTTTTATTTACGACTAGCTGCCCCTCGCGGATTCACAAGAGTTTATGGTTCTTATGAGTCATAGCGTGATGTAATATAGCCCTAAGCCATCCAAAATAAATGGGTTATCAAAAAAAGATTTTTTTCAAATAGGGTCTGTACCTTCAGATATTACCCCCTACATACAAACTTATAAACAAATAAATAACGCATCACACTGAACGGCCCCCATTAAAATCTCATGACCTTGTGTCGGAGATCCGAAAACACTCACAACACTAACACAAACACCCAGACCACGACAAACACCTATATGGCCAACGTTTGCCGTGAACGGGGATCGAACCCGCGACCGTTAGCGCTTTAGTCAGTTGCAGTGACCACTGCGCCAACGAGTTTGTGAACACAAAATTTTACTCTTTTTATAATATTAGTATATTTATTACTTCTCGTAAAAATCCCCGACAAATTAAGCACTTTCTCGTTTTTGGAAGTCATTTAATATAATGCAAACAAGATCGCGATTATCAGTTAGTACATACTGATTATTTAAATCAAAACTTCAGAAATACATATATACAATAATATTTAAATTTATTTCTTTATTATCATAATTTAAATTTAACGTATAAATGATTAAGGTTAAACTTAAAAAAATATATAGCAAAGTTCAAAAAGATTATAAAGAAACGTTTGTGCGTTAGAGGATATTAATTTAAAGATTTTGTAGATGATGGCACGTCATGGGAATAACGCAATCGCTTCCAGACTACCTCAATATATTAAAAAAAAAGTCTCGCTGAGTTTCTTTCGCGGTTTCTTCTCAGGTCTGAGGTTTTACTTTTCCGGAACCATGGTAGATTCATTTTATTGACGTTCAAAATGAGAATCTCAATTCCTAATGTTTAATAAAAAATATTTTGATTTTTATTATTTTTAATTAATAAACGAAAGAAAAAAAATTACTTCTATATATTTATATATTTATGTATCAAATATATCTTTTATATATGGATGCTGATAAGCAATAGTGTGTCAACCCACAAAAAATCTAAATCGGAGATATTGATGTATTTTGATACTAAATAACCTATAGAACATTATTAAATAAAAGTCATGTAAAGTAAATAAGTACGGAAAAAAGTTACTTCATTAATTGTTTCGAATTTCAAGTGTGTTCCATATTTTGCAATTTATACAATAATCTCAAATATTTGAAGAACTTTTTATTAGATAATATATTAAATATATCAATCTACTTTGATTTCATTATAACTTTTATCAAAATAGAAAAGAAAAGATGGATATATGCTTCTTTAAACATATGTGTTAAGAATAGTTTTGACACCTTTTTCTCAAAATGAAGTCCGTGTGGCTTAACACAGTATTGCTTATCAGCATCCATATGTATGATAACTCTCTTACAATAGATCTCTGTCAGTAACCCCAGATGTAATAGAGATTATTTATTAGAGATATATATAGGTGTAGGTAAAGTAAATATGTTCTATTTTATCTCAAAACGATTTAACTATAAACTGAAAGAACTTTATAGATAAAAATTGATAAAATCAACGAGTAAAGGAAATGCGAAGGGCATTAAAACGAATTCTGCGTGCGTGCGCGGAAAACGGATGCGAGGTGAAAGTTGAGGGAAATTAGGTTTATAAGTTAGCCAGTTACTGCACTACCTGTTGGAGCCAATACGTGCAACTGAAGTGAACTTTATAGAAGATGATACTTAGAAAATTATCAAAAATATTTCCTTAAAAAAAGGACTCTGTATTAATTGTTTTTAAAAGAGTATCTATTTCTTTTCTTGATGGTTCTTCTCGGTAGAATCTGCTTTCCGAACCGGTGGTAATTTTTTTTAGATATACTAAAAGACTAATTTGTAAATTGACGATTCAAAAGCGCTTTTAAGCCTATTTGAATAAAGTACATTTTGATTTAAAAAATTGAAATAAGTAAGGTTATTGAAAAACATAAACTTTAAAACTAAATTACGGTATTGCATTTGCTGGGATGAGTTACTAATTTCGGTTATTTTGATTTAAAAACAAAACTAATAAGCTAATTTTGATAGAATTTGTATGTGACCATTCTGTATCGATTCGAATAAAAAAAAAATCAAAATCGATTAGGAAGACTGTCTTCCTTTTTTAAAGTCGTTTGAAAAAAAATAAACTTAAAACCATAAACGCGAACGAAACCGCGCGGGGTAAATACTTTGTAACACAATAGCATCAAAAATACGTACAAAGGCAGTCTTAACATTTCCTAGAGCGTTCTAAGAACAGTTTTATTTATGGTTCTGCAACAGTCATATTTCGTTGTCTATTTTCAACTACCTTGAAAAAGTAGAAAGTTTTCAGTTTGTAGAATATATTTTTTTAGTGTGTGATACCTTATAACTCCATCATATCTTAACTAAATTTGAAAATTCTTACTTTGTTTGAAAGGACATATTTTGAAATTGGTCCAATAGATTTTTTTAATGTCTGAAACTATCCGATTTGAAAAATTATTTTTTACTTTGGATAGCCCGTTTATTGAGGAAGGTTATATGTATTATTACATCAGGTTACGACTCATAGGAGCAAAGCAGGAACCATAAAGCCGAGTAAAACCGCACGGGCAACAGGTGTTACAGACAATCAAAAACTGTCCTAAATTATCACAAGTAATCGATGTTTTTTTTTAATTTAAGTATACATATTTAAGCTTGAATGCTTTTTTAGAATAGCTTTGAAATTTATTTTTTTATTTGTATGATTCTTTCTACTATAACTTCAGTCAAATTTTTTTTTTCTCTATTAATATATTTTGGTAATGTTACTCTATAAATATCAACTAAAAGTATTACGAATTTTAGGAGTTTCTCATGTTACGCGACAATTACACTTATAAGTTTTGCTTTCAGACTTTCATAAAATTTACATAAGTCGTTTATCATTGCTTTACACTTGAATGATTTTTAGTGAGCATTAAAAAAATAAAAAAAATACATTATTAAAAAAGACACGCACAAGGACTTTTACAAGCTCTTTTGAATCGTCAATACAGAAATAAAGGATAAATAAATAGATGAATTTACCAACAGTTCGGAATGTAGATTCTACCAAGAAGAACAAGCGGGCAAATATAGCGTATTTCTAGCCATCCATTATTTTTTTTCGGGGTATTGTTACCATAGTAACAATACCCCGAAAAAAAATAATGGATGTGTGACCATAGTGATACAAATATATTAAATACCCTGTGTGAATCCAGCTCATACTAAATCCAAGCATCTTTATCATGTATATAATCTTTATTATTATTATATATATATATATATATATATATATATATATATATATATATATATATATATATATATATATATATATATTTATATATAATATATATATATATATATATATATATATGCAATAATTCATCATCATCATCTCCCTAGCATTTTTCCCGGTTACACCAGGGTCTGCTTTCTATTCTAGTCCAGATATTGACGAGTTACTGATTTTTGCACAGAGCGACTGCCATCTGACCTCCGCAACCCCTGAGGGCAAGCCAGTAACCATTTAGACTAGAATAATTTTCCTACTACGAGTAACGATCATTATCAGGTGATTGTGATAACAACCGGGACCGACAGCTTTACGTGCTCTCCAAGGCACGGTGGGGAGACCCACAAGGACAAACACCCAGACCTAGGAACAAATATTTATACAACTATAAATATCTGCCCCGAGCGAGAATCGAACCCGCACCCGTCGGCGTTAGAGGTACATTCAGCACCACTATACCAGAGCGGTCAATATATACAATAATTATTTTCGATATTAATAGTTTTCGTAACTACTTCCGACGTATCTACTACCACATTACAGAGTTATTTTATATCACTTACGAAAGTCAGACGTACAATTGTAATTCACTCCTTAGACTATACACGCAATTGTTTAAGCAGACGTTTACATTCTCACAGTATGAGATCATGTCTCTGAGAATATTTTGAGAACACAATAAAGAATCGATTGAAATATATAGGTACCTACATATTCTGTTATACTCGATTGTAATTAATTGTCGAGCACTCAACTATCGATCATAGTAGATTCTACCTCAATATAAATATTCTTTACAGTTTTGATCCTTACTTACAAATGCGAGAACTGTGTGTTAAGCAATCACGTCTAAACCACTATATTTAAATTAAATTTCGTACAGAGATAGTCTAGAGCTTTAGATAGGACATGGGCTACTTTTACTGCGAAAAAAGGAAGGGGTGAAATTTTGGTAAAATTATAATATTAAAAATAGGGGTATATAATCCTTTGCAGACGAAGGTGCCATCTAGTACTATATTCGAGTAGATATCAATACTGTAACTATACTGTAGTGTCGGTAATTGCAAGTAGAAGATTGAACCCGATAGACGGAATTGGGCCCCCTGACTATATCGCCGGTTTGCAAGAATATCGTAGTAACTCAAAATTTTAACAAATAGAACTAAGTATATCAAAAGACCATACCATACATAGTGAATATTCTTTGTTGTTTTATCATGAAAAGAGTTGCGATGATGAATTTTCTTTAAATCAATAAAGTTATAACATCAAGGGATCGTTTAAATTTTGCAGCTAAGCACCAACGCTTTAATAAAGAAATTTAAAAACCCCATTCCTTAAAAATCATCAATTTTAGTTGCATCGATATTCTTGAAAAGCAGCGATATATCATTTTAGTAATCGGTCTGTGTTATGTACAAGGAGTTTTTCAAATCGGCATGGTTAATTTTGAGATAAGCACATTATAAAAATACAATCTATTGTTTCATTTATTAACTAGTTTTTTTCTCGCGACTTCTAAATACTATCCTTACTATAAGTGCAAAAATAATTCGGTCTGTGTGTTACACAATCATGCCTTAACTACTGAATCGATTAAAATGTAATTTGGTACATATATATAGTCTAGAACCTGAGTAAGGACAAAGGCTTTTGATCCCGAAAAAATGCACGCGCACTGTGGGAATGCGATGTAAACCGAATTCCACGCGGACGAACTCGCGGGCGAAATGCTAGCACGTCATAAATATCACGCTATAACCTATAAAAGAAACAATAACCAATAACACCAAGCACTGAAAACGCGAACAATAACGCATAGAGCAAAATAAAACAGCAAATACAATTCAATCAAAAACATTTCAAGCTATTTCAAGAGTGTTTCCAACAAACATGTTCGTGCAAGTTCGTTAGAATACATCGCTTTTTGTTTCAAAGCCCATAGATTTCAACGTTAAACAATAATGAACCACTCAAGCCGGCTTTGCGACACACTGCTGGGTACATAAGGGCAGCGTTGAATTTAATAGGTTTAATATTGGTGCTTGTGCGTAGGCGATTCTATTCTGGGCCTAGATGATGCCACATTAGGGCTGCCAGATAATAAACGAAATAAATAATAAACGAATCACAGTCAACGACTCCCATTAAGATCTCATGGTCTTGTGTCGGGAGTCCGGAAACACACACAACACTAACACAGACACCCAGACCACGACAAACATCCGTATGGCCAATACAGACGTTTGTCGTGAGCGGGGATCGAACCCGCGACCGTTAGCGCTTCAGTCAGTAGCAGTGGCCACTGCGCCAACGTGTCTGTCAAATGGCCAGATGGCCGGGAAATTCGGGATTGTCCCGGAATTTCGCGTCTTGTCAGGTGTCCGGGAGTTAGATTATACTCTTCCGGATTCCGAATACCTACTAGTTTTCTAGAGAAAGGTATAAAGATTAGTCTATAGGACTCCAACAGTTGTAGTTTTTTTTAGGAATTTTTCTACTTTTTTTAATTTTTTTTTTAAGTTGAACAATTTTGGTAAAAATATAAACATATTTATTACCGTTAGCTTTAAAAGAACTTTGTCTCTCCTGTATGGTTCGGCAGTTCGTATGTACGAGCCAACACATCTAGACCAACGACATATATTTATTAAGTAGTACAATTGGACGCTGATAAGCAATACTGTGTCAAGCCACACGGACTTTATTTTGAGAAAATGAAGTCTAAAGATGTCAAACCCATTTTAGCAAATTTGTTTGAAGACGTATATATCCATCTTTTCTTTTCTATTTTGATAAAATGTGTAATAAATTGAAAGCAGATTGATATATTTAATGTGTTATCTAATAAAATGTTTTCAAATATTTGAGAGTATTGTATAAATTGCAGAAAATGGAACGCACTTAAAATTCGAAACATTAAATTAAGTAACTTTTTTGCGTACTTATTTAGTTTATATGACTTGATATTTGTTTGAATAATGTTATATAGGTGACACAGTATCATAATACATCAATATCTCCAAAATTTGACTTTTTGTGGGTTGACACATTATTGCTTATCAGCATCCAATTATCCTGGTAGTTATGAACCTGGCAACCCTGGACCAAATCAAGCAATATTAACTTCCACCCACTTCGCCTAAGTGTCGTACAGTAGCCTACGTGTTTTTCCAATGTATAAGCCATACAGTTGTAAAAGTTTCATCAAAATCTGTTCGTTAACGTTAACGTTAACGTCTCACAAACTTTAGCAATTATAAAAATAATCTTATTTTGTATCTACATAGTAATACTAGTTAACTTTTAACCCAATTTTAAAACGTAACTCAATTCGGCTGACCTTTTACCGTTCCGTTCCGGTTCCGTTACCAAAGGATGGCAACATCGACTCAGCCTTTTTCGTATGTCAGTCAGTCCGTACGTATCGTAATAAGTAGCTATTAAAGTTTTACATTACATAGCGAATATTCTATTAAATAATAAGACAACTGTAGGAAAAATATGGTTATATATCTTTTCAAGGGTAGTCCACTTGACGTAGTTTGTTGATTTTAATTTGTTTTCTTTATGACAGACACGTTGGCGCAGTCAGTGTAACTGACTGAAGCGCTAATGGTCGCGGGTTCGATCCCCGCTTGCAAATGTCTGTATTGGCCATACAGATGTTTGTCGTGGTCTGGGTGTTTGTGTTAGTGTTGTGTGTGTTTCCGGACCCCCGACACAAGGTTATGAGATCTTAATGGGGGCCGTTGAGTTTGATGCGTTTATTTATTTATTTATTTATTTTTCACATCCAAAATCGTTTTTACTTTTATTGTTACAAATTTTTATGTTTTACGTACATACAAATATAGTCTGATAAACGCATTACTTTGCGTCACGTAGTCGAGTAAATACTACACCTTTTTCCAGTTATCGAAGGCTTCATAATTTGTAGTTAGATATTTAAGTCAAATAAAAAATTTCATTTTAAAAATATATTATTGTATGCATGAAAAACATATGTATTAACAAAAGCCAGTCCGTATGTCACTCAAGTATTGCAATATCATGCTCAGTACCGAGCACAAATGATATTCTTTATTTATATATACTTTACATAGCATAAATCTTTTATTCGTTGAATGTCGTTGGTTCATATCAGGATTTGTGTCAGGATATACATTTGTACATATTTTATAATAAAGAATAAAATACATTCGTATATGAACTAATATATCTTTAAATTGTGTGAAATGCTTCGAAAGAAGACTAGTTAGATCTGGTTCAAAACTAGTTATAGCCAGTTACTAGATTTGAACTAGATTTAAGTTTTGGTGTACAATCGTCTAAAGAGAATATATCTATACTAATATAATAATAAAAAATTGTAACTTTGTATCTAAGGGGTACCTCTGAAACTACTAATTCGATTATAAAAAAATATTTTTGCGTTAGATAGTCCGTTTACTGTGAAAGGTTTAATAATAGGCTATATTACATAACGCTACGTCTCAAGAGAGCGAATCTGTAACCATAAACGCGAGTAAAAACGTAAGTGACAAATAAAGGTTTTATATGTAAATACATATAACTCAAAGGTGACTGACTGATTGACTGACATAGTGATCTATCAACGCACAGCACAAACCACTGGACGGACTGGACTGAAATTTGGCAAGCAGGTAGATGTTATGACGTAGGCATCCGCTAAGAAAGGATTTTAATTATTTCTACCCCCAAAGGGGTTAAAATAGGGGATGAAAATTTGTATAAAACTTTGTCTATTTTAAACCGATTAGGCTAAGACTTTGCATGCATAAAACTACTATGACATAGGCATCAGACATCGCAGACGAAGTCGCGAGCATCAGTTAGTCTATTATATAAATATAGAATATTATATAAGAATATACAAAGAAGTTAAAACAAGATATAACCAGTTATTTCTGGTTTCGACAAATAACTAGGAAGCCCCTTTAAATGCTTTTCGCTTTTAGCCATGTAGAAGTGTATTCAGCAGAAAAATGTTCTCCTCATTATTTGTGTTTTAACGAGTTGCATCAACAAGCGAAATGAAAAAAAATATTCTTCATAAATTCCCTGGGCATCCTTTGATTACCCAGATGAATATACTTTGACCAAGTATTAAGCTTTGTTCACTTTCATTTTACGGACAATTATGAATATGAATGCTAATTAGTGTTACTAGGTTTAATAATAGTTCCAATTTGAATTTAAATATAGTCTTGTAGTGATGTTTTATGTGGATGTTTAATATCAAACGCGAAGATAAATATATTTACAAACTTTTTACCCGACTGCGCGGTGCAAAGGAAGGTAATGTTTATCAGCCTATGTACGTGTGTTTATATCTTTATGGCACTATTTAGAACAAACGCGTAAGACGATTTTGATATACCCAGCGTTTGATTCGTCGTGTCGGCGCCAATGTCATTAAAAGTATGGAAAATTTGAAAAAAATCAAAATTACCAATGTTGGACGCCATTATGTGAATAGATATTTAAAAATCATATTTAGGTTTGTCATATCCTTTTTACAATAAAAATGACTGTTTAAGATCTATAAGGATTTATAGTTGTTTAATAATGACACTCACTTATAGGTTTTTAGACAGAACTGATATTATATTAAAAAAAAATTAAAATCAGTCCACATTTGCGAAGAAATCGTTAAACAAACATAATAAAAATTATATACACAGCCGAACATAGAACCTCCTCCTGCTTATATATACTTATGTATAATTATTTCAATTATTTTGATTTTAAAACCCAACTACAGAACTGATGTTTATGAAATTTCCATGAAACCATTCGGAAAACCCTCAAACAAAGAATTGAGACCCTCCTTTTTGAAGGTCGGTTAACAACAAAAACAAATCAAGTTATTTTCTTTTATTTTTCTCTACTCAACCGGCTAAATCCTTAAATAGGTCCACTAATCCAATTGGGCTATCACAGGCTATTTACCTGGCCTATTGACCAAGGCAGTTAATTAAGAGTAAGTAATTGAAAAGATTAACTTATCCTTAAAAGCCTTTAAGCAAAGGATTGTGATTTAATTAAGTTTTCTACGACAAATTTCGCGTTGGCCTTTTCATTTGATATTTCGTTTGTTTGTAAATTTGTAATGGAATATATTTACATCGTTCTTGTATTTAAATAAATGTCGCTCAAATAATCTTTTAAAATTAGAATATATACATATACATATGACAACAAAAGCGTCCACTTTAGGACGATAAAAATATATTAAATTACTATGTATGTAATAAATCAAAATATACTTTATTCAAGTAGGCTCCCACGAGCACTTTTTAATCGTCAATACATAATAAAATTACATCAATATTAAACCTACCGCCGGTTTTGAACGTAGATTCTACCGAGAAAAACCGGCAAGAAACTCGATTAGGTACAAAAAATACATGTGATTTTAGATGGGGGGAGGCGTAGTACCAAATCTCATCATTTATCACCAGGGCGGAAGGAGGGGGTCTAAACAATTGCTAAAACAACACATGTGATTAATGAACGACCCCTTGAATTGTTATGTTTAATATTTATATTATAACAAAACGAATCTTATCGATGAATTCGATTGTGGTATGTAATAAAGAAATGTTGAGTAAAGATTTAATATTGGTCAATTTTAAATTACAAGGAATTGTTTTCACTTTAAACTAGACTGAAAAAACTGGTCCGTTCTGAATACAACAAAAACGAAAATAGTTTTGAAATTCTAGTCTAGCCTAGACGAGATGATTAGCGAAATTTAGACCTTGGAATTTAATTATTTGCAAGCTATTAACTTTTTCGATGGTCCAGTGAAATAACGTAATTATACTAAAAAAGGTAAATTTTGTTTGTAAGTTTGTTTGTTTTGTATGTAAGGGATAATTTCTGAAATTTCAGTTTATTGAAGAATTATATGCTATATTACATCACGCTACGACTGACAAGAGCGGAGTAGTAAACGCGAGTAAAACCGCGAGGTGCAGCTAGTCTTTAATATGTAGTGTAGTACAATTGTTTACAAGCAATACATTAATTTTACATTTTAAGTAAAATTATCCACAGATTTTTAAGAAGACGAGACAAATATTTGTAAAATAATAAACTCATTTTGGAAATATATAATAGGTATATTCTAGCTTTTACAATTTATTACGAATAAACTCATAAAAAAACTTATTGATAAAATGTTATACGTTACATTTGACAGCAAAAATAGGTTTTAAACATCTATTAAACTCACTTAAACGTATATTAATCTATTTCTAAAGCATGTTTAACTAAAACTGTCTTAGACGCGCGTTTAACGTCTGTTTAAATCTTTTGTAGTAAGGCAGCATATTTTTTAATCTATCTATTTAATTCACATTTCACGTTATGCGTGTAGTCGACGCGTCGAGTGCGGAACATAACGAAATTATATACCGGTTAACATTAACATGCGAAACGGGTATTTCTGACGTCACATGCATCCATGAACGTAAAAACACATATTGTGATACTAATACAGCGCACGCTACGCTTTTAAGCTTGATGGTCTATCATAAGCGCGTCTCACGTTCACTACTGATAGTGGTGTACTGCGACTCCATAATGGACGAAAGAAGACGCCAATGTAGATATCGCAGCCAGAAGCTTAATTAACCGATCAATTACCAGCAGAGACTGGTGTGCCGAGGTTTCGGAGACGAGCAAGGATGCCTCCGTTTTGTTACGTCAATACGTAGAGGCTCCTCGTAATGCTGTAACGAGTAAGTTAGGTTACTTTCTTTTTAGAAATTCTATTTAATAAATAAATCCTGACTTTCTTCAGAATGAATAAAGTGCTGAGCGACAGAAGTTTAAGTCTAGCCCTGAGATTACGAATAGTGTGTTGTTATATTTTCTCAGTACTTTTATATGGCATGGCAGAACACTGTAAAGAAATTGCCTTTGAGATGTGGATCTATCGCCGCATTTTGAAGATCTCGTGGTGTGACCGAATAAGCAATGTAGAGATCCTTTCAAAATTAAACAAAGATATAGAGCTCATGAACACCATAAAGCACAGGAAATTGGCTTATTTCGGTCACATCATGAGAAATAAAAAGTACAAAATACTCCAACTAGTAATCCAGGGAAAAAATCGCCGGTAAACGTGGAGTTGGGCGGAAACGCCATTCTTGGCTGAAAAATCTGCGGGACTGGTTTGGCTGCAGTACCACCACACTGTTTCGAGCAGCGGCTTCGAAAGTGAAAATAGCCATGATGTTGTCCAACCTCCGATAGGAGTGGAACTTTAAGAAGAAGAAGAAATAAATCCTTCTTAATATGCAGCTCAGACTACAACCTTGCTTTACAAGAGACATGCTAAGCATCTTCTAGTCCACGCGAACGCAGTCGCGGGCACAGCTGTAATGAAAACCAATCCTGTATATGGAAGAATTCTCAGAAAGTACTCCATATCAAGAGTCGATGATCCATACTATCTATTCTAATATTATAAATTTTGGTTGTAAGTTTGTATGTAGGGGGTAATCTCTGAAACTAATAATCCGATTTAAATAATTCTTTTTACGTTGGATAGTCCATTTTGGAAGATTATAAGCCATCTCTCACGGGAAGACTCAGCTCCGCAGCATACGCGGTTAGGAAAGTTCGTCAACTAACCAACGTTGATACAGATCGATTAGTATATTTCGGTTATTTTCATAGTATCATCTCCTATGGTTTGATGCTATGGGGTAGCGCTTCAGATGTTAATACAGTTTTTATTTTGCAAAAAAGAGCTATTTGTAGTATTTATAATTTAGGAGCTCGGAAATCCCTTCGAGATGTTTTTAGTAAAGTAGGTATACTAACGGTTGCGTTACAGTATATCTATAACAATATTATACATATCCATACTAATATTGATTTTTTTGAGAGAAATAGTGTCTCGCATTGTATTAACACAAGAAGAAAGGACAAACTCATAACACCAAGCTTTCGACTTCGCAAAGTAAATGTTTCCTTTCTGGGGCAAGGTGTCCGTTTTTATAACAAAATACCAAAGAAATTTTTGCAGTTGTCAATCAATAAGTTTAAATTGTATATTAAAAATTCTTTAATAGCTAAAGCATATTATTCTATACAAGGTTATATAGATGATAATAATGCATGGATTTAGTATAGATGAATTTCATATAGCATGTTTAATATAAACATTTGTAATTTTTAAAATGTATATACTTAATAACACAATTTTAAAAGAGTACCCATCGAGTTTCTTGCCGGTTCTTCTCGGTAGAATCTACATTCCGAGCCGGTGGTAGCTTTTCCTTAATTTAAGTACTTTTTGTTTATTTTGACGATTCAAAAGTGCTTTTAAAAGCCTACTTGAATAAAGTATTTTTTGATTTTGATTTTTGATATAACACGCAAGTGAATTCGCGAGTAGCTGCTAGTTTCAAAATTTCTTCGCAACGCTACGTTCAACCCGACCATTGAAAATATACACCTTATCACAATGAAATTTCCCTAAAGGCACATACCTCTTCGATTGGTTGGTATTAATTTTTCTAAATATACATGAGCGGAACTCCCCGGGGTATTGAAAGGTAGTTGAACAAACCGTTTACATATATATTCTAGTTTTTATTAGCGGCTAACGTACTAAGACTTCTGTTCTTATGTAAGTACATATAAAAATATGTAAACTTGTCTTAATATAATGCAAGGATTATACGTTGATGTTGTGTTGCGAATTGTGAACCGAGAGTGCCTAGTGGTTAGAACACGTCGATCTTTACCGATGATCGCGGGTTCAAACTCCGGCTATCACCGCTGATTTCGCAAGTGCTAAATTTGTGTTTAAATTCATCTCGAGCTCGGCGGTGAAGAAAGACATCGTGAGGAAACCTGCATGGGTCGGGAGAAATTCTGACACATGTATATCCGCCAACCCGCAGTGGAGCAGCGTGGTGGATTAAGCTCTAAACCTTCTCCTAAATAGGAGAAGAGGCCTTAGCCCAGCAGTGGGACACATACAGACTGTTACTTTACTTTATTTATTTTATTGTCAAAATACCTATAGTTATACAGTATCATTGACCTTAATTAGCCTTTTGGTAAACCCTACATACAAAACAGTACTGTAAAAATGCGATTATCTGAAAATAAAATCAATTTCTGTTCCGAAACATCACTGAAGCTGAACTCGCTTAGTATTCAACATAGCACGGTGACACTAAAATTGATTTTCATCGGACACCGGAGTCGTGTTAAGAGCGAACAAAGGGACGACCGACACAGAGAAACAAGTTAATAATAGACACTTATATTATATGTATATAAAAATAAACTAGAAAAAAGCCGATTACAAGAGTATTTTTTATATATCATTCTTTTACAATTGAAAGAATTTACTATAGGTGCCTTTACATAGCTTACTTTTTGGCTAGTTCGCCTATTAGATACATTTGAAAAAAACGTGAGATGTACTCGTATATGAGTAAGCGGTTATTACATTTCTACCCTCAATAATTTGACATGTAATTGGATGCTGATACGCAATAATGTGTCAACCCACAAAAAGTCAAATTCGGAGATGTTAATGTATTTGGTTATTGCGTTACCTATTTAACATTATTAAAAAAATTCAAGTCATCTAAACTGTATAAGTACGGAAAAAAGTTTCTTAATTTAATGTATCGAATTTGAGGTGCGTTCAATATTTTGCAAATTATACACTAATCTCAAGTATTTGAAAACTTATTATTATGTAACACATTAAATATATCAATCTGCTTTTAATTCATTATACCTTTTACCAAAATAAAACAGAACAGATATACGTATAATATATACGTCTTCAAACAAATTTTGTTGAGAATAGCTTTGACATCTTTAGACGCCATTTTCTCAAAATGAAGTCCGTGTGGGTTGACACAGTATTGCTTATCAACATCCAAATATTCGAGCGTTGTTTCGCGAAGCTGGCGGACTCTTAATATGTATTCATTATGTCCCCTTCAATCAGTAAATGGACTTCCTGAAATTGTGCTTTGTTCATTCTAATGTAAAGACGGAATTCGTCTTCGTCCCTCTAATTCTATAAGATAAAATTCGCTTACATCTAGTCTCTGTTTAGGGTGAATCCAGCATCTTCTTTTTTTGCTCTCTAAAAGTGTTATCAACGATAAAAATAGAAGGTCTTCTTGTAAATCACAGTCAGAATCAAAATCATACATTTTTACGAGCAAGCTCTGCATTAATTTGATAAATACTGCTTACAAAACGTCAAAACATTAAACGTCAGAGCGCGTCCCGATACGACACATTAGTGTGTACATCCACCGTCACGACACAATGCGCATCAACACACGAACCGTAGTGTATTTCTGTTATTTAGTGTTAAGATCTCTTGATTTTATTTGGTCCCTGCAAAGTCTTAGCCAAATCGGTTTTAAATTGACAGTTTCATACAAACTTTCATCCCCTATTTTATCCCCTTGGGGGTAGAATTAATCAAAACCCTTTCTTAACGGATGTCTACGTCATAACATCTACCTGCAAGCCAAATTTCAGCCCGATCCAGTGGTTTGGGCTGTGCGTTTATAGATCACTATGTCAGTCACCTTTTATATATTTATATATTTCACCTTTTATATATTTATTATTTAGATATTTATATATTTTTTCATCAAAAATGTTAATTTCTTCTCAACAAGTGTATAATTAAAATGCGATTTTAAATATTATAATAATGAATATTGATAAAATGTAATTGTCAATTTATTTTTTACAAGCCTACAAAGTTGGAACTCGGGTAGAATTAAGTCCTTATGAAATGTGTATTTCTCATCGTCACTGTCAAACTTTGAAATAAGAAAAACTTTTTATCATTGTATTTTCTAAAATGTCTTAAAACTCGAAAAATGTATTCATGTTTTTAAATTAATAACTTAAACAATTAAAACTTCGTATAAATTGGATGTAGCTACCACGTGAATTTTTCGCACAGAACTAAACAAAAAATTGTTTTCGGTTTAGCCGAAGCAATGCTTTGGTAATCAGGTTTAAGCTAAGCCAGATGTCAATCCACAAAAAGTATTCGGAGATATTGATGTATTTTGATACAGCATCAGCATACAGGTCAGCAATTATTAAAAAAATCAAGTCATCTAAACTATACACGTAACGAAAAAAGTTTCTTAATATAATGTATCGAATTACAAGTGCATTCGATTCGTGCAAATTATACAATAATCTTAAATTTTTAAAAATTTATTATTAGTTAACACATTCAATATATAAATCTGCTTTTAATTCATTATACATTTATCAAAATAAAAAAGAAAAGATGGATATTTATCTCTTCAAACAAATTTATTAAAAATAGGTTTGACATCTTTAGACGCACTTTTTCTCAAAATGAAGTTCGTGTGACTTTACACAGTATTGCTTATCAGCGTCCAAGTAGGATATCCAAGTAAACGATTATTTTTTTAAGTACTACTTATTAATATCACTAAAAATCGCATTTCTTTCTATGCAATTGTAATTCTCTAAAAATAATGTAAGTGATTTTGTCCTAATAATGTACCTGTTCGTCACACCGGCAATACTTAAATTTGAATTAGATTTCTGTAGATTTCGTCAGTTATAACAATAAATATTGCGTTCAAGATGATTGCAGAATTAACTATTTATACATAACTAATGGATCACAGATGTGACGGACGATTGACCAATGGAGGTGAGGCTGGTGACCTTGAGGACACTTCTTAATAAGACTTAAGTAAAATAAAGAAAAACAGCCTAAGAATGTGTTTTAAGCCTGTGGCTCGCGGACCCCTGGGGCTCGCTATTGTTAGCATGGGGGTCCGCCGTTTTATTTATGTACATGTAAATTAATAAATAAGTATTCTCATTACCTCTATGAAAAGGCATTATATTGTGTACATCAAGAACAAGTGAACAATTTACATTAGGAATCCGATTTTAGAAAATAACTACGTAATAAAATCAATCCAAATATTACTAACTAGCGGTCCTCCGCGGTTTCAGTTAACATAGGACTTTTCATAAAACAATACATAACAAATTGAGTAAGTGATCTTTCGCTTTTAGATTTAGTTCCAAAAAAATATTCATATTTAATATAACGGGTCTTATCGTGATATAGTAGTAATATTTTTATTACCCGACCAAAAAATATGTCAACCTTAGAATTAATACAGTATTTTGAATTTTTCTGAAAAAGTTATTTTTGCAGTACTATAATAAATCCGAAATTTATTCCTGTTTCTTATTAATGAGCAAATTGTGATTGATATTCTAGAGATCCGTGGACTAGAAATAGTAGATGGAGGTTAAGGAACGCTGCCCAATATCACTCTCATAACTGGATGCTGATAAACAATACTGTGTCAAACCACACGGAGTTCATTTTGAGAAAATGGCGTCTAAACATGTCAAACCTATTCTTAATATATATGTTTGAAGAAGTATATATCCATATTTTCTTTTCATTTTTGGTAAAAGGTATAATGAATTAAAAGCAAATTGATATATTTAATATACTATCTAATAAGAGTTCTTTAAATATTTGAAATTATTGTATAAATTGCAAAACACAGAAGGAACTTGAACTTTGAAAGAATAATTAAGATTTTTTTCCGTTACTTATTTAGTTTATAGGACTTGAAAAGTTTTTTAATTATGTTAAATAGGTAATGCAGTAACAAAATTCATCAATATCTCCGAATTTGACTCTTTGTGGGTTGACACATTATTGCTTATCAGCATCTAACTAAGATGAATATAAAGATATCTCGTAATGTATTAAATTCGTCCTTTCATTTTTTTACAGGAGTCTGCTTAACATAGACGAGTATATGTTGATGTTCGTATTTATCAGTTAATTTTGAACATTTTTTTGAAAACAAGATTTTTATTTTTTAAAACGTAATTTCGTTTACAATGAGGACTGAACCCACTTAAGTTATGCCATATTCTTAGGACCTATTTCACCGGTTACAGTTAAATTTGTAACGATAACTAACTATTCAGGTTTGATTCTATATTTTTTCTGTTTCACGGTCTACCTCTTAACTAACTTATATATAAATTGATTTGGCATTTATAATTTTACGGAACGTCAACGTCGCCTTTAAACATACACGATTCTAATTCTTCTTTGTTTATATCCACGTGAACCCAAAATTGCAGTTTATTAGGTGGATAAGTTCCAATTAAGATACCGTGAACTTTTATATAACTTTTACAGTAAAGGTCTTTTTCACCGATCGTAGTCGGTTATATCAGAATTTTTAACAAAATGGTCTTTATATTCGGTTTAAAGCGACTGGCGTCGAACTCGAAGTTTTAAATCCTATCACCTAACAAAACGTTCTTAAAATATGTTTATTATTAACATATAAAACACTCTGAATTCAATATTTGAAAATTTACATATCTAGGCACAAAACGTAAAAAAATGTTTCACAATTTGGACTTCGGCCTTAAAAAATTAATGGAAATGTTAATGGAAGAGTTATTATTATTTTTGATCTTTTTTTTAATCATGTACCACAGAATTATATGAAACTAAATTTTAATTACTAGCTTAGCTAACTCGTTTCCTACAGATTTTGAATTGGGTCGTTTTAATACTAAGCCTGCGATATATTAGTACAATCTAATAGCAAGATACATCTTTCAAACAAACAGACAACCTGGTTCAGCCTCACTGCAATGGTACATTGCGATATTAAATTACTCACAAAATAAACTATTAAAAATAAAACTATTTTAACTACAGCTGATGTGACTTCGATTTTCCTAACCGCGCGTAATAAATTTTGCAAAGTTGTAACAGAATGAATTTGCATTAACTAGGTGTAACCCACTTCAAAAAGATGCTTCTTGTTTTTTTTGTGTTTGTCTTACCATGCCTAATTGCGCTGTTCATTCGTTGAAAACTTCGTTATCTAATGATAAGGTACTCGTGCGATAGTTACAGGAATGGTACAATTTATTTCCAGCAGGAGCCGCGCCTGAAGTACCGCCCAGACGGAAAAAAAAAATTAAAAAAAAAATAGACCGTTGCGCGTCGTCTGACGCATAAATTCTTTTTTTCTATACAAAAACTAGCGCTTCGCCTCGGCTTCTTACATGTGCAATGTATTTTTCTTTATCGTAAATTTCTCAGATTTGCTCCACTATAATATACATGTATTATGCATATAATAAACTTTCCTCTTGAATCACTCTGTATATTGATGAAATCCGCATTAAAGTCCGTTGGATAGTTCAAAAGATGTAAGCATACAGACAGCGGAAAGCGACGTTGTTTTTAAACTATGTAAAGATAGCTAAAATCTACACTAACGCAGCGAATCCGCATGCAAAAGCTAGTAGAACATAAATTGGACGCTGATAAGCAATACTGTGTCAAGCCACACGGACTTCGTTTTGAGAAAATGGCGTCTAAAGATGTCAAACCTATTCTTAATAAATTAGTTTGAAGACGTATATATTCATCTTTTTTTTCTATTTTGATAAAATGTATATTGAATCAAAAGCAGATAGATTTATATAATATGTTATATAATAATAAGTTTTTAAATATTTGAGATTATTTTATAAATTGCAAAATATGGAACGCACCTGAAATACGAAACATTGAGTTGAGAAACTTTTTTCCATTCTTATTTAGTTTAGATGACTTGAAATTTCTTTGGATAATGTTCAATAGGTGACGTAGTATCAAAATACATCAATATCTTAAAATTTGACTTTTTGTGGGTTGACACATTATTGCTTATCAGCATCCAATTATGACGCTTGTTATTTAGAAAGCAGTGAATTTCAATTCAATATATCATACTATAAATATAAGAGCCGAGATGGCCTAGTGGTTAGAACACGTCGATCTCAACCGATGCTCGTGGGTTCAAACCCCGGCTAGCACCGCTGATTTTTCAAGTGCTAAATTAGTGTTTAAATTCATCTCGAGCTCGGCGGTGAAGGAAAACATCGTGAGGAAACCTGCATGTGCCGGGAGAAATTTTGACACATGCATATCCGCCAACCCGCAGTGGAGCAGCGTGGTGGATTAAGCTCTAAACTTCTCCTTCATAGGAGAGGAGGCCTTTGCCCAGCAGTGGGATATTTACAGGCTCTTATTACTATAATTATATAATTAGAAATAATCCAAATAAATTAATTGGCAAAGCCAATTAAATTTTTTTTTTCTAGACAAAGAATATAATTAAATTTTTCGAGCAAAAAATAAATCACGCGTTTAAGGGTTAAAGTAAAGTCGTAGGCATAAGCTAGTTAATTAAACATTGACTTTATTCAGCTGCACATGACGTCTATTTAATGAACACGCAATCAAGCTCTTGTGAATGTGTAAAAGTTTAACCTGCTAGTTAAATTCCAGATTGAACCACAAGTCCACAACTTAATCGGCAGAGCGGTCGAATGCAGTTTAGTTTACCATTCAAAATTTTAACTAATTTACGAACTACTTAAACTGTTTGTTTAGTTAAAGTGGCAACTTCATCCTATTTTGTAAAATGGTTTTTGATAAAAAGTTTTTTAATTGATATTTTTATCAGTATTTCCTTTAATTGAAGTCAGATAAGATCTATCTGCCTTACTACAAAAGATTTAAACAGACGTTAAACGAGTGTTTATAAAATTCGTACTGCAAATCCGCGTCTAAGCATAGATTTGAGTTAAACGTGCTTTAGATGTAGATTAACATACGTTTAAGTTAGTTTAATAGATGTCTAAAACCTATTTCAGGTGTCAAATGTAACGTATAACATTTTATCAATAATATTTTCTTATGAGTTTATTCGTTGTTAAGCAATTTATATAATATTTTAAGCAATGTTTAATTTTTAAATACTGTTTAGCTTGACATGTGTTGAATAAGGTTTTAATACGTCTTTTGTAGTAGGACAGTATAAGTTTTGCTCTCAGACTTTCACAAAGATTTACTTATTATTTATAATCATTTAATCATTTAATCATTTAATCATTTATTTCATAAAGAATAAAGGTTGTTACATGAAATTCTTAAAAGTAAATGTTACATGATATACTATATATTCTTTATACAATATGCTAGAATTTTTGACATTATTGAAAACCAATATTTTATATGAGTCAACTGCTTATCCTAAGTGGGTTATTATAATAACCTGTGTAAGGATAAAACAGCCCACCCCCTAGCGATAGACCAAAGAGAACAATAATGTTACACAGTATAAAGATTTATAGCACTTGCATCTATATAAAGACTTAATATGTATATAAAAAAAAAACTGTTAGACTTGTGTGTGTGTGTGTGTGTGTGTGTGTGTGTGTGTGTGTGTGAGTTATTTATTGATAGTAATGTAATTTTCTGTTTCTTCATAATTTTTCATTAAAAGGAACGTTATAATTTGCTCTTTACACTTGTTGTGTGGGAGGTTGTAAATATATATATCGGAATTTATTTTATTATATAAAAATGGCCCTAGAAAGTAAAAGTATTTTTTGGTGAAAGAGAACCTAGGGCATGGTATGGTACAAATTTTGTCATTACGGCGTTTTGTTACTATTGAATAAGGCGTTCGACGATGTTGTTGCAGTATGGTATCTAAAATAAACAGCTGTCGCACACTGAGAACTTTGCAATCCTTGTATAATTGAGCGGTGGAGTAAAGGAGTGGTCGAGAAGTGGCTACCTTCAAGATGGTTCTTTGTGCAATTTCCAGAGGTTTGAGAGTTGTCTTTGGAGCGCCACCCCAGCAAGATATACCGTAGGATAACAAAGATTGACATAAAGCAAAGTATATATTACGTACAATGAATTGGTTGGCCACTTCCCTAAGGCGTTTAAAGATATAAATCAATTTACGTACTCTGGCAGTTAAGTGTTCAATATGCATTTTAAAGTTTAGATGTGGATCCAAAATTATTCCAAGATATTTAATAGAGTCAGTGGAGGATATTACAAGACATTGACACGATTGTTGACCAAGGCAAGAATGAGCTTTAAGCGTAAAATTATATTGTGAAGTTGACTTGATTGAGAAATTTATGTATTTAGTTTTATTAACATTTAGAGTAAGGCTGTGACGAATAAGCCATTTATTTATCTGATCTAAGCCACTTTGTGCTTTCGTTTGAAGCTCTGTTGGAGTTTTAGCCGAAAAGGTTATAGCAGTATCATCGGCAAACGCTGTAATTTTACCGTTTGGTAGTTGAAGGTTACAGAAGTCATTTACATAAATAGCAAAAAGAGTTGGGCCTAGTATACTTCCTTGAGGGACACCATATGATATAGGCAGCTCGTTACTAAAATGCTCATTTATTTTAACAACTTGTGTACGCCCAGAAAGATAACTTCGAAAGAAATCTAATTGGCTACTTCTAATACCCATTGCTTCAAGCTTTTTTATAAGGATCGGAATGGGTACTGTATCGAATGCTTTGGTAAGATCTAAAAATATCGTAAGAACTTTTTGTCCATTATTGAGGTTATCGACAATGAAATGCATTAAATCGTGGACAGCATCTGAAGTGGACTTGTGTCTTTGGAATCCATATTGGCATATTGAAATTAGTTTGTAACGTTCTAGATAACTGACCAGTCTGTTATTAACTAAGCGTTCAAGTACCTTCGATAGCGCTGTTAGTACTGCAATGGGACGATAACAATTTATTGAATAGCTATCTCCACCCTTAAAGATGGGATGTATAATGGCCTTTTTAAAAGCGGTCGGGAATATACCAAGACAGAAACAGCGATTAAAAATATGAGTAAGAATCGGTGCCAGAGATTGGGCGTATCTTTTAAGAATGGTAGAGGAGATACCATCCCAACCCAATGCCGGAGTTGATTTTAATGAGTGGATAATACTCAGTATTTCACCTGAATGGGTATGCCCAAAGACAAAGGACGAAAGATTGCACGCACGGGAAGTGGATGCCAATGATGGTAAAACAGCGCCATTGATTTTAGCTGCTAGCTCAAGACCAATATTTACGAAAAAGTTGTTGGCATTGTTACATGATTGTATGGGTGAAATTGAGTTGCGCAGCAACTCTGCACTATTTTGTCCAAGTTTAGGGTTATAAATCAATTTGTGGAATGTGTCCCATATTCGCTTAGGGTTTTTACCGGCTTCATTAAACCGTTGGGTATCATATGACTTTTTGGCCTTTCTTAAAATTTTACTGCAGAAGTTCCTATATCGTGTGTACGTAACTTTGAGAATTAGATTATTAGGTGACTGTTTAAGTTGCTTGTACATAATATCTCTGTTTCGTATACATCTTAACAGACCTGGCGTTATCCACGGCTTGAGTAGTTTTTGTTTGGACGTTACTTTAATGGTAATTGTACTTTTGTTAATAGCATCTCTTAAAATTTTTACTAGAGAATCTGTAGCTAAGTCAGGGTCCGAAATGTTAAAAATATGAGAAAAATTTAGATCTTTAAATATTGAGTCCAACGTGTTGTAGTCGATTCTGGAGATAATTTTTTTTGTTTCATGGTGGGGTTTTTGATAAACTATGCCTATTAGCGTAGAGTAATGATCAGTAACAGTAGTCTCTAGAACTAAAGTTTTCGAAGAGGCTTTAGTTCGAAGTATAATGTGATCAAGACAATTGTTGCCTCTGGTAGGTAATGTATGTGCAGGGAGAAAGCCATGGAATGCAAGATCATTAAGGTATTTCTGTGAACGCCAGTCAAGATTGGACTCTTTAATATCTAAGTTTATATCCCCTGTTAGGATTATCGATTTGAATTTAACAAGTGAGGAAAGAATGTTATTAAGCGTAAGTAAAAATAAATCAATGTCATCATTCGATGGTGATCTGTAGACACAAATAATCGCCGTGTCACAGTTTATTTTTATAATCAAGCCAGAGGCGGAATTCTGAAAATCAGGTTCCTCATAGCTGAAGGAGTTACTAGACTTTACATAAACTACCACACCATCGCTTTGATTCAGATGTCTTGAGGTAAAGCATTTACTATAATTTGGAATATTAGGTATAATTTGGTTGCTATCACACGGTAACCAGCACTCTGTTAGTACTAAAATATCACTATCGAAAGACAAACGTTCAATCATTGTTAAAAAACTTAAGAAATTGCAATTAATTGATCTAATATTCTGCGTCAGAGTAAGTAAGTAGTTGTCTGGATCTTGCAAAATAGATTTTGATTGTTCTGGCGTACATGAATGAGCTTCAGATACGGTAAATTGGTCAATATTATTTAAGACTGAATTAAATTGGAAAATCATTGTTGCTTGTTTTAATTAAGGGTAAAAGGGGGGACCCAGAACATGTACTAAGGAACTGGACTTCTGGCAATATAAATAATAATCGGAGTTTATTGATCAATACTGTGACAACCAAGAGCTGAACAGAATGCAATAGATAATTGAATAATAATTTAGTACGTTTAGAATAAATCATATTAAAAATAATTATGAAGGTTTTTGTTTTTGTGTTGGTGAAGTTTTTGAAAGAGGTGTGTATGATAGTAAAAATTTGTGTACAAGATACAATAAAAACGTAAAAAATCAAACAAACATAAAACAAAGAAAAATGGGCATGCAAAATAATATTAAAATTCAAAAAATTAATAGGTTTACAAATGTGTAGTCATGCGATAGCAGGCTTCTGTAATTCTTGGAGCTGAGCCTCGTTCTTTACTATAATGTACGGACTTCCACTATCTTTCCTCAAGAGTATGCGCCCGTTCGATGTCCAACAGAAAGTGTAATTACTGGATTTCGCAAAGTTTCGTGCTAAGTAAAATAATTTTTTGGACTCCATAGTTAGGTGTTCCGCGACATAAACTGGCAATACTTGATCTTGTAGGCCTAAGTGCGTAGTATTTAATTTATTGTTAGCATTCTTCTTATTATATTCCTTAGCACGCATTAAGAAATTATTTTTGACGCATGTATTGGAGAATTCAACTATTAACGAAGATGTTCGATTTTCTTTTTTAGAGGGGTTTCTTGAAACATCACGCACGTCATGGGGTAGCAAATCCAAATTTAGATTTTTTGACAAATTCGCAACCATTGTAAAAAGATTGTCTTTCGTCTCACGTGGATTTTTTGGGACATTGCGCAACTCAATAAAGGTTTTAATGGCATTATTTTCAATTGTAATAATTTTCTCGTTTAGGGCAGAAATTTGTGATATCATAGAACGTTTTTCTTTTTCTAGGTCAGATATTAGGTTTTCCACAGAAGTTAAATGGTCCATCATATAGGACATTGATTTTTCAATTTCTTTATTTGTGTTCTCTATTTGAAGGTATTGATTTTTGATGTCCAATATATGCCGTTCAAATTTGTCCATACGGGTATTCTGAGCAGAGATAAGCTCTTTCATCAGTTCCTTCATCTCATTTTTGAAAATTGATAACTCATCCACGAATTCTTCATTGGGAAGACAACGTCGTTTGGCTCGTTGTGTTATACAAACAGACGCATAGTCAGGTGATAAACGTTCTTCGTCTTTATAGAGATTGCGTAAATCCGATTCCGATCGTGAAGGCGTATTGTGCGCTGGAGACAACTGAGGTGGAGTTTTAAACATAGCGAACAGCGATGGCCTATGCAGTCGCTATCGTATTGGTGTTGCAAATTAGTTGTGTTTGCACAGACTCCTCCTACTCGGCAACGCCCCCTGCCCAGATGCTTCGCAAAAGTGGGAGGGTCAGTTACCACAGGTGTTCTTGACCAATTAGTGAATTAGTTGTGGCTTACTTTGTCGGTGTAAGTATGTGTGAATAGAGTGATTGCGCTCACCACTTGAAGCTGCTGTTATCCTGGTACTTGACCACACAATTTATTAAATGTTATTTTTCGAATTTTTGCTAAAAAAATTTTTGGAACTAAAACGCAACAAAACAGACGTCCGACACTCTTCGCATCCAGGGGGGAAGGGGATTATTTATAATGTTTCTAGGTTACGTAGTTGTTTTATATCGCTATCGAGAGTAAAACTTACAAATGTGATTCCCGACGTAAGAATACACAAAAATATGTATACTCGTCTTCTATACTAATATTAGATGTGATTATTTGTTTCCTTGCATTTTTTATTTACATAAGTTGTTTGTTATTGCTATTCAATTTAATTCTCTGGTTAATGGCTTTTAGTTGTGCCAATTATACTTGTTATTGCTATACACCCGAAAAAATTACTGTCAGTGTCTTATTTTTGACAGCTTTCTTTACGTTACCTAAGTAATTACATATATACAGGTTACACAGTTGTTTTATACCAATTATGAGTGTAAAACTTACGAATGTTATTCACGCGTTAGGAAGATCTTAAAATTTTATTTACTCTCCATTTAATGACATCGATATTTCAGCGATAAAGCCGCATCTCGTACATAATAATTTTTGTATAATTATTTTAAGCTTGTTGTTTATTTTGCCAGAAATTCGTCATTTGTTAATCGATTTAAATTTTTTTTTCTTAGAAACGTTTAACTTTTCAGATCGATCTTATACATAGATGATCAAAATCGGTTTGGTAGTTCGGTTTAAAGAAAAAAATTTGGAATAAGCATGTCATGTCACCGGAGTAAACGAAATTATGTTTTTTAAAATCGGTCCTTTTTTATTTTTAGGTGTAAAATAAAGAATATTCTATCTATTCTATCTTATTCTATTCTTCACTGTACCTCAAAGTAATTCATAACTATATAAATGGTCACAAAACGATCGCCCACAGCGTTTCTCATTACATAATTATCGATTACATAACTATGTATATAAAAAATGTATTCAAAGGTGCAGACATTGTTACATCAATAAAAAAATTTAGCGACTGTAAAAGAATCTTTGAACGTCGCACTACATGTATATAGAATTCAATAATTTATTTTCCTGTTTCTATGTCCGTTATAATCAATATATATTTATATATGGACGCTGATAAGCAATACTGTGTCAAGCCACACGTACTTTATTTTGAGAAAATGGCGTCTAAAGATGTCATACAAATTTTTTTGAAGAAGTATATATCCATCTTTTCTTTTATTATTTGATAAAAGGTATAATGAATTAAAATCAGACTTATATATTTAATATATTATCTAATAAAAAGTGTTTCAAATATTTGAGGTTCTTATATAAATTGCAAAATATGGAACGCACTTGAAATTCGAACCAATTAATTAAGAAACTTTTTTCCGTACGTATTTAATTTTTTATGGCATGTATTTTGATACTGCATCAGCAGTATTAAAATACATCAATATCTCCGAATTTGACTTTTTGTGGGTTGACAAATTATTGCTTATCAGCATCCATAATTCACGTGACATTGGCGAAATAACAAGTGTCTAATTGGCACAACTAAAAGCCATTAACCAAAGAATTGAATTGAATTGAATCCATATATAATATATATTTTCAATTACATTTATTTCATGAATTACGTACACACTATTTTTCATAAAAAATGTGTACACTTATACAGAATGTTTAATGTACACATTTATAATTAATAAATATAAGTATTAACAACAATTTTAAAATAGTGTCTACTGAGTTTCTTGACCATTTTTCCCGGTAGAATCTACATTCTGGACCAATGGTAGCTTTTCATTGATTTAAATATATTTTGTTTGTTTTGACGGTTTAAAAGTGCTTGCAAAAGCGCATTCCCAATTTTGACAAGATCGTCAATTGACTTTTTAGCCCAAAGACACTCCTGCTCGCATGTTACTGCCCTGTTTGAGCCCTTATCTTAGGCGACCTATACACATCAGAAAAACAATAGAATAGAATAGAATATATATTTATTTGAAACACAGGCACAGGTATTACAAATAAAAAAGGAACAAAAGAAACAAAAAAAAATTACGAACAAACTAAAACTAAGACAATAAATCCGAAAACAATTATGTGCGTAGACATGTACACATGAAATGCCTGCAAATATGCCGTGTCCCAAACAGGCGGACCATTCATCGAAATATGGGTCCCAAAAAAACCCAATGCTGATTTTCAATGGTCACCTTTTTGTCGTATTCATCGCTGTGACGGGAAGCGACAAAGACATCGAATTAACATAATAATAATTACGTGAATTTAAATTAATATATATGATTTGGACAGAAGGCTATTTTGTTAAAATAGGTATAAAGAGTAAATAGACAACAGATTAACTTAATTGTTACGTTTGTTACGTTTATTTTTACAATCACATTCAATAAATATATAATATTCATGAAAATCTTTTTTGATAGAAGACTAACCTTCAAATTTTAAGAGAGGCAAAGGGATCAATCATTTCTGCATAACTATGAAGCCACCAATCGATCGCGGGGCCCTGGGCAAGTGCCCAAGAAAGAGAGGCCTGATGCGTACACGAGTTACGGGTAACAGACAAACGTTAAAAATAAATTTGATCTATTTATAATATTATTATAGATAGAATGATCGTAAAAGACAACGCTTCAACCAAAACACATATTTTCGTATTAAAAAAATATTACATCATTTTTTATTATCAAATATTTATAAGAGCGTTCAAAAATTTGTCTGTTTCATAGCTGTAGTCTGAGGTCCAGTCTTTGGTCTCTGTTTTTAGAATGCAAAACAGTTTCAGAAAAAAATGTATGTTGCATTTTATGTAGAGAAAAAATTGTATTCAGGTTCGACATTTTACACAAATGTATGTATATATGATACGAAGTTCAACAAGTCATCTAGTACATAATTAAGGAAATGTTAAACGTAAAACGAACTAACGAAGCTTTTGGACTAGACGATCACGTTCAAAATGTAAATGCACTGGCAATTGTGTGTTTAAAGTTAGTTTCACGGATCAAATAAATGGAGCGCGACGAGAACACTTCCAAATACTTCACTAAGAAGTTTCTTCGGTCATTGAACCTGCTTTTTAGGGTTCCGTAAAAGGTGAGAGATTCGTATTAAGGTTTGATTAATTTGCGTTTCAATCGATCCGTAGTTGCGATTTAGTTAATGAAAATTGACTTTAAAAAATGGTGTAGGTACCTTGTTGTATAATTGGACGCTGAATAGCAATATTATATTAAGCCACATGAACTTCATTATTAGAAAATGGCTTCTAAAGATGTCAAACCGATTCTTAATAAATTTGTTTAAAGAAGTATATATCACATTTTTTTCTATTTTAGTTAAAAGGTAAAGTGAATTAAAATTAAATTGGTATAATTAAAAGTTTTATCTGGTAGTAAGTTTTTTAAATGTATTAGATTATTGTATAAAATGGAAAATATGGAAAGCACTTGAAATTCGAAACATTAAATTAAGACACTTTTTTTCGAACTTATTTAGTTTAGATTACTTAATTTTTATATAATGTTAATGTGAAGATAATACGACTTCAGAACCTCCTCGTTTTCTAAGTAGGTTCAAAAAGTGGTGATTTTCAATATTATACAGAACTCTTGAAACGCCAGTTCGATTCGAATCTAAGAAGTTTTTATTAATGAAGTAAGAAGGATGATTGCTTAGCTATTGATGATTTTTATATGATTTTAAATCGCTTAGCCTTGAATCTTTCAGCGCACGACCGACTCGATTTTTCATTTAAATTTGTAAATAAATTAAATAGTTACTAATTAACTTTAAACTGTAAAATGAGTTTAAGCTTACTAAAAGTCTTTACTTAAAAGTCAATAACCATTTCAAACTTTACCCAGCTCGTCAATTGACTTGTTGGTCCGAAGATACACTGTTATGCTCAGTCGTTAGCTGGTTGCTAGGCAACGTCGTCCAAAGAGGTCGGCATCCTAGATGCCAAAATCCATTAGCTTATAAAATATCTATATTTTAATAATATAGCATAATATTATTAACTATAACTATCTAATAGTACCTAAATTGCTATTGAGATTAAATAATGAATGAAATCGTCTCCCATACAAATTTTATTAAGGTAACATTTACTTCAGATTTCAATTTTGTAATTGACTTCCAAAAATAACGTTGTTATTACAACTTATTTATTTATTTGTATGTTACGTGATACATAAATGAATTTGAACTAATTTAAACTATTCTTTACGTCGAAAAGTCTCATTTATATTAGAAGAAAAAATTATAATTGAAGTTGATTTTTTTTCTATTTAAAATATACTCTAAGGATATAATCGATACATCAAAATATATCATGTGTAAAGTTTTAATTTTATAACAAACCGGATTTGGATAAAATGAATTTTATTACTAAAACATTTATTTTTAAACCAAAAAATACTAAATAACAATGGGCATAACCATATAAATATGAAAATGTTTAATTTAATTTACTTAATAGTAAATAATTTCGTTATAACAAAAACATCTGAAAAGCTATTTCATACGAATATATAATGAAATAATACACAAAGCTGAAATCTTATTAAAACTAAAGCAATATCGTTCTTTTAAAATAAATTTTGAAATATTGCTATTTAATTTGAAGTCAATTTACTGTCAATTGTGGTATCAGAGTTTAATTCGATGATTACTGCCGTCCACTCTATTCTATGACCGAGTGACACCGAAGATAATTGTTTTGCAAACAGTATAAATAATAGTAGTCTTAGCGATGTGAACAGTTCGTGCCGCGCCGCCGACGCCTCTCACCGTCGCCTCCGGTGTTTACAAATATCATAAGTTATCATATTATGAATATTCTCTCGTGACAAAATGACAGCATTTATATGGATTTCATTATTCACTTTATTATATACCGTGTCTTCTTCAGACTCTTTGAGTATAGGAGTTAAACAAAATGTGTCGAAACGTGAAACAGATGGTAACTTCTTTCCTGATTGGGTGCCGTTTAAAAACAAGCACGGTTCTGAGTTGGGGGAATTCATTGATGTTGCTAAATCCAAGCCGAAGAAGAGATTGGCGCCACCTGTGAATTTCGTATTGAAAGCTGTTGCTGAAAGTGAGGGAGATGATTATTATGACAAAGGGCAAGGGGGCAGCGACAATGACGATTATTACGAAAAGAAGGAATGGTCGGATCAACACAGATCTGCGAAAGTTGTTGATCCAAAAACAGCAATAAACCATACTGATATATCAGATATAGATGGTATTGTTAATATCATTACGAAACCTAGGGATGATCCTGTTCTTAAAGCTCTTCAACGTAGAAAACTATCCAGACATAATCAGGAGAAAACCAAACGCGAAAACGACAAAGTTGTACCTAAAACTGAATCAGAAGAAAGTGTAAAAGAAGTGAATCGTACAAAAGATAATGTCGAGGAATCTCAATCACAAAATGAAGAAATAATACAAAATAACGCAGACAGTGAAACAAAAGAAAAAATAACGGACTCAAGTGAAGAAGATACCGAAGAAAGTGAAGATGAAGATAAAAAGGCTGATTTAGATAAAAATAAAAGCGATGATGAAAGTGAAAACGCAGAAACAAAAGAAGAAAATAAGGAAATTTCGGAATATAAACAAGAAGAAAAAGAAGCTGGTGGAGAAGAAAGCAATGTAGATAAAGAAAAAGAAGAAGCAGAAAAAAGGGAAAAACAACGTGAAAACGACGAGAAAAAAGCAAAAATACTTAGCAGTGTTGATGAGTTAAAGGAACGACATGCGGAAGAACAGCGTTCTATATCAGAGAAAATAAAAGAAGAAGAGTTATTTGAAGAGGAGTTGGAAAGAGAGTTAGAAAGAACTGGGTCCAAAAGAAATAATGAGGACAAATATGCCCACCCTGGCTCGCGATGGAAGAAGACACATGATGTTGATGAATACGAAGACCAAGAAGCCTTATTAAGCGACAAATATAGGATAAATTCTTTTAAAACAACAACAACCACGGAACCGCCTAGAAAAACAAAACGGAGGCAAAAGTCAAATAAAATAGTGTCGAATGGGAAACTGTCCGTCTTTAGAAACCCTTATTTATACACGGTAAATGACGAAGAAGATTCAACAACAACATCGAGACCAAAAAAGGTTAGGCAACGTAAACCTGAAAAATTCTCCTCCAAATATTCAGCTCAAGACAACGCAGACAATGATAACGTAAGAATATCACTAGTGCCTTTAGACGATTCAAAAGAAGGAGAACCTACGTTATTCTTCCCAAAGAAGAGAAATAGCAAGCGTAGGTTTAAAATTAAAACAACCACACCCATCCCTGACACTACCGCTGATTCTAGTGATGAAAAAACTGATTTGACAGATATAACACCAACGAGAACCGATTCTTATACGGAAACAGGACCATCTGCGTCAGATGCGTATTCATCGGCTTCGAACACCGCACCGTCAGCTGAAGCTGGACCAGAGGATACTGCCCCTTCAGCATCAGATACCAGTGATACAGCTCAAGCTTCTACAGTAAAGGAAGAAAAGAAAGGCGATAATTACGACCGCGAAACAGGTTAGTTCTTTAATACTTTTGTTTTACATATACAAGACGCCCTTGATGGATGTTGTCCTGTGTTTATGGCTACTGCATTGGTCCTTAGGATAGTAACGAGGTATTCTATAGATTAATTACTTTTGTTCGGGGTTTCCTCCACGTTTACATTGATTTTGTTTTAAACCCCACGCTAATAAAAATAAATATAACATATGATCATTTTGAGTAATCTACCTTTCAAATTGTACACTTATTATTTAAAAAGTTTCAGTGGCTTCAGAGTATCTGCTCACATACAAAATTCACCATCATTATATTAGTATAATAATCCTTAATACGCATGTTATCTAACCCAACATAATTTTTTTAAATAAGCTCGCTAGTATCTGAGATTAGTGCGTTCAAACAAAGTTTTAGGCTTAAAATTATAGACTTAATAAACAATTTAGGTTCAATAGATAAACATGAAGAAGTACGTATAGACAGAATGGTAGGTGAATGTTTGATTGTATTTGTAATATTTTGAGACAATTTTTATGCTATCAGCTCAAGTCCATCAGATACCTTCACCAACTTTTTCAATTTGCATGAACCCTTCACATTCTATTTGCGCTATGAAATATTTGGGTTCATGTCGCAGCCACGCATACTTAGACCAAACGTTGATTACACTCCGATCGACAAAAACCACAGCATTTTCAACCTTATTCATATCACAATAAAATCGAAGCTAGCATTTTTTAGATTAAAGTTTTTTTGGTAATTCTCTGAAATATCTAATTTCTTTAACAAGGGTCTAGCACTAAAACGCGGTCATTGATAAAAAGGTGGACTATTGACCTCGACATCAGATGATTTTGATATGATCAGTCAATTTCTTATCGCATACAGGAATAACATATAAAATACTAGCAACACTAAAGTACTATAGTCTATCTTTCATTACTTATCTTATTTAGCAGACAAATATGACGTTTCACAATGACATCACATGACATCGCTTTTCTAACCACACATGGATGCTGATAAGCAATAATGTGTCAACCCACAAAAAGTCAAATTTTAAGATATTGATGTATTTTGATACTACGTCACCTATTTAACATTATGCAAACAAATTTCAAGTCATCTAAACTAAATAAGTATGGAAAAAAGTTTCTTAACTCAATGTTTCGTAATTCAGGTGCTTTCCATAAATTTTCAATTTATAAAATAATCTCAAATATTTAAAAACTTATTATTATATAACATATTAAATAAATCTATCTGCTTTTGATTCTATATACATTTTATCAAAATAGAAAAGAAAAGATGAATATATACGTCTTCAAACTAATTTATTAAGAATAGGTTTGACATCTTTAGACGCCATTTTCTCAAAACGAAGTCCGTGTGGCTTGACACAGTATTGCTTATCAGCGTCCACATAAGAGTTAGAGATGAGAAATTATCGATCAAATAATTGAATTGTATTTATTTTTATAATGAAAAAAAAATTAAAAATTTGTGATTTTGAAATAAGACGAGTAAAGAAAATCAACCAATCTGAATCTGGAATTGGGAATCGTTTAATTGTCTGTCTTGGAAAGTAATAAAAAGTTACGCGACATTGTTATATAAGAGACGTCGTGGGAAATTCCTCCCACGTAAGTTGTTGTAACCCCAAAATTACAATTTTACAGTAGAGCACTTTTAATCCGTTTTAGTTTGAAAGTTACAACAAAATACGCCTTTTTCCAGGCGTATTTTGTTGTAACTTTCCTTGAAAAAAAAAAGAGTTTTGGTATTTTTTCACTTTGAATTCATTAAGCAATGCAAATTCGTGTAGTATTCAGTAAAAACGCTAACGGCAATTTTGTGGCTTACAATAACTTACGTGGGAGGTATCGATATTTTAACGCTGATGAAAACGCGGGGCGCAACTAGTTTATTTTTAAACCGCAAAATAAAAGTTAGGCACAAATTCAAATACTGAATTAAAGTGATCGTTCTGAAAATTTTTGTTAGATAATATATTACCAAAGAGCAGTGAGGTGATAGCTAGGAAATAGTTTGACATCGTTAATTTCATGATGAAACCAAAAGCAAATAACATTCAGGCGGTTAAGGTGCGTTCACACTAGCGAACACGTGTTATTGCGTATTTATATTTGACTGACGTGTCGTGTCGTGGCGTATCAGAACAGAACTAGTATTTTGTATGACAACATTTACATTTGTGTTGTGATATGTCATAGTGGCTACTGATGTGTTGTACAGTCCCGTTGCGCTTTTTTTAAAAGAGTTGGCAGCATTAGCGCATTGGTCGCTGCAACTGAAGCGCGGGGGTTCGATCCCCGTTCACGACAAACGTCTGTATTGGCCATGGGGATGTCTATCGTGATCTGGGTGTTTGTGGTGACACAAGCTCAGACGTTAATGGGTGCCGTTGCCGTGTTGCATTTATTATAAAAAAAACTACAAAGCATACTAAAGAAATAGACATACATAAATACCTAAAAAAATTGAATAACTTCTTCAAAATCAAAATCCGATGACTCATAGAAAAATATTACAGACATTTGACCTTTTCTAGAACTGCGGCTGTATTGATTCAAAAAATTGTCCCTGATGCGTTGTAATGTAAACGCGAACCATCACGTCATGACGCGACACGTACCGTCACGTCAGTCAAATATAAATCCGCCTTTACACTTGTACGTGCAAATATGTTTTCTTTAAGCCAGGGGTCAACAATTGGCGGACCGCGGTCCGGGTCGGAACGTCTGCCTATTTTAAGTGGACCTTAAGTAACAATCCGCAGGAAAATTTAACAGAAACTTGCCGCTAATGTTAGTTTTGTATATCAAAGTTGATAATGTATGTTTATCTGTTCCCTCATAGCTCCTAATCTTGATAATATTATTATTAGAAATATACACACTAGGCATCGTTAGAAGCGTCATGATTATTCGCTGGTTATAGGCTATATGGCGTATCACTAAATCTAATGTGGCGCCCTCTAGCGGGCATTAGGTTCTCTTTTAAAAAAATGAAATAAATATACCGTGTTTGGTATCATTGGAAAGGGCGTTACTTGTAGATTTCAAAAATACATACATTACTAACATTTGCTTGTGACTTTGTCCGTATTCATTCGATAATAGTGATGTTTCTAACGTTATTTTTCGTAGTTGGATTTTAGTTTTCTACTTTTCCTTGTAGTAAGGTGTCCCTCGCGGATTCACTTGCGTTTATGGTTACTGCTTCAATCCTATGAGTCGTAGCGTGATGAAATATATTTTTTAGCCTTCCTCAATAAATAAACTATCTAACACACAAATAATTTTTCAATTCGAACCAGTCCTTCCTGAGATTAGCGCAAACAAACAAACTCTTAGATAAGGTCACTAATAGTGATTCGTCTATACGGTTTCATTTATTTTTTCACAAAACAATTCGTAATGCACGTCCGATAGCGTGAAAGTAATTTTAGAATTTATTTTGTGCTTTTTAATGTCTATTATTTTGCTTATTGCCTAAAATTAGTGACGCTAAAATGTTAGGTAATGCTTATTCTTTGTATACAACTAGCGATCCTCCCCGGCTTCGCACGGGTCCAACGGCTTTTGCGACATTATTTTACAAATGTTTGAAATTCCCAGCTTTTCTCTTATATACTAGACATGTTTGGTATATATGGACACTTATAAGCAATACTATGTCAAGCCACACTGGCCTCATTTTGAGAAAATTGCGTCTAAACATGTCAAACTTATTCTCAATAAAGGTGTTTGAAGACGTATATCTCGATCTTTTCTTTTCTTCTTTGATAAAATGAATAATAATTCAAAGCAGATTAGTATCATAAATTTTATCTAATAATAGGTTTTTCAAAAAACAATATATGGAACACACATTAATATTCGAAACAATAAATTAAGATTTTTTTTTTCGTCCTTATTTCGTTTACGAAAATGTTTTGAATAGTGTTAAATACGTTACACAAAATCAGAATACATCAATATCTCAGAATTCGACTTTTTATTGGTTGATACATTATTGATTATCAAGATTCATATATAAATCTTCAGTTTGAAAACGTCTTAAAATCCGTTGCCTAGTTTAACGGTCTAAAAGAATGCATAGTCTAAAAATCTAGGGTTATCGATGTCGGAATGTAGAAATGCTTTTATTTTTGTTTTAGTATAAATTGTAAATTGCCGTATTTGTGTTCATAGAAGTATTATTGTCAAGATAAAGTAAGTGATAATCGTAAAAATTAACTGTAGTACATTTTGCGTCTTGTTTAATTTATAAGTAACTAATTTATTTATATTATTGCTAATGACAATATATATAATTATGATTTATTTAAAACTAGCGGCCCTTCGCGGTTTTACTCGCGCTTAGGACACATAGGACTTTCATACAAACTTTTAACCCCCATTTTTAGGGTTCCGTAGTAAAAAACGGAACCCTTATAGTTTCGCCATGTCCGTCTGTCTGTCTGTCTGTCTGTCTGTCCGTCTGTCTGTCTGTCTGTCTGTCCGCGGCTTTGCTCCGAAACCCTTAATACCAGAAAGCTGTAATTCGGTATGAGTATACGTATGAATTACGCCGAGAAAGTCGTACAATAAAATCTTAAAATATTTTTTTTTTTCAGGGTGTCTTCCCTATGTGTTAAGAGAGACCAAAAATTTTTTTTCTCATTTATCCCATGTTGTGAGGTATCGTTAGATAGGTCTTTTAAAAATGTTACAGGTGTGGGAAAACCATTTTTCCGAACGACGAACTGTTTCCGAAATATTAAACTTTGAAGTGTCAATTTTTCTTAGAGTCAAGTGTCCCCCCCCCCCCTCTACCCACTAAACTGCTGGGTCTAAAAATATGAAAAAATTCACGATAGCGGTACATATAATGAATTTACAAGGAAAATTATCACGGCTATGGTAGTTCTTATGGTTATCGAGTTATAGATGATGTAAGTAAAAATAAATATTTCACTTTTTAAAGCATCACATTATGTAAATATTAATAATTTTAAATTAATATATGAATTTAAATGAATAAATAAATAAATATTTAATAAGTTTAAATTAAAATAAAATATAAAATAAGGTATAAAACAATGTCTTAATAAAACATGTCGCGAGTGATTCTGAATCGCGCTTATGAAGTTTTCAACCAAATCTCCATAGATTTCATAGGCGCTAATCAGGAAGGAAATTTATCGGCGCTAAGTATATTTTACAAGTGTTAGAATAATAAATAATCGACGAACATTTAATGTTCAAAGTCGTTAGTATAATTCACGTTCAAACATTTTCACGAAGATAGGTACTCGAAGATTGCTTGACCGATCTTGACAATTCTGACAACTACGGAACCCTACATTGTGCGTGGCCCGACACGCACTTGGCTGATTTATTATATGTTCTAAAAATAATCCTCATGTAAAATTTGAAACTACTAGCACTTGTAGTTTTTGAGATTTCGTGATGATTGAATGAGTGACCTTTCGCTTTTTTCGCTTTTTGCAATAAAATGTCCTTACTCAGGGTCTAAAGATTGTCTGTGCCAAATTTCATCAAAATCGGTTGAGAGGTTTAAGTGGGAAAGCGTAACAGACAGACAGAGCTACTTTCGCATTTATAATATTAGTAGGGATATTACTAATTCAGAAAATACTGTTTCACTAATATTGAAGGTTATTGCACTAATTATCCCCACTTTACCTTTATTTACCGTGATGGTTATAAATTTAGTAACTTGAAACAAATCGATTCAAGACTCAAGGTGTGATGACTTTTATAGCGATCAATTTACGCTTCACGAATCAATTTCGCATTAAATTGGAGCGAAATATTGCGAATATTATTGAACTAGAATGATGGAACTAACAAGCCCCTTCACTCATGGGGCAACTATAACTTTACTTTTTTTTTTTTTAATTAGTTCGCAAATAAGCAGGCAATGATTTTAAGTGATCAGCGCAGCCCGCGGACATTTACAGCACCAGAGGAACTACAAATGCTTTGCCAACTGAAAAAAGAATAAGCAATGAAAGAAAATAGAAAGTAAGGAGAAGAATGTGGGAAGGGAGTAGACTTCCAGCTCTCCCACTCACCGAACAAAAGCCAACTATATTAACCACGTCACGCCGACATTCTGTGCTCGCGAGGCATAGGTCGAGCTGTATACAAGCTGTACTTTCCAAGCTACAGCCAGGCTTTAGGTAGACTCAAATTGACAAATTTTAAATTTAATTTGTTTCATTTACTTATAATATTAGATTTTAATAAAAATAAAAATTATTGTCAAAAATACATCAAAGTAAAATTGAAATGTCTGTTTGTAATTTGTAATAAATAGCTTTTCATCTTATATATGTATATGAAACTATATACGGTTATTACGTTTGTTGTTTGTCTGTCTGTTTGTTCCTACTAATCTCTGAAATGGCTGGACCGATTTTGACAGGACTTTCACTCGAAGATAGTTAATGGAGTAACTTAGGCTACTTTTATTAGTCGTGGACACAAGCTAGTCTACAATAATAATGAAATATTTGCAAACGGTTTCAACGGTTAATCGATCGAATAATGAAACGAGCGAATACTAATATTACATTTTTAAATAACAAAATAAATTGAAATTAGATTTTTATTTAAACTCTTTTTTTTTCAATTCGAACAATACGTTTGACGAAATACTGTCGATTATAATGTTTCAAAAGTTTTAAGAATAAAAACTGTCAAGAGTTCGTTCACCTTTTTCTTTGTAGATCTTTTCACGGTAAGTGGCTAGACGTTTGCATCTCTCATCTATTGAACTTGCACTGATTGGTTGTGACCACAAAAATAATTTAATCTTTACATAATAATAGTTAAGTAATAAAATGTTTACGTGTTATAAAGTTAAAGAAAGTCTGTTTGCGCGTAACGATATTAAAAATTCAATAAATTACATTTTTCAATTGAGATGGTATAAGTAAAAATAAATGATAAAATTTGGTATAAAACAACTCTGTAACTTGGAAACAGTTACCTAATTAACGAAAGCTGTGGCACATATTAAAAATAAGACACTCACAGTAAACTAAAATGAAATGAAATTAAGTTTATTTATTTGGAACAATACACTCTTTCAGATGTAAAGAAATCGTAAACAAATTATGTAAATCTTAATGAAAGTCTGAGAGCAAAACTAGTAAGTGTAATTCTCACTTTATAAGAATATTCAAAATATTTATTGTAAATTTCACTAAATATTAAACAAGTTTCGGATATGTCAATCAAAAATCCGACTGCGTAACAAGACCAGTCAGCAGTTCTGTCTAAAAGTCTATAAGTGAGAATCGTTACTAACCAATTTTAAATCGTTATATATTCTAAACGGTAATTGTGATTGAAAAATGATATAAGAAACCTAAACACGATTTTTAAATACTTATTCAACGATGCCCCACTTGATATAGTACGTCGATTTTCATTTTTTATTTTCCAAATTACGGTTTCCGAAATCGGCCATTTTGGCTTTTGCAAATTCTTATACTTTCTATAAATCAAACGATGTATCATTTACCAAAATCGGCCCACCTACATACATTCATAGATTGAAACACACATCACCTCCCTTGCGTTGCACAGTTAGGTAAAATTTATCATATCATAATCACCGCAACTTCGTTTCTATAACAATATTCATCACCTATTCCATCTTTATAAGTTTTAATAACGTGACAAAAATAGCCTCTATACTTCTCCAGGGTCCAAACAATATCTAAACCAAATTTCACCAAAACTAGTTCAGCAGTTTAGTCATTATAAAAAAAACAAAACAGATTTTCTTTCACATTTATAATATCAATACAGACGTTTACATTTCACACGCTATAATCACGAATAATTTGAAGTTATTCTGGAAAATTCTCCGCAATGTTATCGATTACGGTTCGAGGTAATTGAAATTATTTCAACTTTCCATTTTCATACTTTCCTCTTTGATTATTTCCACTGAAGACGAATCGTAACGAGGAATGCTTTATTACGCAACGTTACGAAACTGCGTATAAATAAATTATCCATTTTGACAATAATAGCCCAGTTTAAAACATGGATCATATCAGATGGTCGCGGGATCAAGTTCAGACAAGTAACACTGAGATTTTAATTGCCAAAGTAATTTGATTGATTGGGGAAACTTATGATATTTAATTTTTTATATATATTGTATTATGTTATGTTCTTATTGGCAAATTAATAGAGGGGATACTATATGTTAATGATCACCGCCGCCCATGGACCAGGGGTGTCACAAATGTTTTGGAAGTCCAATTCATTCCAAACAGCGCAAGTATGAAAGCCTTGACGAGGCTTTATTTTTGCTCTGTTTGGAGTGGAAACTCTTGGTCCGTTTGGTTCAGATGCCCGTTCTCTTTTTAAAGACCTTTCAAAGAGATTTTGAGAGTCAACTAGGGACCCAAGAGCTGGCAGCTACCTCGGTCAAAGGATCTGCTTGGCCATTGAACGGGGTAATGCTGCCAGTATTTTGGGAACTTTATCTAGATGCAGTGACTTGAATGAGATCTGCAATCTTTTGTAATAAATTATGTTTTTTTTTTGTATTAATTGACTTTAGTTTATTGCTTAAATGTAATTATTATAAATATTTAATACTTCTATATTAGTCACTTTGTAAATATATTAATAAAAATTAAGACTGATCTTTTGTGAGAGTTAGATACTACCGCGGTCGAGCCAATCCTTATAATGGATGTAGTGATTGGGCTACAGCTAAGCTCTACCTTAGTAAAAGTTATTATTTATAATGGGTTATTATATAAATACTATTATACTACTATAAAAATAATACTTTTTCCAAAGAAACCTATTGCGAACTCTAAATACGCGATTGCGTTTATGCTAATCAATTAACAGAACCAACCCACAGCTCAAATCAATACACAGCTCAAAAAAAAATTAAAATAGGTTAAGAAATCACTAAATTCCGTAACAAACAAAGAAACGGTACGAATTAAGAACCTACATCTATTTAAAGACGGTAGACAGATGTCAATTCAATTTCTGGTTAGTTGCTTTTAGTTGTGCCATTTAAGCACAGATTATATCGCCAATGACGCGTAGAATTGAGAAGACACAAAAGAGATTGTTCGGTGCCGTTGAGAAAAATAACTGGTCAAGTGCGAGTAGGACTCGCGCACCGAGGGTTCCGTACAAACTTATAGAAATCTATATAAGACTAACCCATCTACGCCATTTGTGGTCTTCATCATCAGTTCCAACATAAGTTACTATCAAAAATACCTAAATCGGTATTAAACGTTTGCCTATAATATTTGAGGAGTTCCCTCAATTTCTCCAGGATCCCATCATCTGATCCTGACCTGAAGACAATGGGACCACCTTGGAAGTATACCTTTTCAAACAAAAAAATATTTTGAAAATCGGTACACAAATGGCGGCGTAATCGGCGAACAAACATAAAAAAAAAATTAAATACAAGGTCGAATTGAAAACACTCCTTTTTAGGAGTCGCTTAAATATAATCAAATATTATGTAAATATGGATCACGTCCCAAAAACTATTTTGAAACTACTTAGGAGCACTTTAATTTAAAACACAATCATGGATGCAATCCATGGAAACACAAAATTTTATTTTAAGTACTAATACACCTAATACTTTCAAAAAAGCAAAGTTATAGCGCGATTCAGGATACACCCAGCGCCATCTCTTGACAATTTCAATGAACTAACTTGTTGACTTTGACATTAACAACATAATTATATTATATTTCATTCTCGTTTTATTTTTATTTATATTCTACTACACTCCACTACCCCTGCACTACGTTCGTAAAATATTTAGATTTACATTATCAATCAAAATATCGAAATATATATTAGTGTTGCCAAGACGAAAATAATTAGTCCTTAATTCGAACAAAACTAATTGTAAATTTATAAATAACTAATTATATTACTAATAACCAGAAGACTTATATGTGTAGATAAATAAGTAAATTAAATAACTCGATCTGTTTGAATTTAATTTTAAAATTTTCGTACTAAGTCAATACGAGTACTTAAATCAAATCGCGTGAAGCTCTTATATTGAATGTTAATTACGTAATGACGTTATAAATCGACGATAAAACTTTTAAATGAAAAGTTTATTTTATAATTTTTAGCGCGTTTAAATAATAATTAAAATAAAAATTTTTATTAATCGAGCAGAATTATATCACAGTTAATGTCATAATGTTGTAATAGATGGCATTAGCTGTATGCTGCATCGCGCTATCATGTTGTTAGCTGCGATATATAGATTGCATTGCGTTGTTTATAAAGGTTTGCTGCTTTTTAATGTTTTCGTATTGATACAAATTTCTTCTCAGTGTTTGTAAAATTGTTTTTTTGACCATGGCCAACTTCTATGTTAATTTGTTAAAAGTACATATAATTTTAATTCTAAGATTATTATATTTTCCGCTTGATCAATTTACAACTTGATACATTTACGCGTTCCTGAGAAAAAGGTTGAAAGACAGACGTACAGACTGACAGACACACAAACAGAAATTTACAGTTTTCGGATTTTTTCCTTTATGTATACTAAAGGACCTTGCTCCTGGCCAAATTTCATAATGCTTGGTCAATTGGAAGTACCCTATAGGTTTTGATTCCCTTGCGAAAACGTTAAAAACGCTATCATACTTAAAATATGTGATATAAATGACCGTATCTTTTGATTGCGTTAACTTAGACGTTTGATTTTTTCACAGCTCTTAGTAATTACAACTCTGAGTACTTGACGTAGATAAAAATTTGTTACCTTCACGCGTTTCTGAGAAAAAGATTGAAAGACAAACTTACAAACAGACAAACATACATACAAAAATTTACAGTTTTCAGATTTTTTCCTTTATTTGTACTATAAGATCTTACTTCTTGCCAAATTTCATCGTGCTAGGTCAATGGGAAGTACCCTATAGGTTTTGATTCCCTTGCGAAAACGCTAAAATGGTCAAAATATACGACATATTTTCCATTATATTTTGATTGCGTTGACTTAGAACTTTAATATTTTCACGGCCGCATGTCATCGTAGACTTGAGTATATGATATTAATTTCAACATGATACGTCTATGCATTTCTGAGAAAAAAGGGTTGACATCCCGACAGACAGACAGACAGACAGACAGACAGACAGACAGACAGACAGACGGACAACAAAGTGATCCTATAAGGGTTCCGTTTTTCCTTTTAAGGTACGGAACCCTAAAAATTAGATAAATTTTGAGGACAGGTGAAATAGTAGGAATTACATTGTTAATCCATGACATATAACAACACAAACATACACAATGTAGGTAGATAAATACAATGTTAGTAAAATAAACTCATAATGCATTGAAACTATTTACAAATTAATTTTCTCTCACTCACTCATTACGAAACCTCAGAAACTACAAGAGTTAGGAATTCCACATTTTGCATGAGGATCTTTTTAGGATGAAGATGCTTACTAAGACGGGGAAATTCTATCCCTAAGGGAGTAAAGCGAGGGTTGGATGTTTGCGCGGGTGGAACCACGAGGTGCCGTAAGTATGCACATATAAATGACCAAGAAGAACTAAACACGAAATTTAACAAACATTTGGTAGAAATATTTCAATTAAAGATATCATTAGTATTGACAAAAAAGGTACTGTATTCCGGAATACCCGCAGTAGATTCTGGTTTAGATTCTGGGTTAATCCTAATTCAGTTGCAGCGTGCATTAACGTGAACCTTCATAAATATTCAAAGCGTATTATTGTTCGAATTCTCGGTTAATTTGATGGAATAAATTAAGATGACCGATGGTTTAATAGCTTGCTAGTAAAAACGAGAATGATGATATTTTCTTAGTTCATTTTCTTGATGGATTTCGAATGTTCCAACATTGAAATGGTTGTGATAACTTTATTTGTGCCTCTGTTAATGTACAGACTAGGTTTACTTACATTGAGTATTATAAAAATGATATAAAATGGATATAATCATAATAGTTGTAATTAAAAATAATATGACTTTATAGTTTAAAGTTACGTCTTTACTTATTTAAATTCAACTTGAATAAAACATAAGTTGATGCTATTATGTATAACTCGACGTCGGCAAGTAAACGCTGATAAGCAATACCGTGTTAAGCCACACGAACTTCATTTTGAGAAAATGGCGTTTAAAGATGACAAACCTATTCTTAATCAATCTGTTTTAATAAGTATTTGTCCATATTTTCTTTCCGTTTTTGATAAAAATTATAATTAATTAAACGGAGGTTTATATATTTAATATATTATCTAATAAAAAGTCTTTCAAATATATGAGATTATTGTATAAATTACAAAATAAGGAATGACCTTGAATTTGAAACAATTAATTAAGAAACATGTTTACTACTTATTTAGTTTATATGACTATTTTTTATTGAAAAATGTAGTAACTAAATATAATATCAATATCTCCGAATTTCATCTTTGGTGGGATGACACATTGTTGCTTATCAGCATCTATTTGTGTTGCCTAAATCGCAAAAGTATGCATAAAAAGTCATCTTGAACCGTAGGTCCTATCATTTGGACTACCCGCATTAAAAACAACTCTTAATTTAGTCATACTGCTCTCGCGTAAAACGCCATGGTTTTAGAGAAATTGCCGTCTACCCGTGACCACGAACGCTGCAAAGTGCTCGAAACGTCGGGATGATAAAAATAATTATACGCGATTTAAATCCGTTTAAACTAGTTTTATTTCAATTGCATACTTACGCAATTTTCCTATTTTGGTGAATCTTTGTAAATAATTTCGTCACAAATATATATCGCTATCGCCTTGAACTTTTTAAAGGACTTAAAAAATGACGAGGTTCGGAATTCTTTGTGATTTTTTTTAAAATATTTGTTTATTTAGACCTCCGTCATTTATTGAGCGATTAAAAAAATATTTTTCGAGGGGATATACTTTTAGATTGGTCTCATAGATTTTTTTTCAAAATCGGTTCAGTCGTTTGGTTTATAAATCAAAATAACTGGAATTAATATGTAATCCAAGCAAACGAAATTGCGTTTTTTGCTTTTGAGGTCGTTTTTTAGGGTTCCGTACCTTAAAAGGAAAACGGAACCCTTATAGGATTACTGTGTTGTCCGCCTGTCTGTCTGTCTGGCTGTCAAGACTTTTTCGTCAGAAATGCATGGACGTATCATGTTGAAATTAATATCATATACTCAAGTCTACAATGACTTGCGGCTGTGAAAAAATTAAAGTTCTAAGTCATTTGTAATTATTAACAAAAACAATCGTCTACAATGAAAGTATATAAATACATAAATAACGCATCACACTCAACGGCCCCCATTAAGATCTCATGACCTTGTGTCGGGGGTCCGGAAACACTCACATCACTAACACAAACACCCAGACCACGGCAAACATCTGTATGGCCAATACACACGTTTGCCGTGAGCGGGGATCGAACCCGCGACCGTTAGCGCTTTAGTCAGTTGCAGTGACCATTGCGCCAACGCGTCTGTCATTAAAATATAAATAAATACCTTTAAAGGGCCAGCGTGTCAGCCTATTACGATAATATTTTGACTCATGCTACTTAATGACCAAATATGTGTTATTATTATGTAATTTAATATCCCAAGAGTAACTTTTTCATACAACAGTACATACTAAAACGATTTACTATACGTTATTAAATTAACTGAGATGATCAAGTTTAGTGTTAATTTAGTATAATGACTTGAATGCTTAGATCTTAACCGAGAACTCTGCGATTTCAAGCGGTTTTACCGCGCTGAGTAAGAAACTTATAGAATTATAATTTTAGAAATATATTTTTACTTTTCATTATGATTTTTATGTGTTTTTAGAAATGTGGTTATTATTATATACAAAAATCATATTATTTTCAACAGGTGGCGAGAAAGAACACCATTCAGAACACGACGAAGTTCACGAAGAACATGGAAAGAAGGCTTATGAGGTGAGATTCTTTATCCTGTAAACTGCGTTTCCAGACGTCCTCATTTTGGCAGGACGTCCCGATTTTTAAATCAACATTAGATGTCCCGCGCGGGACAGTCCTAGTGCTGACGAAGCGCGACTGGGTGGCACAGACAAGTGTAGACTCACTGCCCTTCTGATTCAGTTTTATTCACTTTTTACTCAGAAGACATATCCTTCCAATTCAGTACTTCTTAGTTGCCCTTGAACAGATCTCTCTTTCTCACTGGGCACGCTGGGAAATTGCCCAGGACACCGCGATTGATAAGGCCCCCTAGTTCCTACCTAGTTAGATTTTGGGAAAGTGATTGCTGAATTGGCTCTCTTAAAATTGTTTTAAGATAATTGTCGTCTGTCAAAGTCATAGAGGCCCCTTAATCTAATGTTCTTATAGCCTTTAATAGGTTAAAGACGGTCTTGCCCTTGAATCATTTACATTAAGTTAATTTGATTTATAGTCAAGGAGTCTTTATTTGTTATTTATCCAGTCTGTCGAGTTAAACTGTGTACTCGCGAATTCTTGATAGCTTCTAGAATATATTTAAGGCTTTCATATCGCACAAATATCTATTTTTTTAATTTTTGAAAAGTGACAGATTGGAATAAGTTAACCCTGTTTCGCAGTTACCAATTTCGACAGTAACTCTCAAACTCAAACTCAAAATATACTTTATTCAAATAGGCCTTTGCAAGCTCTTTCGAATAACTCTTGAACATAATCCTTACGGTGCCCATGCTATTAATACTTACTGAACTTATACGAAACTGTACAGAAGACATAACACGTAATATCGTGGTAACAAAACTCGTAGAACCCTTCCATTAAAGGGATGACACGTCACACGTGCGTGGTTGTTATAAAATTTTTATTGGTTACTCTTGTTATCTCACGAGTTTAGTAGACCTTTTTAACACGCTCGCGTAATGTATGTAACTACGTAGAAATGTAATGGAATCTTGCAATTAAATTTCCTCCGTCTCAATGAAATTGAAAGAAAACATTTCAACACACAGACGACCCAAGAAATTGATTGTTGTAAACAAAAGGTAACAAATAAGAAAATTTACGTGAATATAATGCATGTATTGAAAAACTTAATGTTTGGGCGTGAAATAGTTGCCAAAATTATGTGATAAAATTAATTATATACAACTAATTGGATGCTGATAAACTAAAACATAAACTCAAAAAAGTACGGAAAAGTTTCTTAACTTAATGTTTTTATTAGATAATATATTAAATATATCAATCTGCTTTTAATTCATTATACCTTTTATCAAAATAGAAAACCAAAAAAAAAGGATATATACTTCTTCAAACTGCGACTTCGTCCGCGTTTTTTTAAATTGGAGTAACGTCGCCCGTTTTCCCAAAATTTCCCTTTATAACTCTGCTCCTATTGATTGTAAAGTGATGAAAAGTATACTATAACCTGCCCAGGAGTATGAAGAATAATTGTACTAAGTTTCGTTAAAATCCGTCGAGTAGTTTTTGTTTCTATAAGGAACATACATACATACAGACAGACAGACAGACAGACAGACAGACAAAAATTTTACTGATTGCATTTCTTTCATCAGTATCGATCACTAATCACCCCCTGATAGTTATTTTGAAAATATATTTTATGTACAGAATTGACCTCTCTACAGATTTATTATAATTATAGATTATAGAAGATATAGAAATAGATAGGTTTGACATCTTTAGACGCCATTTTCTCAAAATAAAGTCTCTGTGGCTTGACACACTAACTTGCTTAGAAAGTAAATCGTTACAAAGCATTGTCTCCACCCTGTAACCTTTGCGCGAGTTTAATAAAAATCTTATTGCGATTTTCAATTTCATTGCGACGCTGAAAATTCCAATACATCGAGAGCTAATATTCCGAGCTATTTACAAACAGATACTGTGAATAGCTCTGATTGCGATATGAATATGAATAGACTCGGTGCACCCACTGTTTCATTGTGTGAGATATTTTCATTCTGTCAGCTACGCTATTTGTGTACTGTAAAAATAAATTATTTAATGAATAAGGGTTTTGTACACTAATATTATAAAGAGGTGAAGTTTTAAAGTATAAAAAAGTATAACGCATCACACTCGACGGCCCCCATTGAGATCTCATGACCTTGTGTCGGGGGTCCGGAAACACACACCCTGGGTGTTTACCCAGACCACGACAAACATCGGCCAATACACACGTTTGCCGTGAGCGGGGATCGAACCCGCGACCGTTAGCGCTTTAGTCAATTGCAGTCACCATTGCGCCAACGCGTCTGTCAGTTTGTTTGTAAGTAGAGGGTAATCTTTAAAAATACTGATCCGATTTGAAAAATACTTCTTACGTTGGATAGCAATTTTATCGAGAAAAGTTATAGCAAAGCAGTAACCATAAACGCGAGTAAAACCGCAAGGTACAGCGAGTATAATATATAAAGCATACTATACTATATTCCTCAATAAATAAACTACCTAACACAAAAAAAAATCAATTCGAACAGTAGTTCCTGAAATTAGCGCAAACAAACAAACAAACACTTCAGCTTTATAAAAGTATAATAAATATAATATTATAGTATAATATACTAAATCTTTATAATATTTGTATAATAACAGAAAATGTCCAACAGGAATAAATTGAGGCAATTAAAACGATACCCATTAAAAACAATTTGAGTTACCATAAGTGTTGTAAGTTATTCCCTGACCGGCCTTCGAGTCCTCAGTGACATCACGCAGGCGCGTCAATCAATATTTGTAATACTAACCGGAACTCGCGACTTCGTCTACGAGAAATTAAAATAAAAAAAAATTTCTAAAATAAAAGTGGGCTAAGACATATCTCATAACGTTAGCTATCTGTTAGTGTTAGACAAAATCGATCCAGTCGTTTAAAGGTTACCTGAAAACAGACAAACAGACGAAAGAACCGTATATACTTTCATATGGAATTCAGTGAAAAGCTGTTAATTTGTAATTACAAAGACGCTTAGATTTTATTTATTTGTATAGATGTGAGAGTTATTTTGTGTGTTTTGTTTTTTTGGGGGAAAATTAAATAACTTTAATAATTCCCGATTGAAAAATAGGGTAGATATAAGCTTTACGTGTATGTGTCTATCTGTGGCATCGTAGCTCCCGAACGAATAGACCTATTTTGATGCTATTTTTTTATTTAAAAGCTGATGCAATTAGGATGCTTTGCTATAATTTATGATGATCTGTTTACACGTTTGAAACTCATTAGCTCTTTTATGGTTGTTGAAAGGATCAACTTCTTATGAATTGAAATTTCCTATACTGTGACTTCAACGATACTAAAATTTATTCAAACTTGATGCTGCAGTATCATCTGGAATCAGATACCAACTCACAACTTACAGCTCAAGCTGTAGTCAGTCATATTTTAAACTTTCGCGATTTATACTATTCATATTTAATATAACGGGTCTTATCGTGATAACTAATGGTAGTAATACCTTTTTACGACTGAGGGTCTGCTCGTGTCCACGACGAATGCAACTTCGTCGAAACGTCGGGCAATAAAAAAGCTATTACTACCATTAGTTATCGAGATAAGACCCGTTATATTAAATATGTAGTCAGTCAGTCAGTCACTGCATAACTAGGTTGTACTACAATAAATACGAAATACATTTATGAAATAAAAATTCAAAACAGATTATAAAACCTTTTTAAATAAACTGTATTTTGAATATAAATTCGAAAATAAATCAGCCAAATCGAAACAGCTTAAGCGATGAAACTCTTTGCTAAGCAATATTTATATAGCAAAATTTATATTTGACAAATGTTATCGAACTCACAGCTTCGCTTGCTTAAATTTTGTCTGACTGTCTGTGTATTAAAGACGACCGCTCTGGTGTAGTGGTGCTGAATGTAAATCTAAAACCGACGGTTGCGGTTTCGACCCCCGCTCTGGGCAGATATTTAGTAAAGTAGTAAGTAAAGTAACAGCCTGTTAATATCCCACTGCTGGGCAAAGGCCTCCTCTCCTACTAAGGAGAAGGTTAAGAGCTTAATCTATCACACTGCTGCACTGCGGTTTGGCGGATATACATATGTCAGAATTTCTCCCGGCACATGCAGATATTTATATAAATATTTGTTCCTAGGTCTGGGTGTTTATCCTAGTGGGTCTCCCAGCCGTGCCTCGGAAAGCACGTAAAGCTGTCGCTCCCGGTTGTTATCACTATCAGCTGATAATGATCGTTACTCGTAGTAGGGAAATTACTCTAGTCTAAACGGTTGCTTGCCCTCAGAGGTTGCGGAGGTCAGATGGCAGTCGCTCTGTGTAAAAATCAGTAACTCGTCAATATCTAGACTAGAATAGCAAGCAGACTCTGGTATAGCCAGGAAAATGCTAGGTAGATAATGATGTCTGTGTATTAAATCAACACATATAAAACAGAAAACATTGTTTTGTGTATTTAAACTATGAATATAGTTTATAGTAGATTTGAAGGTTATTGGAATAAAAAGACTTTTTTAAACCGACTTAAAAAGCGAAAAGCAAATTTTTTTTTGCTTGGATTACTCATTAATTCCAGTTTTTATAATTTAAAAACATAAAAATTAATCCGATTTTGATAAAAATTCAATTTAGCCCATTTGAAAGTAGGTATAGGAAATGCTAAAGGTCATAATTCAGGTGAAAAAAAATCAAGATCGGTTAAGAAATGACGGAATTCTGAGGTAGCAAATATTAAAAATAATAGCAAAAAAAATATACATTACAAATTGAGAGCTCCTCTTTTTTGAAGTCGTTTAAAAAGTTGCACTTTCCCAGTCTTCAAGCTATGGCCATTCTAGTTTCATTAAAACTTATTAATACAGCAAAATATTGAAACTATGACAAAATCAAAAAGAAAGTTTTGAATATTATTAAGAACAAAATTTCGAATTTATCGATCCTGACTACTGAATACTTAAACGGATGCTGTGTTAGAAATATCTATACATAATGTAGTAGAAAGATTATGTCAAACATAAAAATATATAAAATGTCAAAAAATAAAACACAAAAAATAGATTTTAACATTTTTGTCTTTCTATATAATATGTATGTGTGTGTGTATTTACATCAGTTTTCGCTAATCTTCAAATCTACGCATTTTTATTGAGCTTTTCCCAATAGCTAAAACGTATATCACGGAATATTGTAGGCTTTACTTTATTAAAATCTTATGTCAACAAATAAAGTTATCGTCATTTAAATAATATAATATAATCGACAGACACGTTGGTACACGCGGGTTCGATCCCCAAATGTCTGTATTGGCCAAACAGATGTTGTCGTGGTCTGGGTGTTTGTGTTAGTGTTGTGTATGTTTCCGAACCCCCGACACGAGGTGATAAGAACTTAATGGAGGCCGTTGAATGTGATGCGTTTATTTATTTATTATTTAATATAAAGTGTTAAACGCCTGGTCAAATATACATAGCAATATGTGACTTCTGACATTTGATTAAGACTGAATTTTACGCGGACGAAAGCGCGAGCACCAGCGAGTTATAAACGAATAAGTTAATAAACGAATTCCAATCTGCATTCCCAAACTTTGGTTTATTGTTTGCGTTTTATTTAAACAATAGACAATCACGAATGTGTCATTGTTTCGTCTCCACGGACAAAACAATTTTAAACAAAACTGTTGATAAAATATATAGGATGATTCATTCAGAGCGGTCAGTGGAGAATCTGAAAGTATTGGAGCTAGGAGATTTGTTGAAAAAGAGCATGTCACTGAATTTTACTTAAATATTTTTTTTTTCGTTTTTTTTTTTTGATGACTAGCTGTGCTCCGCGGTTTTAGCTGCTTTAATTTGAGAAAAAATTATATTTATATAATGTTTACCTCCCCTACTTGAATCGGATGTACCTTATGTCTCTGGTTTCTATTTTGTTTTCGCGCATTTTTTTATTATCAAAAATAAATAAAAATTTTGAAATAAAAGTAGCCTTAGTTATTTGTGTTAACATAAGTTCTGAGTGGAACTTGAAAGTACTGTCAAAACCGATCCTGGATTAGCCGGAACAAATAGACAGACTGATGGACAAAAATTTATAAAATTATATTTTTGATATAAGTACCCTGTATACTTTTATATGAATTAAGTTTTAAGCTGTTAATTTGACATTTCAATCAGACACTTCCATTTTGTTTATTTATATACATTTAAATGTGCTCTCAAGAGCCTACTTGAATAAAATACATTTCGATTTTAATATACATAAAAATATATTGAGGAACACAAATACTTAACAAAAACACACTCCATGGAATTGAATATCTTCTCCTTTTTGATAGTCGGTTGAAAATAATATCGACTTTACATTGTTTAAAGACCTGATTTAAATCCACTTAAAATAGTTACAAATGTTCTTCAGTCATTAAAACTGTAAGCTCCACTATTCCATCAAAGTTAAGATCAAGTTAAGATGGAAAGTTCTTATCAGGTTCTGCGATAAATCTTCCAGTAAGAGATAACTGGTTTAACTTAACTCTATCATCGATCCCTCACGAGTCGAGACTCGTTTTAATTTGTATAAATTAATTTTATAACTTACTTGGAGTTGGGGCTACTTACTACGGGTTCTCACTCGCTTCTCGATACAAATTCGTTTATAAAAATAGCATTACCACATTCGCAGCTACGACGTGTTCAATGTATTATAAAAATATATACAAAATATATGTATGGAATTTAATGAGAAAAGAAAAATACATAAAATATTAAATAGAATAATTCAAAACTATATAAAATCTAAATTTAAAATTGGTTTGTAGGAAAGTTCTTCATATCATTTTTTATATAATACAGCTTATTATTTTTTAGTAAACGTGATACATTAATTAAAAAAGCCTTATTTTGATGTAGTTGATAATTCACGATGATCATATTTAAAGATGGATAAGTTTTACTAATAATAGAAGTCAGTTTTATTTTGTAGCATAGCACACCACTATATAACATATATGCCACTATAAAAAGACCCAATTCTTTTATTTTGTAAAAGATAATAATTCATATAAAATATAGCATAAAAATTTATTATTTACTTCAACAAATAAAACTAACATCTTTTATTGTTAGAGTTTTTCCATCTTTGAATATAATCAACACAATTTGTCCGATAAATTGATAATTTAAATCGGTTCAAATTCCATTAAGATATCATGTAAAATACACAGGACCATTTTATAATAATGAGATTTTTAAATATCGAATAATACAAAAAAAATGTGATAAACCAAACATTTCAGTAACATTTGATTGAAATAACTTCATATTTACTTAATATTTGCCACTGATCTTCTTTCTTACAAAGTTATTAGAAAAAACATTGTCGATAACTCGTCGACAATCCGTAGTAGGAACAAGACGTCTGAGTTCACAAGTCAATTATACTCAGCTGTACAGTGAGGAATTAATTAAAGTACGCCAACAATGCGTGATGCGAAAGCTGAACTCCATTCACAGACCCGGCTCACCTTCACCGCAGACTTACCTTTCAATCTTAATCATATAATTTGTTCCTGTTGAACCTTGAATATATTTTTACGTAAATTGTTGCTTTCTTTTATGATTGGAAAATAAATATTTTTTTTTTAAATAGTTGGATGATGTTAAGTTAACATGGACTATTAAAAGAACGACAAATTCTACGTATTCATTCGCTATCAACATGTATTTTACTACGTGTTAAAACGCGAAAATGTTTTTTTTTTTTGTTTCGTTATCTTCATTACTTCCTACTCCCTGTTATTCATTATTCCTTTTTATGTTGCCAACGCATTTGATGCTCCTCTGGTGCTGCAAATGGCCAAGGGCGATGGTGATAACATCAGGTGTCCCGCCTGATCGTTTGCTTGCAATAATACCTAAAAACATTAATAATAAATAATAACGCATCACACTCAACGGCCCCCATTAAGATCTCATGACCTGTCGGGGGTCCGAAAACACTCACAAACAACCCAGACCAGGACAAACATCTGTATGGCCAATACACACGATTGCCGTGAGCGGGGATCGAACCCGCGACCGTTAGCGCTTTAGTCAGTTGCAGTGACCGTTGCGCCAACGCGTCTATCAACATTACAAACATAAAAATCTTTAACCTCAGGGAGTTCACAAGGACACCAAGACGAACAAGGGTCATCATGACAAGGAGAACCATCTAGACAAGTACGATGATCACGGTGGTATCGACAAGCATCATCACAAAGAAGATAATCACTATGGCTCCCACCACCATGAGGAGCACGGCAAGAAGCATGCGAAGGTATGCTCACTTTAATGCCTCCATGTATCAAAACAATACATTTATAATTTATAAAAATTAAGGGTTTTTCGGAATATATTTATTTGTTTTTCAATATCAAGGAAAATTAATTGATTATTATTATTAACTTACGTAAAATTATTAATCTTATGTGTCAAAAACTTAATTTTAAAAGTGAAGCCTAGATGGTTAAGGTTTTGAATTCTCTTTAAGGATGTGGGACCTCTTCTAAGAGGTTCTACCTCAAGTTATAAAGTCTTCCAAAGGAAAAATTAAGCGAAATTCGTATGTTGTTATTTTAGAACAAAAATCTCAATCACTTTAATTAAACAAAACGTTTTATTTGCATACAAGATACTAACACTATTTTAAACCCAAAGTACGAAGAATCTGGCAAACATTCGAAAGGACACAGCACAAAAGGCAGTCACGACATCCACAAGAAAGAAGAATATGAGAAGAAGGTAGAGTTCTTTGAAGAAGAAGGTGATTCAGATGATGAGGAGAAAGAAGGGGGTTACCACAGCGAGAAGGAGCACTCATCGGTAAGTTGACTCCTCTTTCAAATAATTTAGGATCTACAAATGGATGCTGATAAGCAATAATGTGTTAACCCACAAAAAGTAGAATTATAAAAAACAGATGTATTCTGATAGTACGTAATGTGTTTAATATTATTAAAAAAATTATCAAGTCATCTAATATATCGCTGCTTTTCAAGAATATCGATGCAACTAAAAATGATGAATTTTAAGGAATGGGGTTTTTCAAATTTCTTTATTAATGTGTTGCAGCTATGCAGCAAAAATTAAACGATCCCTTGATGTTATAACTTTATTGAATTAAAGAAAATTCATCATCGCAACTCTTTTTATGATAAAACATCAAAGATTTATAGTCTTTTGTCATACTTAGTTCTATTTGTTAGAATTTTTAGTTACTACGATATGTGCATATTAAAATCAAAATAAAAATATGCTTTATAAAAGTTGGCTTTTACAAGCACTTTTGAATCGTCAATACGGAAACAAAAGAAAACAAAACACTAATTAATTAATTTACCACCGGTTCGGAATGTAGATTCTACCGAGAAGAACCGGCAAGAAACTCGATAGTTACTCTTTTTAAAAGTTTTACGATGGGTACATACATTTATGAGTTACAAATATATTAAATACCCTGTGTGAATCCAGCTTATACTAAATATATATTTCTATATACATATATATAAATAGACCTTAGACTTTAACAATAATTATAAATATATATATTCCTCACATTGTCACTCGCGTTTATGGTTACCGCTTTACTTCTATGAGTCGCAGCATAACGTAATATAGCTTACAATCAACCAATAGTTTCAGACATTACGCCTTATAAATAAACTTACAAACAAATCTTACCATTCTTTTAATATTTTTATATATATTATAATTTAGTAGTAAGCATTTTACTATTATTAATTCACTTGATCACTTACCGTTTTTAGATTATGACACCAAAAATCTTGTCGCCACACATCCCTCGTCCCGTTATAAACACATATCTTAGTAAAATTGTTTGTTTTACAAGTAATTTCCATTTAAGTTTTGAAGCCGATTAAATTATTAACAGATTATATTACAATAATTCAATAAACAGTTAAAGTTTATTAGGACACCCACGTCATTTTACTTGGTAGAAGTTTCACCAGACCACTTGAACAGAGTTTCATTCGATTATGTTGTAATATATTAGAATATTTATCAAGGTCTAAATCGTCTTGAAGTCATTATGTAGGCTTGTTAAAACTAAAGGGAGTATTTACTCAATTGCCGAAGGAAGTTTATCTTTTTCAAGCATAAAGAAAATACAATTGTAGGTTTCATTCTTTGCGCGCTCAGATGTCGACGTTTTACGGATTTCGTGATATGAAGTCAATGTGCTATAGCTTCCGTAGTCAAAAACAAGATTAATTCGAGTGCGCTAAAACGCAATGGCTGCTACTTTTTTTTTAATGAGTAAGCAAAGACAACATTTTGGCATGCCGGCAAAATTGACAATAGTAATTGCATTTATAATTAACTTTTAATAATATTACAGTTTTGCAAATCGAGCTAAATGAAATCTTGCTCAAGTATTTTTTTTGTCTGTGGCTACCGTTTTTATCTATAGCAGCCCCACATTTTTTTACGTAGTATTTTATACTCTTTGATATGAAGTGTTATTAAATTCGTCTCAGTGTTAGTTTGTGAGAGCAATATTGGGTATAATATTTCTCGAAAATATTTTCGAAATTTCCATAGAACAGGAATTACGTGAGTAAAATGTAAAATGTTGGATCTTCAATACTACATATCCGATTACAAAACTTCTTTCACATAAGTTGCATAAAAGGTTTACCTATAATATTTGTTTTATATTTACCAGTTGGTTTTTTTTATATTGATTAATTCCTGTTTGTTGAATTACTTAAAGAAAAAATTAATTTTAAAAGATTTACATCTCTGATCCATGACTTCATCCTCAACTTACGGTCAAAACACGTGACCAAGTTGCGACGTCGCGTCGTAGCTCGTTACGATGCAACGTAACTCGTATAAATTACGACGTGCATCGCAAAATTAAGACTTTAAGAAAAGGTAACCAACTTCAAAGGCAAAATACTTGATTGTGTTCACATAGACGATACACTTATAGCAATTACTTCGATTTTAAAAGTATTAACTGAACGCGGTAAAAAGTCTATGAGACCTATCTTAAACCTATCAAATTAAATAACATTCAAAAACAAACAAACATTAAAAGAAACCTACACTATGAATTAAGACCTTTTACCTTTTTGAAGTCGGTTGAAAATTTTAGACGCGCAACGTTATTTACGATGCGCGACGTCTAAGCGTGGTAATGTACCCTGTCCTGTACCGTCGCGATTGATGCATATTATAGGTGAAGAAATTTCATATTGTGTCAGCAATTGTTGTTGGAATTGTTACTCCCGAAATAACTAGTGACATATGTATTCGTTAAACAACCTTGTGCGAAAAGTGATGTTAGTGCCTTCGTATCACATATGTCATGAAGACGATACATTACATAGCATGTATTAGCTTCATGACATAAGTAATAAGTAAGTAAGTAAGCCAACACATTACATAGTATGTATTTTATTGGCTATAAAATATGATAAAACTAAGTCCAAAGGTCTAATAATGTTTGAAGGCTTATTTAACGAGTCACAATTATTAATTCTTTTAATAAATTTTTACTACGAAAATAATTCATAATTGGATGCTGATAACCAATATTTTTATATTTTGATAATGTATTACCTATTAAACATTATTGAAAAAATTTCAAGTCATATAAACAAAAAGAAATGAAAAGATGGATATACGCTTCTTCAAACATATTCGTTAATAATAGGTTTGAGATCTTTAGACGCCATTTTCTCAAAATGAAGTCCGTGTGGCTTGACACAGTATGACTTATCAGCGTCCAATTGCCCAATTTTTTTTAACATCCTTCTTACAAAAAAAGATTGGAATTTTTCAAAATTCTTTCACTAAGTGATCGGAGGGATTTGTTGGATTTAAAATTTCTATATAAAACACTTAACAACAACTATGATAACTCGTTTTTGATATCAAAAATTAAATTGAATGTTCCCATTAGATTTCCACGTAAACCAATAACACCATTAGTAAGACCTTTCCGCAAAACTGTTTTAGGAAGCAATTCACCTGTATCTCGCTTATGTAAAATTTTAAATGAGCACAGTGCTGTTTTAGACCTTTTTGGAGACTCATCAAACAAGTTTCACAAAAAAATATTGTCAAAATTGACAGCCAACTAGGTAACTTATTTTATTTATATTTGTGTGTTATCTTTTTTTTTTTACTTATATTGTTAATCCTTGTCATTTTTAATCTTGATTTACTAACAATTAATTATTTGTAAGTTAGTTATCTCCAAATTTATCTTTGCAAGTGGTATTCATCTTAATAGGTAATGCATTCAGTTTTAAGTTATATTAAAATTGTATACCTTTGTACGTGTTGATGTATTTACCACTAGTGAATCTTAAATAAATAAATAAATAAACATTTGCAAATATCAGAAATTAACCAAACTTCAAACTTTCAACTACGATACTTCGTAATAATTCTTTCTCAAGTGTAAATTTAATTGCCGTTTCTCATAACGATCGAGCTTTGTAATACAAAGAAATTCGTGATTTGAAATCTAGATTTTAAGATGATTTTTCGTCACTAGATCCGCTAACCTTCTTTTATATGATGAAATATTCATTCAAGGTCATTGGATTAAGAGATAAAATCTTGTTTACTTTAGTAACGATTAATTAAAAAAATTAGGTCAAGAATTCAACCGATTCATTTAACAAAAACTGACAATCCGTTAATCCAATTTCGAAATCGTTTAACTAGTTACTTTTTTGTATTCGATGAAAGCTGAATAATAAATGTTTTTACCATACCGATTAAAATTGAATCTAAATCGAGAATCACAATATTTTATACTTTTTAATTTTTAAATAAAAATCAAGATTTCAGATCTGTTTACATTAGTAAATTATTCGTATGTTACTTACATAACTATTCATTAGGCGAGAATTACACTTGTAAGTTTTAGTCTTGTAACTGATATGAAAGTACCCTGTAATTTAGTACCTAGATAACCTTATGAAAGTTGTGGGTCAAAAATAAGATACTGAAAATAATTTATATCAAGTGTAAACAATCTATATATAATTCAAAGGTGACTGACTGAATGACTGACATAGTGATCTATCAACGCACAGCCCAAACCACTGGACGGATCGGGCTGAAATTTAACATGCTGGTAGATGTTATGACGTAGACATCCGCTAAGAAAGGATTCTGATTAATTCTACCCCCAAGGGGATAAAATAGGGGATGAAAGTTTGTATGGAACTTTGTCTATTTTGCATGCACGAAGCTACAACGTAGGCATCAGATATCGCAGACGAAGTCACGAACATCAGCTAGTTATATTATATAACAGTAGACTATACATATGTACACGTTCATGGATTTTGTCATACAGATTGCCGACCATTTAGAATTTGTTTGAAGACGTTGCCTAGCAACCAGGTAATAACTGAGTATGTTTCTTTGATCTTCAATTGACAAACTTGTCAAGTTCGATATTATACATTTTCAACGTGAAATTGTATGAACGTAACGTATTTATAATTACAAAAAATATAAAAATGTAATTTTTCTTCTCGTAATTGCCATTTTAAAACAATATTAAATTGCATAAAAAAAAATCATTTATAGAAAAAGCATACTCAGCTTATGACTACATTAATGATAAAACCGCGTGGAATAATAGGGCGTTGATATTCTCGCAGGATAACTGTAGCTAATTGTATCCAACAATATTGTACAAAGATATTTTAAAAAGAGTAACTACTGAGTTTCTCGCCGGCTCTTCTCGTAGAGTCCACACTCCGAGTCGGTGGTAGCTTCACGTGGAACTGACATCACAAATTTGTAAAAGATTTCGAAAGAGCGAATAAAGTATATTTTGAGTTTGAGTTTGAGGTAACCTGGTAACAGTTACCTAGGTAAACTTACGGAAGCTATGGCTTTCACAAATAAAGACACAAACAGTAAATTCTTCCACATTTAAAGCAATGATACACAACTTATTTAAATCTTCTTCTCTTCTTCTCTAAAAGCAAAATTCATAAGTATAAATTTCGCCTTAGTGAACAGAAACATCGACTCATGTTAAAGAATTAATAATCCACCACGCTTCTCCGTTACAATTTTAAAAAATTAGAAGAACATGCAACGGAATTTCCCATAAATGCAGATCACCTCACGACTTTTCTCACCTCATAGCGAGAGTTTTAATATAAAAAAAAAACGTAAATATTAATGTTTGCATCTCGTTAACTGTCATAAAATATTATCCGATCTCATCTCCAACTAAAGTTTAATTAATTTCTCGGCTAGTTCTTTCTTTCTCACTGCATCCTTTGAATATTTTATAATACTTGAATTGAATATTCATTTAGACTTATATAGAATTTTTCCAATCTAATTAAATATGTAGATATCGTAACTAGAGTTAAGTTTTTTTAAGTTAATATAAACAAGACTGTTTAAAAAGGGGAACCAATTTCAAAAACAAAATACATAATTTGGTTCACATCGATAAAATTCCGGTTATTTTGAATTTGTAAATTATGACAATTCCATGAAACCAATGTGAGAGTATATCCTTTCAAACGAAAATAGAATTAACTAAACCAAGGCATTTTTGGGTGATCGGGTAAAATAAAAAAAAATCTCCGACGAATGAACGTGAAAGAAGTATTGAAATCGGATGTGTAACATTGGATAAGTAAGATGGATCTTTCCTTCGTAAATCGTGTTTTGTGATCAAGTAGATACTTATAGTATTGCTATGCCCGTCTGTCTGTCTGTCTAACAGCATTTTACCACAAAGATTGTTAGTATAAGACGTGTTACTTACAAAAGGTAAATCTTCCAAGTGTTAAGCAATGACGAACAACTTACTCGTATGTAAATCTTTATTAAGGTCTGCGAGCTGAACTTATAATATTCGCCTTTGATATGACATTTTGTATTAATAAGTTGTTGTTTAAAAAACCTTCAAAATATTCAAAAACAAAAAACAATCTCATCACATAAAAAAAACGTTATGAAATTCTGAAGCAAAACGTATAAGCCTCGCCAATAGTCTCGAAAATAGTTAATCGGTCTAGGTCAATATTTATCATGTTGACAAAGCAGTAAAAAAAATATTAAATAAATATTTAGATAGAATGTAATTTTTTTATTATTACATATAAAGTGAGGACTAAACTTGTATATGGATGCTGATATGCAATAATGTTTCAACCCACAAAAAGTGAAATTCAGAGATATTGGTGTATTTTGATACGGCATCGCCTATTTAACACTATTCAATAAAAAATAAAGTAATATAAACTAAATAAGTACGGAAAAAAGTTGCTTCATTGATTGTATCGAAATTCCAGGTCGTTCCTTATTTTGTAATTTATACAATAATCTTATATTTTTAAAAACTTTTTATTACATAATATATTTAATATATAAACCCGCTTTTAATTAATTACAGCTTAAATCAAAAAAGAAAAGAAAATCTGGATAAATACTTCTTCAAACAAATTTATTAGGAATAGGTTTGACATCTTTAGACACCATTTCCTCAAAATGAAGTTCGTGTGGCTTGACACAGTATTGCATATCAGCGTCCATACAAGACTACAGGTACATAAGATTCACAGTTCCATGATGAGCGTCGAAAATACGCCCAGTATGTATTTGCTTGATTTACTTGTTACATGCTAAAATTATTTTTCGATACATTAAAAAAAAGTAATCTTTAACCATATGATAAACAGTTAAAATTTGTTTTTAAGTTTATATACAGGGATAATCTCTGAAACTACTAATCCGATTAGAAAAATACTTTTCGCGTTGGATAGGACGTTTATTAAGGAAGGCTATAGGTTTTATTACATCACGCTACAACTCATAGGAGCGAAGCCGTAACCATAAACGCGAGTGAAGCCGGCTAGTTAGCCTGCTTTTACTATTTCCATAAATAAAAATTAATAATTACTTATTTTAAAGTAATTTAAAAAGTTTTTCGTTTTTAAATTCAATTTATATTTTTGAAGTAAATCTGTGTAATTAATTTTGTCTAAATGAGTTTCGTCTAGTATTTCAATGTAAAGTTTAAGATTATTTTCATAAACTTTCATCCTTATTTTATTTGTTGTAAGAACTCGTTGAAGATAAATTAATTAATTCGGTTAATTAATATTATCTAATAACGAAATAAACGTATTTCTTGTTGAACGAGAATTACACTTATAAGTTTTGTTCTCAAACTTTCATAAAGATTTACCTAAGTCGTTTGTCATTGCTTTACACCTGAAAGATTTTACTGTTTACCAGGTTACAAAGTTTTTACTATGTCAATTACGAAAGTAAAACTTAAAAATGTAATTGTTAGCAAAAACTTCGTACCCGTTTTAAAAAAATTAATTATTAGAAAATTGCGCAGAATTTTCATTACTACGGTCTTAAACACTATCTGCCTTACTACAAAAGATTTAAACAGACGTTAAACGCGCGTCTAAGACAGTTTTGAGTTAAACATGCTTTAGACATAGATGAATATACGTTTAAGTGAGTTTAATAGATGTTTAAAACCTATTGCAGCTGTCAAATGTAACGTATAACATTTTATCAATAAGTTTTTTATGAGTTTATTCGCTGTTAAGCAATTTAGATAATATTTTAAGCAATGTTTAAATCTTAAACACTGTTTAGCTAGACACGTGTTGAACATGGTTTTAATGCGTCTTTTGAAGTATGACAGTATGTTACGTAATTTTGATTTCTCTCTTTTCAGACCAGGATCAAAATTTTAGTAGGTTTGATTAAATCACTATCGTCTCTATAATTCGGTATGTTGATGTGTATTTAATGTCATTTGCGTTTGTTATGCAACCAACTACATATAGCGAAACATCTACATGTTACAAACTTAGACCAGTAGTTTTTAACAAGGTCTAAATGAAATGAAGAATTTAGTTATAAAAGTTATCATCAAATATTGCGCCTCATCAATAATTGTAAAGCTTAAATTTAACGAGAAATTGTAATAATGAGCAATATATCAATTATCTACAGGGCGGACACTTCAAGAAGGGTGACCTCCACGCCGGGTACGAGGGACACTCGAAGGGTGAGAAAGGGGAATTCGAAAAGGGCGGACATGGACATTTCCACAAGGTAACAATTATGATAATGATTTCCACCACCACGGGCGTAGTAATATATCCCCCCCATTTGGGAGCTAAAGTTATCCAGGTCCAAAACTTTAGTCCCTCAACCCCCTCTCCTCAACCCATTATATACGCTGATGAAGAACTAAAGTAGATCTCTAGATCTAGATCTCAAAAATCTGTATACATCGATACAAAGTACCAATCGATCTTAATACTGCATCAAAGCAAATATTTGTTACGCCATTTTGAAACTATATTCGCTGTAATGACGAAAATTAAATAAATGCCTCATAATTGTTTTTCTTAAAAGTAGTATTAAATTAACAAAAAAAGTCCCATTGCCTCCTGTTCTATTGAGGAGACGGTTTAGAGCTTAATCCACCACGCTGCTCTGCTGGGGTAGCGGATATAGATGTGTTAAAATTTCTTCCAGTACATGCAGGTTTCCTTACGATGTGTCCTTTCACTGCCGAGCTCGAGTATAATTTAAACATAAATTTTGCACTTAAAAATTAGCCTGGGTTTGAACCCGCAATCGTTCGTTGAGATCGACGTGTCATCTCGGCTTATTAAAAAAACATAGTTTTTATCTTTGCTCCGTTTGGAGTGGAAACTCTTAATCCGTGGGGCCCAGACGCTCGTTTTCTTTTTAAAGACCTCTCAAAGAGGCTTTGGGAGTCAACAAGGGACCCAAGAGCTGGCAGCTACCTCGGTCAAAGGATCAGCTTGGCCATTCAACGGGGTAATGCTGCCAGTATTTTGGGAACTTTACCCAGATGCAGTGGCTTAGATGAGGTCTACAATGTTTTGTGAAAAATAATCCTTTTTTATTTTTTGTATTAATTTAGAGCTTGATGTATATATTGAATAATAGTTTAATTATATAACATATAATTACTGACTTCTTGAAAAATTTAATAGAACTTCTTAGCTAACTCGTATACATATAAACACACCTCTTTCAGGGTCACAAAATCGCGCGAGGTCATGATTCCCACGTAAAACACGGAAATGGTCACCACAAGAACGAAGGTCACGACAGTGGCAAGAAGTGGGTCTACCACCACGGCCACCCAGCTAAGACCGCCAATTTGGTCATCATCGACAGACGGGCAGACGCCTACCAGCACGGGCCGCGGTACTTCGGGTAATTAAGGGAAATAATGTATTGATGTAATGGGTATATTTCGTAATTAAACATGATGTAAGATGTAATGGGTATATTACGGTGAGCTATCACTATCGCAATGCGATGCATTTTGACAGATTTGTTTTTGTTTAGTACAACAAGAAAAAAGGGAGGGGAACCGACTTTAAAAGTATAATATGTATTTTCGTTAACTTAATCCAGTTATTTTTATTTCAAAATTAAACTACTATATCGATTTCTATGGGTTAGTCCCAGATAATACTCTCCGTCCGTAACGGTATACCAAAAATACCAAATCAAATAAAAATTGATTTTTTAAATTGATCCATTTTCGAGTAATGTGTGACACATAAAAAAGTACCCGACGAATTGAGAACCTCCAACGTTTGGGAAGTCGGTTAAAAGTGTATAGCGTTACGATAGCGAAAGCGCACATAATTCCCCTGCTGATCTTAATGACACTTTTATGTTTTGGTTTATGACGTAAATTGTCAAAAATAATATTATTCTTATATAAAACTGAGCTAAAACCTAATTAATTAACCTATAATTATATTAATGTTTCTCGGTGAAAGTGAGAAATATAACTAATTAGGCTTATATTTTAATTAAATCGTGATATTAGTGTATTTTTTGTAATATAAATAAATTAATGATGTGTGATTTATTAATTTAGCTAGGGATGCTACTTCCGTCCGAGTCAAAGCTTTAGCTATACTATAGCGTGCATAATTGCGAGTAGACGGATATACCCCACAGACGGACTTAGCCCCCTTGACTGTAATTATGTTATTTAGCATTGTTTTAGAGTTAAGGAACATCACGGGTGGTATTTATTATATTTTTTGTATAAAATTACGTATAATAAGTAATTTTTTTATTACACTTTTTAGCAAGGATCTTGGATCTAGAAGTAATTAAAGATTATTTCAATTTTTTAATAAAAATATTTTAAGGTTTAAAAAGTATAAGTAATTATATAAACTATTTTTAATGAAAAAATTAAATTCTTACAAAAATACGAATACAATTAATTGTATTTTTATAAGGATTTTATTTTTATGCATGTACTTATATTGTTTTCAAGTTTAATTCTATTATTTTATTTTTAACAGAATATTTTTGTCATCTACACTAAATATAAATAGGAAAGATTAGAATATTCGTTTGTTTGTAGTTAACAAACGCGAGTGAAATCGCGAGGGGCAGCTAATATTATATAAATATTATTTAATACTATTGAGAACTAGTTTGAAGCATATACTTAAAGAATTTAGGTTTTTTAGGAATTCAGCGTGGACACCATATTGGAACCGCAGACAAACTGATCATTTTAATATATCAAATATCTCTGTTTTAAATATTGATTTTTTTTTTGCGTATGAAATGGATTAAAATATTTTTATTTTTATCAAATTTTTCTATTTTTGAAAATCTAATAAAATATGTTTTTCAAGCTTATGCACATTTGTATATATGTATGTACCAATAACTAATTCTGTGCGTTTGTCAACATATGAAGTCAAGTTAGTATAGCTTTTATAGCCATGAACAATAAAATATGTATTAAATTTATTAATAAAGTAATAGGACCAAAATCGACAGAAAAGGGGAAAGGAGAGTTTGTAGTTGATGGACATTTTCCCTTATAAATTTGATACTAAATTGTTCAGTTTATATACCTAAGTGTAATTTGTAAATAATTGATTTTATAAAGTGCTCAAATATAATAAAATTAATAAACTAATTTCACTCCGAGTTTTATTTATACTACACTGTCAATCAAAAATTAATTCATCATTGACAGAAGTTCGCGCAATGGTCACTGCAACTGACTAAAGCGCTAACGGTCGCGGGTTCGATCCCCGCTCACGGCAAACCTGTGTATTGGCCATACGGATGTTTGTCGTGGTCTGGGTGATTGTGTTAGTGTTGTGAGTGTTTCCGGACCCCCGACACAAGGTCATGAGATCTTAATGGGGGCCGTTGAGTGTGATGCGATTTATTTATTATTCTTTAAACAATATTTCTATACAAATACGGATATGGTTAGTTTTAATAATTATAGCAATTTTATAAACTAACAAAACAATACTTAAAAAAAAACGTAATTTCGTTTACTTGAACGACAAACTTATTCTAGTTTTAGTTTTTATTTATTTGAAATTTAAACCCAAAATATGACGGGGTGTTGATGAAAATTCTATGGGAACAATCGGATCAATGCTTTCAAACAAAAACGTAATTAAAATAAAAAAAATAAAGTCGATCTAACCGTTTAGAGTAATCGGTGAACATACATGAAAAAAGACCCAGGTGAATTGAGACTTATTTTTGGTTGTCAGTTGATAAAGGCAGTTTCGAGACTTTCAATAAAAGTTAATACTTCCATGAAAAATAATTATTTAAATAATGAACATTCTCGAACCTTTAATATTAGCGTAATGGTAATGCGACCCTATAAGATATCTCTTTAACAAAAATCGCTTAATGCGCCTAAAGAAGTTCTCATTTCAAAAGGTATTAGTTATAATACTATATTATTTTACTTTTGGATGTATGTCAACTTATCTGAGTCACTAATATTCGTTTTGTTAAGGTGGTAACAGTATCTTACTGTAACTATATATTATAAAAATAGATGACAAACAAGCAGGCAGGACTCTCTCTTTCTCTCTTCTTGGCTATGTATCCCACATGGTGGTGGGGTCAGCCTTCTTTATCCTTTCTTTCCACTTCGCCCTGTCTTGGACATCGTCGTCGGAAAGCTGGCATTCCCTCATGTCTCTTAACACTACATCCTTCCACCTTGTTTTGGTCTGCCTCTGGATCTACGACCTGGAATGGAAAGTTGTAGTACCAAATTCCCAACATAGTCTTGCATCTTGTCGGCGATGTCACGTACCCCCAGGCTTCACCGCACGTACTCGTTGCGGATTTTGTCAAGCCTAGTAACGTCGCACATCCACCTTAGCATTTTCACTTCGGCAAGTTGGACGGTATGTACGTTTTTTTGGGTTACGGCCCACGTTTCACTGCCATACATGAGGACTTGTCTAATTATTGTTTTATATATTAAACCTTTGAGTTTGACAGGCATTCAGCAAGCAAGCAGGACTATTAATGTTAATTTCCATGGGCATACGAAGTGCCAGATTAGTAACAAATGCGTTACCACATTAAAAAACAATAAGGGACGAAAGGAAATAAAAATTAAAGAAAAGAATGGGGGATGAATTTAAGCTTTAGGCTCCCTAACCCGCCGTACGAAACATAGCTATGTTAGCTACTTCACGCCGATCTCTGAGTGTTGTATTTAGATCGAGCCAGCCCGAATACGAGCTGTAGTCTACAGCTAGACTCTACCTCCGTTAAAATCTATCCATAGTTCTATCTCTTATGAATATTATATACGCTGATAAGCAATACTGTATCAAGCCACACCGACTTCATTTTGAGAAAATGGCGTCGAAAGATATCAAATCTATTCTTAATAAGTCTGTTTGAAGAAGTATATATTAATCTTTTCTTTTCTATTCTATTAAAAAGTTTATTGAAATTAAAAGAAGATTAGCTAATAAAGAGTTTTATCTAATAATAAGTTATTCAAGTATATGAGATTACTATATAATTCCAAATATGGAATACGCTTCGATATTCAAAATATTAGATTAAGAAACTTTTTCGGTACTTATTTAGTTTAGATGACTTGAAATTTTTTTGAATAATAATACGTAATGCATTAACAGAATACTTCAATATATGTATCTAAATTTGACTTTTTGTGGGTCACATTATTGCTTATCAGCGTCCATTTAAATGTACTTAAATCAAAGTTATAAGCGTCATATAACATAACATATAGCCGTGAAGATAGTGTGGAATCAGAATAACACTATTGCCTTACTGCTATAGAATCCGATGCTGGACCGATGAACGAGATAACATTTTACAAAATCAATTCATGCTGTAGAGAACCATTCGAATTAATATGCAATATTAAAATAAAGTCTCAAATCCACAGATGTGATGACCAGTGATGGTGTAAGACAGATAAGCTAATCGATTTTGGCAACTAGAATGTCGTCCATATTGGCCGACGTTGCCTAGCAACCAGCTAGCGACAGAGTTTGACAGGAGAGGGTATCTTTGGGCCAAGTTGCATTCATCGTGGTCACGAGCTGACCTGGTGTACTACGCGCCTTCCAACTTCGTCAAAACGTCGGGCAATAAAAAGGTATTACTACCACTAGTTATCACGATATGACCCGTTATATTAAATATGAATAGTATAAATTGCAAAAGTTTAACATATATAGATCATCATGTTATATATTGTAACTAGATAACAATTTTCCGAATCATAAATAAAACAGACATTACAAAATGTAGAGACTTCTCAAAAGGTTCCTATCAAATAGATCTTTGAAGATGTTCAACGTGACCGATATCATATAGGACGTGTACCAATTTATCTCCAATGTAGCGAAAATTGTTCGTCGTAACTCTTTGACGGTGTGGGCAGTGGAGTGTTGACTCTTGGGTCCAGTGAAGGATGTGATTTAGATATATTTGTAAATATTACATACGATTTGTTATATAGCACGAAAAGTAATGTCATACTTTGATTTGGAAGAAATTTTGGCAGATCCCGCCAAATGTTAATTGGCTTTGACATTCGGACGCTGATCTTAGCTACTTCACGCCGATCTCTGAATGTTATATTTAGATCGAGCCAGCCCGAATACGAGCTGTAGTCTACAGCTAGACTCTACCTCTGTTAAAATGCATTTCTAATTCTATCTCTTATGAATATTATATGCGACGATAAGCAATACTGTGTCAAGCCACACGAACTTCATATTTAGCAAATGGCTCATAAAGATGTCAAATCTATTCTGAACAAATTCATTTAAAGACGTTTATCCATCTTCTCTTTTCTATTTTGATAAAGGGTATAATGAATTAAAAACTTAGTATAATAAAAAGTTTTTTTCCATGCTTAATTTCTATTACTTTAATTTAAATTACTTGAAATTTCTTTTGAATAATAAGAAATATGTGACTATTTGTGGGTTGACACATTATGGCTTATCAGCATCCATTTATGATCTAGATATTTAGGTTAATAAATTATCCATAAGCATAAGAAGAAATCGCCAATTTGAAGCCAGATGTTTTGCGAGCAACAATTTAAAATGCCCGAAAAAGAGCGCAATTGTGCATCAATTAGGGAGGTGGCCAATTAAACGATATAATTTCATCCAACATGTAACCAACTAGCTTATGCTTACAACTTCGTCTGCGATGTCTGATGCCTACGTCAAAGTACATAGCTTTATGCGTGCAAAGTCTAAGCCCAATCGATTTAAAATTGACAAAGTTTCATACAAACTTTCATCCCCTATTTTATCCCCTTGGGGGTTATATTTAATCAAAATCCTTTCTTAGCGGATGCCTACGTCATAACATCTACCGGCATGCCAAATTTCAGCACGATTCGTCCAGTTTGGGCTGTGCGTTGATAGATCATCATATCACCTCTTAATTATATATATGTATTTAGATAACGCACTTTCAAATACTTTTGATGAAAACAGAGCTTACATTTATAACAGAATAGAAGCCAATACAAACTATGACATTACTTTGCGGCATCTTGATAGTTAGTTAGTAATAATAACAATTGAAATACTTAGAGTATCTAAAATCTTAACTAAAACGTCTAAAAGGGAATTATTTTCTTTATAAATTCATATTAATATATTTAATTTTGTACCAATATTTTAACTATTAAAACCGTGCTAGTATTTGTACCTGAGATATAATTTAAACGAAGGAAATAATAAATAAATAACAATAAGCAATAATTTCTATAATTATATAATTTCCAAACTTTTTCTCTTAATAGTGTTGTCTAGAAGAAATGAATAGTTAACCATGAGACCGCCCGTTGTAGTACATAATTAGATTAAATTTATATATATTTCTTATGGTGTGCAATAAAGTATATATAAGTAAATAACGTTTACCTACCTACATATATAAAGAACATTTATTTATTTATTTATTGAAAGGTTCGTCAAGTTACAAATCCAGAGAATTCATGCTTACATTTACCATAAGGCTATTAATACAGATTGTATAACTATATATAGACAAACAGCACACGCATACAACGGTGAGAAAGGAAGACTAAATAGCAAACTATATAAAAAATAATAATAAAAATAATAATAACAAAATTTGATTCTGCAGCCTAGACAAAAAATAGAGACTAACATGCGTTATAATGATTACCCTCACGATGTTTATATTATCTTTACATTTACACTAATATTATAAAGATGTTAAATTTATTTATAAGTTTATATACAGGTAATCACTTTTGTTAAATTTAAATGAAAAGTTACAATATATTACCTGGAAAGACCCGTTAATTAAATATAAAATTACTAGCTGCCTCTCGCGGATTCACTCGCGTTTATAATTCGTAGCGTGCTGTAATATAGCCTTCTTCAATAAACAGTCTATCGAACGCAAAAGGTATTTTTCAACTCGCATCAGTTTTCGAAATGTAGGGCACATAGAATTCCAATATTATCTCTTTGTATTCGAATTATATATGCTGATAAGCAATAATGTGTCAACCCACAAAAAGTCAAATTCGGAGATATTGATGTATTTTCGTTTTGCATCACCTATTTAACATTATCCAAAAAATTTGTAGTCATATAAGCTAAATATGTACGAAAAAAGTTTCTTTATTAATTGTTTCGATTTCCCAGTACCTCTCATATTTTGCAATTTATACAATAAAAACAAATATCAAATATTTCAATTTTTTTCTCTTAGTAAAAATATTAAATATATCAATCTGCTTTTAATTCATCATACCTTGTATCAAAAAATAAAATAAAAGATGGATATATACTTATACTATACGACAGACGCGTTGGCGCAGTGGTCACTGCAACTGACTAAAGCCTTACGGTCGCGGGTTCGATCCCCGCTCACGGCAAACGTGTGTATTGGCCATAAACTCAAACTAAAACTCAAACTCAAAATATACTTTATTCAAATAGGCCTTTGCAAGCTCTTTCGAATCGTCAATTTACAAATTTGTGATGTCAGTTCTACGTGAAGCTACCACCGGCTCGGAGTGTGGACCCTACTGAGAAGAGCCGGCGAGAAACTTAGTAGTTACTCTTTTAAAAATATTTTTGTACAATATTGTTTGATACAATTAGCTACAGTTATCCTGCGAGAATATCAACGCCCTATTATTCCATGCGGTTTTATCATTAATGTAGTCATATACTGAATAGTATGCTTTTTCTATTAATGATATTTTAATGTAAACTTTAAATTTGAGAAGTGGCAAATTTAATATTGTTTCCGGGATTTTATTATAGAAGCGTATACTTTGTCCCATAAAAGACATATTAACTTTGCGCAGTCTGAAAGTAGGAGTTCTTAGCTATTCGGCTTAGCTTATACGGATGTTTGTCGTGGTCTGGGTGTTTGTGTTAGTGTTGTGAGTGTTGCCGGACCCCCGACACAAGGTCATGAGATCTTAATGGGGGCCGTTGAGTGTGGTGCGTTATAAATAAAAAAATCTCTATTAAAAAATACTCCTTCAAACATATTTGTTAAGAATAAGTTTGACATGTTTAGACGCCATTTTCTCAAAATGAAGTCCGTGTGGCTTGACACAGTATTGCTTATCAACGTCCATATGGACGTTACTATGTAATGTAATAAATGAATTAATATAAGATGGCTACATCTCACTGGAAACCATCCGCAAGACAACGGCACATAAGAAATAATGGCGCGCCATGAAACGAGAGTTTTATTTCGAAACCAAAGCCTTGCTCTTGGGAAAATACTGCATTATCTGCTATCTCTTAAAATAATTAAATTCTGTACAATAAACAATAGGAAAATGTGTCAGAGGAGGTTCTGGGGCGGTGGGATAGAAATTTGTGTTAATTCTTTTATTTTTATTTTATAGAAATTGTTATAGATATACCTAAATTACGGTTCGTGTTTGTCATGATATAATCATTGCACGTGGCTTTTTTCATATATGTTGGCGTTACGAAAATGAAATAGAAAGTTTTTAAAATATTTTTTTTTTATATTTACTCTGGACCATTTTTCAAAAATTCATCAAATTTGGATAAGTATTTAATTTTATTTGTATTGTTTTATTTAATTTTTTTTTCTTTATTTCATTATATTTTTTTCACTATTTTTATTTGTGTAGTCTGTGTGTTTGTCAATAAACACCATTTTTCCCCTATTTTTTTTTTAGAAAAATAGCTGCGCAAACCAGCAGGCGCCCTGATGTTAAGTGATCACCGCATATGGACATTTGCAGTACCAGAGGATTTTTTTTAATTTTTTTGTTTACGGATCGGGATACAAGTTATTTGAAGCCGTTCTTAAAATATTACAATACGTATCTATTATAATTACATTGCAACAGTATATTTTTAACAGTTTTACATACTAAATTATAACTAGCAGTAGAGGAGCCACAGATGTGTTACCAGCTTAAAAAGAAAAAAAAGATGACCAGTTAAGAAATTAAAAAAAAAAAGGAACGAGAAAGGCGTTTTATATCTAAAATTTTTACATATTAGAGTCTACACTTTCTTTTAATAAATAAGTAATCTCAAAAGCACACTTTCCTTGTTATAATGGTATCCTTTACATGATAGAAAACTTTTTTATAAAAGGTAGGACAAATGCGTCACCATCTGGAGTCAGCTTTGCTTATTGAGTTGATATTATTAACGGGTCAATAGATTGCCAATTATATTATATATGTACGTTATTGTAATAATATTATGTCTCGTATTACAAAATATCTAAAAGGCTTATGTATTGGTTTTTTATAGACGGAAAATGATTTATACAATGAAAGCTTAGTAAAAGTATATAATATATCGTTAAGATGTATTTTTGCGTGTTATTTATTTATTAAAGATCGCCTTTTAACATATAGATTATTATTAACGACTAGAGAAAACAATGTAATTAGAGAAGGAGGCTTATTGTGTAAAACTGTCTCTATCAAAACATACTACATATGGACGCTGATAAGCAATACTGTGTCAAGCCACACGGACTTCATTTTGAGAAAATGGCGTCTAAAGATGTCAAACCCATTCTTAATAAATTTCTTAATAAAATTTAACTTTTTTTCTATTTCGATAAAAGTTATAATGAATTAAAAGCAGATTGATATATTTAATACATTATTTACTTAAAGGTTTTTCAAATGTTTGTGACTATTATATAAATTGCAAAATATTGAACACACTTGAAATTCGAAACAATTATTTAAGAAACCTTTTTCCGTACTTATTTAGTTTATATGACTTGATTTTTTTTTAATGTTAAATAGGTAATGTATTATCAAAATACATCAATATCTCCGAATTTGACTTTATGTGGGTTAACACATTAGTGCTTATCAGCATCCATTTATCAGTTTAAAAGGGGTCTTAAATTCATCTTTAAAATTATTAAGTATAATTTATGGTATTATTTTTTCCTTAATTACGGTATGTGAGACAATTAGGTTTAAACTTGGAAAACATAACCCGCCATTATAAATTTATAATTTTGCCATCCTAAAGTCCCTCCAAAATGTCGCTACTACGAAACTTTATAAAGCCATTAACCAAATCATTGAATTGAACTTTATATAATAGTATACAAGCATAGTTAATTATTATAAATGTGAATGTGAGTTTTTTTGTATGTGTCTGCTCGCTCTTCGCTTTCAAGCCACAACTACTCACCAAATCATTAAAAAAAAAAACGTTTTTACGTTAACAGGCGTACAGAAAAGAACATTTCACTTTAATCCATAAAAAGAAAAAAAAAACGTTCACGAGATACAGAAAATTGTCAGTCGTTCGTAAGGCATAAAAAAATAATTTTAACGCAATGAACAAAGTCATTCATCTATAAATATTCTCTATAAAATATTAAAATAAAATAAAAGTGACGAACATGATTAAAAATGTAATCTTTAATTTCTTGTAAGATGAAAATTATGAAACTACTCGTTTGCAGTCTGTGTGATTTCCTCCGGGAAAGGCGCGCTGTCGACTTCCATTGAAATATTTTAAAATAACTCCTTCAGTAAAATAATATTGTAATAACCACCACCGAATTTATAAACTGGGGCGTCACAAAAAAGCTTTATTTAAATTAAATTTTAAAATCTTTTACAAAGAGCTGTCTCCCGCCTCGTCGAAATTACAGGTGATCAAAGGGCTGGCACCTACTTTGGCCAGCATATCAGTCTGGCCATTAAAAAGGTACGTTAGTTTTGGGTACCTTGCCTTACCGTGACATCAATAGAACCTAAGGCGTAATATAATTAAATTATTTTTAATTATATCTGTTTTTTTTTCGTTCAATTTTATATTGCGTAGATTCTTTATTTTTCATTAATGGCCATTTTGAAATTAAAAAAGAATTATAATCAACAAGCTTGTGTTCACGACGCATGACCGATTGGTTTCTAGAAAGAAAGTGCTTTAAAATTACTTTTTTAGTAAAAAACATTACTTCTCTTTTAAATATATGTTAACACCATTAATTTATTTAAATATAACTTATATATCATTTATAATGTAATAACATAATTATATGACCACTTTTGACGACGTTGCGACGTTTGCAATCGGCTAGCGACTGAGTATGAAAAGGAAAGGTATAGGATAATGATAACTATAGGTTAATAAGTCAATTGATAGGCTCGTTAAGGTTGGAAAAGGGTACAGATTTTTAAAGTTAAAAATTTTTCTGATTTCGTAATCTCAACCGCACCGGACAATCTTTTTTTTTGTCTTCTCCATCCTACGCGACTTTGACGAAATAATCCGTGGTCATATGGCATAACTAAAAGCCATTAAGCCTAAAAATTGAATTGATTAGATTTTTAACGTCAAATAGTATAAACTTAAGATATTATTTATACTTAAAGAATATCGCTACGATACATAAAATGTCTATACAATTGTAATTCGTCTTAGCTTATCCTCATTAGTCATATTGTTATAAGTCGTTCAAGGTTACGATAATTTGAAAATGATATATCTCGTAACTCGTAAGGTCAATGCGTAGGGCCGTGACTCGTGAGACACAATTTCCCGAGCGAGATGAAATTCCCCGCTCATAATGAGCTACGGAGTTTAACTGGCATTGTCAATGGTGGATAGAGTTTCTGAATGTGTCATAAAGTTATTTTAATATTAATTTGGTATTTCAAATTTATTAAGAATATCGATCTACAGTGGTGTGTAGCTTAACATAGTTATAGTAGAAAATAAGCGAATATTTCAAGTATTTGAAAAAAATCCTGATTATTTTTAATAAAAATTGCTGGAAAACGAGCAGGCGACAAATCTGATGCTAGATAAACATCGCGTTTAGACATTTGCAGCACCATGTGAGCTACTAATGTGCTGCTTAAAAAGAGATAAGGAATGAGAGGGAACAGGAAGTAAGAAAAGGAATGGGGATGGGTTGAGGCTGCCGGATCTCTCATTCACTCACTCTCAAGACGGGCAGCTTTATTAGATACGTCTACAAGCTGCAATCGCAACTGATCTTTTTTCACTATTATTTTCCTTTTATTATAATTTTCCATTTGTGTTAAAAAATTACGTTGACGCATTAAAAGGAAAAATTTGGTCTCATTTTTTCTTAATGAAACTCAAACTATACTTTATTCAAATAGGATTTAAGAAATTCTTATTTATTAATAATAGCAGTCATTTATATATGTATAATAAACTGCCGCAGTCTCACTCGCTGTTATGGTTATTGCCTCGCTCCTATTAGCCGGCACGTGATGTAAAATATACTATAACCTTTCTCAATAAACGAGCTCCCTAACGCAAAAAGAATTTGTCAAATTAGATCAGTACTTTCAGAGATTACCCCCTTACAAACAAATTAAAAAGCCTTTTCATAATATAGATAATGATCATAACAATTTCAATTAATATTGGTATATCAGACATTTCCAGAAGATCTAAATGCGTTGAAACAAAGTCAAAGAACACGCAGGAACGGAGATGACTGGTTGATGGCTACGCTTCACAGCTTCCGGCAGTTTCGACTGAGAAATGAAATGTAAAGTCTCGTGACTGCCCTCGATGTTCTATTACAATTTCTTATATATGGAATTGATAAAATATTTCAGATTTTAATTAGAATCAATGAAGTAATCTTTTGGCGTATTATATTTAACGAGACACAATAGATTCGTGGATATAAATATGTAGATTTGTATAAAAGTTGTACCAAAATAATAATCCGGGCAAATAAAAAAGTGGCCAGTGGTGAAAAATAGGTACAGTTAAAAAAACGGCAAATGTTTCAAGTAATACTTATATTTACACTTTTTTTAATATATACTAGTTGGCAACCATACCAAGCAGATGAGATGTTAGTCGCCCATGGGCACTTGCAGTAATAGAGGTAGATAGGTAGGAGGTAGAGATGAAGACAATAGAACGTAAGGAAAGGAATGTAGGAGGTTAGACTTTCAGCTCTCTCACTCACCGTACGAGACTCAGCTATGTTTATATAATCTACTTAACGCCGATCTTCCGTGAGAGTGAGGTACTGCCTCAGTCCAGCTAGTTCCTACACGAACTACATAGTACATACATGTACTATAGGCTACAACTGGGCTCTACCTCGATTTCTAACTACAAATTCGAAAAGAACAACGTGTTCTGATTCGTAATTGAAGAACTTTAATTTTTTTTGTATTTTTTTTTCTACATTAATAGAAGCTTATCCTGCCTTGCTTAAGTATGTTTTCTGACAATATTTCTAAAATCTCAAATATCTAAACGAATATTTGAAGTATTTGTAAATTATAATTACTGGGTAACAATTCATAAATAATGCTAGAATAAGTATAATACAATTTTTTTACTTTACTTTTATTTTTTTAATAGCTTTTACTAAGCCCATTTGTGTAAATGGGTTTTTTTTTGTTTACGCAGGGTAAATCTTCATAGATACCCGACTCTTGGGGGGGAAACCGGGTTATGTAAGATTGTACTCACTAAAACCCCCTGCGATGGCCGCCACAGCACGGAAAACGTAGAGGCTACGGGATCGCTTTCGCAGGCACGTCCGCAGCCTCTCCCGTGCGTTGCTCCGCTCGTGGCTTGCGGAGCCCTTCTCAGGAGGGCGAAGATGGTCTCGCCCTCCCCGCACCCCTGCGTACACCGGCAGTCCAGGGCCATACCGGACTGCGGTCCTCCTCTCGGCCGTATGAAAACGGATGCGTGAGACCCCCATCTCACGCACCCACGGCCGGAGGGAGTGCCCTATTTATTCCGCCCCGGGCACTGGGGCTTGGAGGCCGTGAAGGCGACCCGCAGGTCGCCTCCGCCGGGCGGGATCGGCCCTCTCCCGAGCCCGCCCCGCAGTCTCCTTCTGGACCATGGCGGTCTCACAGAAGTTGACTACGGCCTCCCACGCCGATTCCCTGCGTAGCATCGCCGACACGACTGCTCGCAGGGAGAAATTTCGCCCGATTTGCTGGACCAAGACTTGCCTTTCCGCGGTCCACGCGGGACACGCCTCCAGCGTGTGTTGGGCATCGTCTTGGTCCGCCCCGCAGTGGTGGCAAACCGCCGTCGCCTCGCGTCCGATCCTACACAGGTACTCTCCAAAGCAACCGTGACCGGTCAGTACCTGTGTAAGTCGGAAGGTGACTCGTCGCTTTCGCCGCATCCAGGCCTCGAAGGCTGGCAGGATCGCACTCACGACGCGTTTGTGCACGGTGTAAATGGGCTTAGAAAAAGCTATTAAACGATTAAATAATTAAAACGCATAACACTGAACGCCTTCATTAGGATCTCATGATCCTGTGTCGGGGTCCGCAAACAGACACAACACAATCACCCAGACCACGACAAACATCCAATATAAATCTTTGTCGTGAGCGGAGATCGAACCCGCGAACGTAAGTGCTTCAGTCAGTTACACTACGAAATGGTGCTGGTGGTGATGAAACGAATGGTAACGTTAAATAATAAAATTGGAAACGCAATAATACAAGATATTTTTTTTGTAAATCAGCGTTATCGATTCCTTGCTAGAAAAACTTAATTTTTAGAAACAAAAAACTAATGATACCATTTTAATTTTCATCAAAATTGAACCCGAGATTTCTTTGATTTTTTTTCGCTAATCCTAACTTTCGCATTTGCCCGCCCACTCTCATGAAAAAACATTCTTAATACAATTATCTATGGAAGATACTGTATTGCAAACGAGAAATATTTAACTCCGATGACTGGCAGTATATTGACATAATACTTCATTTCCTTCTACATAAAAAATCCACAGAATAAAAAAGGTATTCAAATAAAAACAAAAATCAAATTTAAATAATTTTATTCCCTTAAATTTAGATAATATAACATGCATTCACGTATCCTCTAACACGTAAAATAAGCGTCATTTAGCTACAAAACAACCTCGCTACATTAAGTATATAGTCAATAAATAAAACGTGATATCAAAATTCTTAAAAACCTCTGTTTCTTGCTTGTGTATTTATAAAATAAACGAAAATTATAAATTTACAGGTGTAAAATCACTTGTGCATATGCAAATGCAACATTGCATAGGAAATTGTAATACTTGCATATGTGATTGCAATAGTTGCATACGTAATTGTAATAATGCATATGCAATTGTAATACTGTCGCATATGCTGATTTGTTACATCTTGAGTTGATTGATTATTAAATCGGTATGTTTTACAAAATGATTGCGAAAGCAAACTTTTATGAAATATAGATATGAAATTACAAATATAAAAAAAAATGTCATTGAAAATTCTCAAACACAAAGCAAGAAACAAACAGCATCTAGGAGGCCAACTAGGTAATATTAGTTTATCAAAAGTCCAAACAAAAATCGAATCGTCCGACTAGCAAGTGACGCAACAGTGGCGCAACAGTCGCGCAACTAAATCGCCTACCCCCTAGTCTAAATCGTTTATGGCACATAAAAAACAAATCTTAACATTCAACTGTGAGAAGAACAACCTTCAAAACGGTCAACACCTCTTATAAAAGCTTAGTTTTGTGTACAAATTACCTTTTTTTTCATTACAATTAAATATCGTTAAACTACACTCGTGCTACGATTATTTGTTTATCTGTAATTTTTTTTTTACTTTTTAATTTATCAATAATATTATATCGAGGATTTTTACAAGTGCCATTTCATTTATGTTACAACTAACCGTGCGACACGTTATTCAAATGGATTTGCTACGTGAATTTATAATCTATCGCCATAAAAATAACTAATAAAATCGATTGATATCCTTAGATGACCGTCGCACTTACTTTAATGTCTATATTCTAATAACTACGATGATTCTTCATGTGCTGTCTTGTGCCATTCGATTAAGCGTATGCTGAGACGCAGGATACACGAAAAAGTAGAGAATTGCGTACGCGACGCATGTGCGTACGCAAATACGCATGTAATCATCGTAACATGCGTCAACACACATTCGTTATCGATTCTGTATATTGTGCTGTTTCAGCATACGCTTGCATTTAAAACTGTTTATATCATAGACAAAAAAAATGCACAATTTTAAGTTGTAGGCCAAACGGAAAAAACTTATACAATTAATGGCAAGTATCAAATCACAATTATTAAACACAAACTTCAACAAAACATTTAAACGATATAAATTAATGAGTATTGGAATGGACGCCTTTCATTGCGATACGAAAAATGTCTTTTACGATAAACAAACAAAATTTAATAAATTAGAAACGAACATACGATTAACTAATTGAAAAATGCACAAGATTCGTTATAATACGATCGAAATTGATATTTCTTAAAAAATATTAGAAAAAAAGTTACTTTTTAACATACAGTGAAATGTCAATTTAAAGCTAGCGGTGTCAAAATATCGATCAATAATGTCCACATATCATTAAACATTAAAACCATTATTACATTTAATAACATCCGAAAATAACTCAAAAAAACACATGTAATGAAAAAAAAAAACATTTTTTTCTGTTACATTTTTTCACATTAATTTCTAGTACAAAAAAAATCTTGCAGAAACATATATTATATCCTAAACAAATTCATTTAATTGCACTGAGTTATTATTCTATCCAATGATATTTCTATAACTATATGTATGTTACGTACATACTGTCTGATGTTAAAAATCTGTACCCCATTTTTTTACTTTGACAACAGGACTTTTTTTCTAGCAGCTAGACAACGACTATTTCTGACTATTTTTAGGCCCGTTTTGCCGCAAGTATTAAAACGTTTTGGGCGCCAAAATTTGATAAGAGATTTATGACAATTATTTTACGTGAATTTAAGCACCCAGAATTTTTGGACGACGTTGCCTAGCAACCAGCTAGCAACTGAATATGACAGGCTGAATGCACCAAATCTCTTGACAAGCTTGTCAAAGTTAACAATGGGAACGGATGTTTAACGTCAAATAATATGAACACGACATATTTAAGTTACAAAACATAATTGAGTCTATCACATTAAATACTTCATACAAAAATCGAAACTAAAAAATAATATCAGATCTTAAGAGAATCAAACGAAATGTCGTTACAATTGCGCGATTATCGTCCTTAAAACCTTTATTAAAGACTACACTAACAGATCGATACCTTAATTCGACAACTGATTCCGTTTTAGCAAATTTTACAAATCACTAAAAACGACATTTAAAAGATATTATTCTTAATCAACATAAATTTAATTACGTTATCGATTCCGCAATCAATGTTTTTAAATATATTACAAAATTGTACATATATCGTTTACAAGGAAATGCCGTTTTTGGCGAAACATATAAAATTTATTAATATCGATTTGTTTGTTTTGTTAATTAAAGTATCGAAATGCGTTGGATCGACTCGTCTACACGATTTTTATCATATAATGATTAAGCATATTACAATTTATACATCAACGGTAGAAGTACGCGGTGCTTACGACTAGTCGAAAAATAATCGTGAATATTTTTATATGCAATATTTATACTTATTAAAAAATACGAATCGTTAATTTTAAAATGACGTCTATACAAGGTAGAATTTTATACTTTTTTCGTGTGATTTTTCATTATATATTCGTTCATTTCATGATCGCTTGTGAATGGGGATGGGATGTTTTAATCCATAATATGTCTTCGTTTCATTTGTATATATAGACGCTGATAAGCAATACTGTGTCAAGCCACGAGACTTCCCTTTGAAAAATCGGCGTTTATTTTCTACTTTGATGAAAGGTATCAATAATTAAAAGTAAATTGGTACAATAAAATTTTTTATCTCATAATAAATTTCTCAAATATATGAGATTATACCATATTTGCAATTTATGGAACACTTGATGACTTTAAAATTTTTTGAATAATGTTCAACTCGTGATAATCAGAATATATCAATATCTCAGAATTTGACATTTTGTGGGTTGACAGATTATTGCTTATCAGCATCCATATGTAATTTTATAATTATTTTATCCCGAATGTCAGGTTATATGAAATCTAAGCAGTCATGTTTTTAATTACATATATTTTCTTATGGCGTTTACATATCGAGCGTCATTATGCCATTCTGACTCTTATCACGCACTAGTACGCAATTGTGCGTGCGTAATGCGTATGCGCAGTTTTTGTTTTTTACCACATTTATTGCCACTATGTGTTCAATGCATTAAAAATGGACACATATGATGTCTCAGCGACGCTGATTGTGTCATTTTAAAGATTATCAAATCAAAATATAAAATTTAACACGTCAAATAATCAAAATTTCACCTTTTTTTCCCTAAATTATAAGCGACCGTGGCAAACTGTTTTGATTTGACGTTAATACCTTTATATCGTACTTTCAAAGTATATTAAATTAAGGGCCTGTTTAACCGGCTCCTGTTAAAGTTTTAATTAGTTAACCGATATTTAACGATAACCAACAATTAAGGTTTGATTATATATTTTTTATTTCACCATCGACCTCTGCTAAATTAACTTATAAGTAAATTAATTTGGCGTTTCTTATTTGACGGAACGGCAACGTCCCCTAAACGTTTCAATACACGATTCTAATGTATCTTTGTTTAAAAACGTATCCACGTTATATTTTTATTTGAGATCTTTGAAACCCAAAATTGCAGTTTATTAGGTGGATAGGTTCCGATTAAGCTACCGTGAATTTTAGCCATACCCGATAAAACAGGCCCTTAACTTTTAAGACCAAGTCAAGTATTCTTTGTTAATTCTCTAGCGTATAATAATGTCAATAAAGTATTTCATTATTTTGATTACATGAGGCGGAGTTAATAATTTAAGTAAATTATATTTCCTTCACTTATTAATATTTTCGTCGTTTGAGCAGAGGTTAACTTTCAATAAGCTTTTGTGCCGTATATTTGTAATCCGATTTTGCGAAGAGGTGATCCAATCTGAAATGAAACTATTATCCACACCAATAGGTATTACAAAAAGATATGTTATGAAAATTTCCAATCAATCAAGAGGTTTTACACTTATATAGAGCGGTAACATAAAGTTTGATCTAGTCGCACCTAGATGACTCTAGGTATGTAGGCCATTCAGCCTATGTACAAGCGGTGACCGATGTCATATACATTGGATAGCGATGTATAACTCCAACTATGAGGCATAAGCCGTTAACGATGTCCAACCAGTGATTATGTAATGAGTGAATTTCAACCAGTCGCACCTAGATGACTAGTGCACAATTTGAGCTCATAATATTCCCATAACCTGAACAGTTTCCTTTTAACAATACCAATATTTCATTTAATTTTATTTTGAATATGATTAAACTTATTCCACACATTTTTTGTTAGTTTCTCCCCAGCCGCGCCGAGCCCGCACCCGCGCCTAGCCCGCCCAGCCCCCAGCCGCCAGCCCCCAGCCCAGCCCAGCCCCTAGGTGATGAGGCGCGGCGCGTGCAGGCCGCTGAGGCGGCGCGCGAGCGGCGGGCGGTGGCGCGGCGCGTCGTCGGCGCGCGGCGCCCAGTCCTGCAGGCGCGCGCCGGCCGCCAGCCGGTGGGTGAGCCGGTGAGCGATGGAGAACCCACCGCTGCCCTCCAGCTGCGTTAGCACTATTATCACTTGTCTGGAAATAAGAGATTACATTATTCGAATGGCTAGTGTAAATATAATTTAAAAAAAAAAACGTTTTTTATATCAAATGGTTGTGTTATGTTGATCGTCCTGTATATAGGAAATGCGAAAGGACGGCAAGTATACCTCATTTCACGTAAACATGTCGGTCTGAAGTATGCGCATGACGCTGCGCAGAACACTGAGACACCAGCACAGTCGTTTAGACATTTCTTTAATTTTAATTATTAAATACTTCTTATATAATCATATATGTCAAATTATTGTGTTTTAATCTTTATTTAATTGTTTTTTAGCATTTTTTAGTTCAATTCATACCGAATATATAAACTCAAAATATTAATACTGAAACAGTGTAATTGTGCGAAGTATCATGACTTTTTTTCGGAATGTATTTATTTCGATGTTAAATAAATACAAATTAATTATAAATCTAAATATATATAACTCAAAGGTGACTGACTGACATAGTGATTCATCAACGCACTGCCCAAACTACTGGACGAATTGGGCTGAAATTTGGCATGCATGTTATGACGTAGGCATCCACTAAAAAAAATTTTGATTAATTCTACCCCTAGGGGGATAAAATAGGGGATGAAATTTTGTATGAAACTTAGTCAATTTTAAACCTCTCGGTCTGAGACTGCGTGCATATAGATACTATGACGTAGACATCACAGAAGTCGCGAGTACCAGCTGGCGTCATATAACGGTTGGAATTATTCAAAAAAATTTAAAAATATACATTAATATCATGGCGAGACTCGCCTCGTGTTCAGACCGACACAATATCACAATATCCTTTATAGTAGTTTACACCATAACAAATAATCTCATTAAGCTTCCATTCATATAACGAATAAATAAATAACTCTCACCTATGCAAAGGTGGTACAGAATCTATGGTCTTCAGTTCACCGCGTGTTGATACCACATTGTAGCTCTCTTGACAGTCGCATTTGACGTGGATCCATTTGTCCGTGTGTCTGTTCTCCACCATCACGACCAGACCCGCCCAACCCTGAAATTATTACCATTTTGGAAACTTTATAATCTATTATTATCTAAAAGTAAAGTAAAGTAACAGCCTGTTAATGTCCCACTGCTGGGCAAAGGCCTCCTCTCCTATTAAGAAGAAGGTTTAGAGCTGAATCCACCAGGTTGCTCCACTGCGGGGCGGATATACATGTGTCAGATTTCTCCCGACACATGCAGGTTTCCTCACGATGATTTCCTTCACCGCCGAGCTCGAAATGAATTTTAACACTAATTTAGCACTTGAAAATTCAGTGGTGCTAGCCGGGTTTTGAACCCGTGATCATCGGTTGAGATCGACGTGTTCTAACCACTAGGTCATCTCAGCTCTATTAGTACCTACGATTACCATTATCTTAAAGTCAGTAATACACGATGTATGCGTTTTTAATGTTATTGTTTCTATATTGTGTAGCACATTGGTCACATTTACGAGGGTTATCAGTAAACACCATGAAAATCCACAATCACCATTTTTAAGATTCTACTTTATCGGCATAAAACCTTAAGCATCATACTTAAATTACAAACTTATAAATGATTGAATTGAATAACACTGCTACTGACTGAATTTCTTCTCTTTCTCCTTAATAGGAGAGGAGGCCTTTGCCCAGCAGTGGAATATTAACAGGCTGTTACATTACTTTTTTTACTTTACTAATTGAAGCGCTAACAGTCCCCCGGTTCGATCCCTGCTCGCGCCAACGTCATTGGCCATACGGATGTTTGTTGCGGTCTGGGTGTTTGTGTTAGTGTTGTGTGTTTCCGGACCCCGACACAAGGTCACAAGATCTTAATGGGGGTCGTTCAGTGTGATGCATTTTATTAATTTATTTATTAAAATGACACACCATCATATCGAATCATACCTTTGTCAAATAATATGCAGTCATTCCTTGCCTTCCTTCGTGCCTTTGACCTCTAGCCAAGGTCAAACCTATGATCGCATCAGCCAGGATGTGGGGGTGGAGTGAGGGTCGCTCCACTGTCAGGGGTTTCGAAGAGTGAGCTGCCAGGACATGTCTCGGCCACGCCGAGCTGTCTGCCAGTTCGAGCCCTGTGTGCCAGTGGTTGAAAGCCAGGCATACTACTAGGTAAAAGCCTTTTTCTAACATTTTATGACAGCCGACGAAGCCTCGGACCTGCAAGAAGCAAGAATAAAACATTTACAATTTTAATTTAAACACTAATTGACCCGACAGACATTGACATGATAAGCAATACTGTGCCAAGCCACACGGGTTTCATTTCGAGAAAATGGCGTCTAAACATGTCAAAACTGTTCTTAATACATTAAAACTAATGTTGTTTGAATACGTATTTTATTATCTATACAATTATCTAATAAAAAGTTTTTAAATATATGAATTTATTGTACAAATTGCAAAGTATAGAACACACTTGAAATTCGAAACATGAAATCAAGAAACTTTTTTCCGTACTCAATTAGTTTAGACGACTAGAAATTTTTTGAATAATCTTTAATAGGTAATGCAGTATTAGTATACATAAATATATTAGAATTTATGTTTTTGTGGGTTAACACATTATTGCTTATGTGTATACAAATATTTAATTCGAATATCAATAGATAAAATATAAAAATAATTAACCTATGCATCTGTTAAATGATGTTTACATCACGCTAAATTTTTTTAACTCAAATTCAAATTTTATCAAAGTTTTTATGATGGAACTTATTAAGGTAGTCGGGTTATAGTTTTTTAAACTTTATAACTTGTTATTATATATATAAAAAAACCTAAAATATATGTCAAATGTTTCGTTATACGTACTTGTCTTTTACTATGAGCTACGAGTTTCCCAACTTGCGCGCTTGGTCCTGACTTAGTTCTGAACACAACAACGCACAAATCCAGCTGAGATCTTTGACTTTTCGCCGAATTTCTGAAAGGAATAAATACAAATTACTCTTGAGACAAAACTTTATTACGAAAGAGAGAGAGCGAGAGAGAGAAAGGGAGAGAGATAATTTTTTAACATATTGAAATAAAACTATTTTAAACGGATTTAAATAGCGTATGTTAACTATTTTTATCATCCCGACGTTTCGAGCACTTTGCAGCGTTCGTGGTCACGGGTAGACTAAGGTAACATTTGTCTATTTGAGGTTTTAGAGAAATACTATTTACAACTATGTTGGCGGTAGCTGTGAATAATATTTCTTTCAATGAGTAATTATCGCGAAAATCTAAGACACCGTTATTTTTCAACGCATAGAAATATAATATGACAAGTTACATTTAGTTCATAAATTTTACTCAGAGATGGCGTGAGTTGTACATTAAATCGCACTATCGTTATGTTATTTATGTTTTATATAGTTCTTAAGTATTTTATGTTTAGTGTCCCCAGAAGAATAAAAATTATAATAATTTAAAGTACAAGTCCGGTGGTTTCAATACATAGTACGATATCAGTTCGCTTATTAGTTCGGAGTTCGATATTAAACATTGGTCCTTCGAGCCAGATGAGTTCAGGATTACACTCTGGAACTAAAACAAAACTAGGGAATGAAATTTTACCAAATATACACAATATGGTCGAGGTCGTTGTTTTCTTGTGACCATACAATTAAACGAATATAAATACGTGCTGCGACATAACAACATTAATTCTAAGGTTTTATTTTAATGTAATTTAAAAATAAATTATAAAATCAAGCTTCGCTTCGCTGGGTATATTTTTTTTGGTAAATCATGTTTGGACAGTATATTCAGTATTAGTACTAATTAAAAAAAAATAGTAGCAGTTTTCACGGCCTGAAAACAGGGATAAAACGAGTCTTTCTAAAAATGAAACCTAGCTAATCGCCCTCGAAACTCTTCAGCAAACTAAATGTTACGAAAATCGTTGAAGCCGTTTCACAGATATATTCAAGACTTGCTCATTCACATGTACATCATGAGCTGTAAAGCGTACCTCTGCCCCTCCTGGAACAGCGTGAAGTCGACCTCGGTGGGCTGAGTGGCGGTGAGCAGCAGGCACGTGAGGTGGCGCGTGGACGACATGGGCGGCAGGATGCCCGCCAGCCGCACCTCGTGCCAGCCCACGCGCACCTTGCAGATGTCGATGCAGTCGAAGTACCTGGGAGAGAAGGGGTCGAAATCGAAATGTACTTATATAGGCCCTCACGAGCACTTTTGAATCAATACATAACAAAAAATTACATCAATATTGAAGTTACCGCCGGTTCGGAATGTAGATTCCGCCGATAAATAACAAGAAACTTGATAGTTGCTATTTAATAATTTTGTCAATATTGTTAAAACTGTGGTAGTTTACATGTCGCCAATTAACTATTAACTAATAAAATTGACTTACTAACTTAAAGATTACGCTACGTAACTTAAAAGTTACGCTAGGTTTCCTAAGACGTTACTTCAAGTCCTCGAGTATAATCTAAAGGACGTTCTGGTCCCGCTACCTGATGGTAACGCGCGTAGTCGTAAAGTTATTCTTTATATACTTGAATAAGACAACTAGTAAGGGGAGGAGAGGGAGGTCAAAGACTAATCTAGAGCATATCTCTCTTATATGTCCGAATAAGAGAGCTAGTCGAAAGGGGTTAAACAACTAGCTTGTGCACATGATCGATTGATCAAAAATCACGTCCTAATAACGCTAATCCGTTTATAACAACGCGCATTGTCGTAAAAGTATTCTTTTTATGCCTGAGTAAGAAAATTAGTGGGGGGAGCATGGGGAGGCTAAAGACTACTTTTGAACTCATTTCTCTTATATGTAGTAGGATGGCTAGTCAGGAGAGAAGAAGGGGGATTAAGCTACTCACTTGAGCACATTATCGAATGATCCAAAATACCCCTTGATAATGGCTTATATTCTTTAGTAAGGCGGTAGGGGGAGGTGAAGAGGTTAATGACCGTTTTGAATAGATCGGTCCTATATGCCGGAGGTAACGGCTCGGGTGTGAGCGGAGAGGGTGTGCGCGGGCGCCGCCATGACTCACTTGAGCACGTCGTCGAAGCTGATCCAGAACACGCCCTGGTCGCGCTCGGCCTGCGGCAGCGCGCGGCGCAGCGCGTCGGTCCAGCGCGGGCAGTGCGCCGCCCACGCGCCGCGCCACGTGTAGTGCCCCCACGGGTTGCGCAGGCGCAGCAGGCGCAGCGGCGGCGCGCCCAGCTCCGCCACGTCCAGCACGGAGTAGGCGTGGCGCGGGCGCAGGCCCAGGCGCTGGTACTCGTCCTCGTCCACCTTCATGTTGCCGCCGCCGCAGCTGGCGCCCATGAGGAAGCAGGCCTGGCGCGACGACAGCAGCTGCGCCCACACCAGGTCGCGGTCCAGCTGCTCCAGCGGCGCGCCCGCGCCGCCGCCCGCGCCGCCCGCCTGCAGCGACACCGACTCGCACGGCGCGCCCGTCAGCGTGCACAGCCCTGCGGGGCAGGCGCGCGTGGGTCTAGTGTCTACTATTCTAATAACATTACTTTGTCTAGGTATAGCCTCCTTCTCTTGTCCTAAAACGAGCTCCGTCAGTCACGTGCGGAGCAAAACAAGGAAAGGGAAGATTGGGCAGGACGCATCTCCCGCCTTTCTCTACAGGTATCTATCGAATTCCCCTGAGATAATAAAAAAGTGTATAAGTTGTCAAACATCATACCTTCGATAGCTCGTCCCGAAACAAGCGCCTCGTAACAGCCGTGTAATTTCGCCACGGCTTTCTCTATTAATGGCACCCACAGCTGTTTTCTTTTAGCCTGAAAAGAGACGTCCATTAAGATTTTTTGGAATAAAAACTTTCACTTTCAATCGACTAACAAAATTCGTAAATACAGCTAAAATCATTTCAACCTAAATCAATAAACTAAAAATGATTATATAACTAGAATGTTACGTTTAAGCTATTTGACGTTGAAATTCTGTACCCACTTGCAAATTTGTCGAGCTCATCAATTGACTCGTTGGCGCAAAGATACTTTCGCATGTCATCAGACGGGCAACATCATCCAAAATGAACGATATTTTGGGTACCAAAATTCATAAGCTTTAAGCTTATCTATAGATATATAATATCACTAGCTTCCGCCCGCGACTTCGTCCGCGTGGAATAGTTACTTTGGGCTAATAATGCATTATTTTAAAACAAATTTGGTTAGCATAAAAGAGGTTATAGTGAGCTACCCTTAAAAGATAGACATATGCTGTGACGGACTTTATTTTAGAACTTTTAAAGGGGAACAATTCTTTCATACATCATTTTTGCGAAATTTTAACCGTTTACTGAGCACACAGCGTTTAAGCTCTCTCATTAGGAAAATATCCCCCCGGTTTTGAAATATTCTTCATTGGTGCCTTTTGATCTTAGCGTGGTTTTAGCCTTTTGGTCTTAATATATAGCCTATAGTCTTCTTCAATAAATGGGCTATCTAACACTGAAAGAATTTTTCAAATCGGACCAGTAGTTCCTGAGATTAGTGCGTTCAAGCAAACAAACAAACAAACAAACAAACTCAGCTTTATAATATTAGTACAGATTTAAGAGAATCGGATGACATATGATCAGCACAGCACCTGCGAGTAAACGAGGTGTCCCTTCCGGTTGCACGGCAGTAAGTCGTCCAGCGTCACAGTGAGCCAGCGGCCGTCCTTGCAGAGGCGCAGCTGGTACGCGCCGCGCGCCGGCTCCGCGCGCACCAGCACGCTGCGCACCAGCGCCGAGCGCTCCGCCAGCACCGCCAGCGCCGACAGCAGCCAGCAGTTCCCCAGCACGCCTGTGGCGAGTTCATTGGCTAAATTGGTAGACATGTATACGGTAATGATGGAGGAAGAGAACGAAGCAGTGTTTGAGCTGGCTCGACCGCAGTACCACACTCTCGCAGAAAATCGACTTAAGTAACATTTACTGCTTCACTACAAAAAATTTAAACTGTACGGATTTGTAATCCGCATCTAACGATAGTTTTGAGTTAACCCTTTAACTGGAAGCAATTTTGTATCTCGGAAAAATAAAAACTCATTAAAATAAAAATAAAATTTTTTAAAAAATTTTAAAAGACAAATTGACAGCTGTTTTATGTAACGTCAAATGTGTCTGTGTTTTTTTTTACACCAAAATATGTTCCATTTTACGTAGCGTCACTAAGTTTTAAGCTATTGGTGCTACAAAATGGAAAAAATCATAAAACATGGTTTAGACATAGTTTAATTATGAACATGCGCTTAGATATTTTTAATATATGCGTAAAACACATTTTAACTGAAAAATATAACGTGTGACATTTTAATTATAAGTTTCTTTATAATTTTACACGCAGTATAGCAATTTTGACATCATTTTAAACAATGACTAATTTTTAAACACTGTTTAGCTAGACACGTGTTGAACATGGTTTTATTTCATCTTTTGTAGTAAAGAAGTTATTTTCTTGATCCTCTTCTTATCTCATGTCTATATAAGTTATCAATGCGTTTGTACCTCTGGTGCTGCAAATGTCTACTTGCGCTGGTGATCACTTAACATAAAGTGTCCTGCGGGCAGGGGTCAGTGTCGAGGTGTAGTCGTACGGGCGAGAGGCTGTAGCGGCGGCTCACCCTGCGAGATGTCGGAGGGGCGCGGGTCGCGGAACACGAGCCACGGCAGGCGCGGGTCGGCGTCCACGTGGATGTGGTGCGGCCGCAGCCAGCGCGCCGCCGCGCCGCCCGCGCCCGCCTCGCCGCTGTAGTACAGCGAGCGCGGCGCGGCGGGGAACGACGGGTCCACGTACATCTCGCCCGTCTGTGACACATTGCATTCAACCGTGACGAAGGACCAACTTTTCCGGCTCGAAGGACCAAAAAATTATTACGCTTTTCAAAGAAGATTTATTCTCTATTCTGATTGGCTTCTCAATATAACACTAATGGCAACTTATAATACGTATGATTGGCATTAATCAATACTATGTCACACGCTCATTTTGAGAAAATGGCATCTAAAGATGTCAAACATATTCTTAATAAATTTATTTAATATATACTTCTATATTTATATTCTGATAAAAGGTATAATGAATTCAAAGCAGGTATAACATTATTATGTATTACAATGTATAGAACACACTTCAATATCCAAAACATTAAATTAAAAAACCTTTTTCCGTACTTATTTAGTTTAAATAACTTAATTCTTTTTTAATAATTTTAGATACGTGTTGATCGCCGAATTTAACTTGTTATGGGTTGACACAATAATCGGGTATCATCATCTCATTATAATAATTATTTGTATGAAATTCACGTCGTAGCTTTTACGACACTAAAACAATTCCTTTGAAAGACATACATGATGAATAAATGTAAAATTGTAAGATAAAATTCTCACCGCAGCGCACTGAGCTAGAACCTCCTGCCATTGTGTCCAAGCGTGGCTTTCTTCTCTCAAACGAAGAATTTCCATCGGTGTGCTCTCTTGACGCTCGCTGTCTGATCCCTCAGCTATACACATAAAAAATACCTTTTTCGTTTTCTATTATTACTTTTATTTAATAAAGAAAACAATGGGTGTGTTTTGATATATAATTTAGTGTTCAGAAACGATAGCCATATTAAATTGACATTTTTAATCATCTAATTACTGTTCTGAATAATTATGGATTTTAGCACCCAGAATGCCACCCAGTTTTGTCGACGTTGCCTAGCAACCAGCTATTATTTTTGGTAGCTTCATTATTTGATGTAATTTTTTTTTTGTTTTTTCATGTATTGACGATTCAAAAGTGCTCGTGAGAGCCTACTTGAATAAAGTATTTTTTGATTTTGATTTTGATTTTTGATTAGTTGAACACAACAAGTCCACTGTGGATCTTTGGCTCAACAAGATAATTTACGAGCTTGTAAAAGACGAAATGTGTACAGAGTAAAATTGTAACTTATTTATAGGTCTTATAAAATATGGCAATACAATTCAGCATTGATTAAGTAATCTTTAAACCTAAGGAGTATATACGATTGTATTCCAGAATATCCTTATATTTCACATTTTCACCCCCTTAAATAACCCCTTGTAATATCACAAATAACTGAACGAAAACCTGTCAATGAAAAACGAACGGACGAATGATGTTTGAATGATAACACTAAAGGAAACTCACGCGAGTCATCGTCGTCCAAGCTCGGCTGGTCTGGCGCGGCTGGCAATAGCCTCGTCTTGGGCGACTGGCACATGTCGCAAGCCAGCGCCGTGCCAGCGTTCACGTATGTGCACTCGGAACACGGCCATTCTGTGGTGTCACCTCTGTGGAAACGGAGAAGTCAGCTTAGTTTCGATGGTGTCTTAAAAATTAATATTTTCGGAATTACGTCATTCATCTCAACACAAAATTTTATTACCACACTCATTAATAATAGGCCAGTAGCATAGGAGATTAAAAATGGCTTTGTATTGCAAAATGTGCATTTTAACATTTTTATACATGTACTTTATAAGGTGGAGCCGTTCTTAACCATAATGTCTCCTATAGACATATTAACTAAATTGTGACCATTTTAGTAACACAGTTTAACAATGTAGTCATTGCTTGATGACATTAGCACATACCATAGAAACTAATTAAGTCAAACTCAAACCCAAAATATATTTAATCCCTTACTTGTGTTCTGGAGGTGGTGTCTTGTGTCGCGAAACTCTTCGCGGTGCTGGAGTATGTCTTGATGGACTTCGACCAGCTGGAAACAAATGACCATGTAAATTGTTTATTCAATCCTATGTCACGCACCATAGAATTTAATTAACGTTTGCTATCACGACCAGACCCGCCCAACCCTGAAATTATTACCATTTTGGAAACTTTATACTCTTTTATTATCTAAAAGTAAAGTAAAGTAATAGCCTATAAATGTCCCACAGCTGGACAAAGGCCTTCTCTCGTATTAAAAAGAAGGTTTAGAGCTGAATCCACCACGCTGCTCTACTGCGGGTTGGCGGATATACATGTGTCAGAATTTCTCCCGGCACATGTAGGTTTCTTCACAATGTTTTCCTTCACCGCCGAGCTTGACGTGAATTTAAACACAAACTAATTAACTCAATGTTGCTAGTCGGGGTCTTAACCCGCGATCGTCGGTTGAAATCGGCGTGTTCTAACCACTAAGCCATCTCAGTTCTAAAATAAAGGAAATATAGTGTTTTCAATGGACATATAGTTTCTTCAAACTTACCAGCAGCTCCGTGATTCGTAGCCTCATTAGAAGAACCCGGTACACCATGTTTGGGCACCGGTGGAGTTTTGCAAGCGAGACACAAGTTCGCTGAAAGCGGATTCCGTAACGTACAGGAACTGCACGACCTTTGAAAATGGAATGATTTATTTAATATGAAGAAATGGTTACATTTTCTTGATGTAATTAAAGTTTCTTGACAAAACCATTATTGGAAAAGCTTTTGAAAATGGAATGATTTATTTAATATGAAGAAATGGTTACATTTTCTTGATGTAATTAAAGTTTCTTGACAAAACCATTATTGAAAAAGCTTTTAAATGATTAGTGAGATAAATAAATAATAACAATAATTCCTTATTCTAGGATACTTTATATTGTCTTTAAAATTAAATGTGTAAGGAGAGATAAATCCACCGGGATTAGAAAGGTTAATTTCCATTCCGTGTCTAATACTACTACATCTCCTATAGGAAGTTATCAAGCCGTCTTTATAATTTAGCTTTAGTAGGAAATCCCGGATGTTTAATGTAACCCAAACGGCTTTAACAAACGGTACTAAATGACCGAGCTTTGCTCAGTAGTTTTTTAAGAAGATGTTTTCAAAAAATGAAATGACTAGTAGTTCGATTCGCCGATCGGGCTCCCTCTGAATACTTAATATCATAGAAATCGGTGGAGCCATCATCGAGATTCAAATTCTATACATACATACATATATATATACATTACTTGTTTAAAGGTATTAGATTAAAATACCAACAGATAATTGGCTAAGATATAGAAGAAAATATTTAACATCTCACCAATAGGCGTGGGGCGAAGGCCTGGAGCCCGCACAGGCGGCGCAAGCAGCAGCGCCCGCTTCGTTAACGAGCGTGCAACGCGCGCACGACCACGTGCTCGCTTCAGCTTGGGCGGGCACCGTCGTGTCTATGGCGGCAGACATAAGTTCCCATTACTTTGGAGATAAATATAACAAACGCTTGAACGCATGACACTTAACGTGTAACCCCCATTAGTATATCATGATCCTGTGCTAAGATCTGAAATCACGCGTACAAACAAACAATCGAACCACCGTGCCAGCTTCGTTCACGAGTGTGCAACGTGCGTACGATCACGTGCTCGCTTCAGCTTGAGTTGGCACCATGGTATCTATGGCGATGGAACGTGTTTCCATTCGTTTGGAGATAGAATAAATGCTTAAAAACGCTTGTATGTATCAAACTTTACCATTAGGATCTCATGATCTTGTGTTGGGTACGCAAACATTCAGGATATGACCAGTTTTTATGTACTTAGTGAATATGCCCAAAAAATACACGACGAATTGTGAACCTCCCTTTTTAGAAGTCGGTTCAACCAAAACCGGAATATTAAGATTCTTAAGAAATATCGCCAATTTACGCCATAGTTTAAAAAAATGGACAAACTGTTCTTTAATGCTTAAACTGGCATTCATTGTAATGCCACCACTAAAGTATATCAATTTTTTTTGGTCAGCATTCTCAAAATACTCTAACAAAGTTTCATCACAATCCGATAAATGGTATCCTAGAGAATAAACAAACAAAGATTGATTTTTATTTATATAGATGAAAATCATTTTTGGTCACCATACTGGGAGACAAATCTTTTTGCTAATTTTTCTTAACAATGTCAAAATTGATTAAAATATGGTACATCTTACCAACAGCAAATAGGAGTTCATCACTGTTCAGATCGTGATCCAATGAAGCGATAGGCACGGTCAGTTTTTTCGGAGGCTCATTACGATTCGTCTCCGGCTTCGTACCGCTTGCTTCTGACGATGAATTGTTTCTGAAAATTAAAAATATAACTTAATTTGTAAATAAATAATGGAATGACGAAAAGTTAACTTCTTTTAGCAATGGCTATACAATTTTAATATCCTAAGTAGTAGCTTTCTTATTAGTGTAATAATAATAATAATAATATCATAATTTGTATATTGACGAGTCAAAAGTGCTCGTGAGAGCCTATTCGAATAAAGTATATTTTGATTTTTATTTATCAAGCTTAAAACAATTTCCAATTCCAATATGCAAAGGTGACAACTTTTCATTAGATCACAACCACGTCTGAATTTTAATCAACAACAAACTTTTCTGACAATTTTATCTATTTATCTAGTCCAGATCTACTATGAGCTCCTACCCGCTCGCTGATCATAGATGAGCAATACGAGTTTTATAGAAACCATCATTTATATTGATATGAAAAAGTTATAGTTAAAAGACACTTTACTGTTCAGTTTCCATTTCATCATTAATCGAATTGTATGTACCTGCTCCTATGTGCTTCATTATGCTCGCACCTGCTCAATTATGCTCTTACCTGCTCCTCGGCTGCTCCCTCTCAGGCGGCGGTGCGAGTGTAACAGCGTGAGGTGGACGAGCACTGCGACACACATCACATCGTGCTCCCCAAGCGTTGTACGCGAACCAGCATTCGCTACATTGCCACATACGAGCTGCTCCGCTCGACTCGCGCCTTACAAATATACATTTATTTGTTGATAACATGATCTTGGACAATTTAACTAATATAGGGGAATATCGTAGCGAAAAAATTTCCAAATTAGACAAAAATGAACACTTGGAACATCAGGATGCGATGTGAAATAATTAATTAATCGAATGACTTCAGGATGATGCTTTAGATATATATGAAACTAGACAGTTTATAAACAGTATTACACTTTTCGTTATAACGTTCTGCACGATTTAAATTTATACAACATATAAGCGTGAATTACTTTGTTGTTATACATTTAGATTAGATTAGATTCAGATAAGTACTTTTATCGAAACTTTTTAAAAAGAAATAGGTCATTGCTATCCGCAAATCTATATAATGGTAGTATTTATTATATATATCGCGTAGCAAGATTATTATGTCAAAGAAAAGGGTAAGATAAAAACTACTTACGAAGTTTGTTGCTGAATAGAAGGCACTTTAGACGGATCCCGAGGGTTATGCGACACTTTGCCGACAGAGGGCAGCATATTAAACACTTTACCGGCCTCTTTACTCGACGCACCGATATGCGAGGTCCTTAAATTACTTTCACCGATCGGGGAAATACAATTTTCCGCGCCTAATAATTCATCGATCCTCGCGTAATCACCATCGCCCATATCGTTAGAATATAATACTTCATTCTGTGAATTACTCATAACGGTTTTCGTATCTTGCACGGATACGTACGAATATCTCGTGCCATTATTATTGACTTGCAATTGAAGATTCAAGTCCTTATATTTGCCTTTGTTTGGTAACGCGTATATGACGCCCTCGGCGTTCGTATCCCAGCTGCATTCCTTGTCAATTAGCTCTGCACTTTCTTCTGACTTTTTGTCAGCATCTCTCCGATCTTCGGGTTTTGTTAGCGTCCCGCAGTAACTGGCGAGAGATTTCTGATAATCGTTTAGGCTTCTTCTACTTGATATGACTTTCCCAACGGGTCGATTCTCGTTCGTCTGTTCCGAAAACGACCGTCGATACGTCGGTCGCGTTTCAGGTGAGTTCTGAGCGCTAATTGACCGTTGGAAGGAATCGCTCAAGTTCGTGCCAGTTTGCGGCCAATCCGGAACAGTGATCATAATACCACCAGATGATGGCAATGAGGTCGCTCCATCTCTACCACTGAAAGTCTCGTGTCTACCCAAAGTCGTTACACTGAGACCTCTCGTATTAGAAATTCTCGACAAAGGAGATATCCTTGGGGACAAGCAAGCTTCGCAATGCGTTCTTATACCCGAATTTTCTAGGGTACATTTACTACAAGCCCACTTTTTCAAATGCAAACCTCTACTGTGCTCCCTCTGGTATTCTTTTACGTAGTTCAGTTCCCAATTGGACTTACTCTCATTGCACTTTTTCGGACGTCTCGTAACCGTGTGGAGACTCCTCAAGAAAGATTCTCTTGGGTTACACGATGATGTGCCATACCTTTCTGAGACCAGCAAACTAGTCGGTCTGTTTATAGTGCCCCTAGTTTCTTCAACGTTCCACCATTTTTGCTGGGAATTAATCACAGAGCCATGTGACAGAGACCTTGTTACACCATGTGCGTGATCTGTTATTTGCGTTGGAGATAAGCGCAGAGACTGTACATCGAGATTCAGAGGTCGACCACCGGAATAACTTGACGAAGGTTTATACGAAGGAACAGCTAAAGTGTTGGATCTTATCATACTGTGGTCTAGAACGAAAAGGAAACATACAATTATTTATTGTAATGTGCTACATAATATGAGTTATATGGATAACTTCTTTACCTTGGTCAGACTTATCCTTGTCAGTCATCCCTGAAGGTTGCTCCTCGTCATCGGACAATCTGAATTAGCATTGTTGTATACTTTATTAACGTTGTCTTGTTAAAATTTAAATAAAAATAACATTATTCAAATTATCTGTCACTGTTTCTACGAAAGCATTTTAATAGTCAACGATGTTTATAATAGCTGACCTTTAAGCGTAATGACTACACAAGTGACATTAACGGGTTGCGGGTTCGATTACCTCTCAAAGTTAGATATTTGAAGTCGTAAAAATATTGCTCTCCAAATCTGATTATGTTCTTGAGGGTTTCCTAATCGTAAAAGACCGTAAAGCTTCGACATAATACCAGTCCAAAGTTAGACATAAGAATTACAGAGAGCATAATAATTACAGAGATCAAATGGCAGTCATTCTATACAAAGTTTTCAGATCCTCACCAAAATGATTTTAATCAAATCCTGGTAAAAACGGCAGATAAAATGCTAAAAGTAAGTAACAGCCTGTAAATGTCCCACTGGTGTACAAAGACCTACTCTCCTATTAAAAAGAAGGTTTAGAGCTTAATCCACTTCGCTGACCCACTGCGTGTTGACGGATATACATGTGTCAGCATTTCTCCTGGCACATGCATCCTTACGATATTTTCCTTCACCGCTGAACTCAAGATGAATTTAAACACAAATTTACCACTTGAAAAGTCAGCGGCGCTAACCGACGTTTGAACTCACGATCATCGGTTGAGATCGACGTGTTCTAATCACTACGCCATCTCGGCTGCAATAAAAAAAATGCTAAGAAGAAGGTTTATAACATGCCTGTAGACGGGCGCATGGGGCGCGATCTTGTCGCAGGCGGCACAGCGCCAAGAGGCCGACACGTTCCGGAGCCCGCAGCCGCAGCGCCACGCGCGGCTCGCCAGCGGCGCTGACCCGACGCACGACCATCCGCTATAACATTCAACGGTCCCAATTAAAATCTCATGATCACAAGATCCTGGGAAAATGGAAGCAGACACAGGTCTGCGGACTGGAAACTCACGTAGCACAAACGCACGAAATAATTTTAAACTATAGATATGTTGCATTCATAATATTTGACGTTAAAAATACCTGCCCATTACTTACTTCAACTGAAGTTTTAAATACGACTATTCCAGTATTTCAAAAGGAATACATTTTAGGGTATTGAAATTTGTAACTAATCTTTATAATCTATAGTCTGTAGTAAAAAAAAAGTAAAGTAACAGCCTGTAAATATCCCATAGCTGGGCAAAGGCCTCCTCTTCTATTAAGGAGAAGGTTTAGAACTTAATCCACCACGCTGCTCTCCACTGCGGGGCGGATATACATGTGTTAGAGTTTCTACCGGTACATGCTTCCTCACGATGTTTTCCTTCATCGCCGAGCTCGAGATGTATTTAAATACAATTTATGTATAGTCTGTACTTTTATAATATTAGCAACACCAAAAACAAGACAAATAACCCTTTAGTGTATACAAATGTTTGTCATTGCAGAGGACTGAACACGGTAACGTGAACGCTTCAATCAATTGCAGCGACCGCTGCGCGGATCTGTCGCTATAACAGTGTGCAATAAACTCAAATTTAGTACTTGTTGTATGTTCAGTAATTATACGATATGCGATGCTTGTATTTCTTGGGTATCTCGACATCTAGCTCCAGAATGTCTTATGCTATTCGTTTAGAGCAAATGAGACTTTAGGGTATTCTTTGGTACAATATAGTTATATCCTAGTGACTACAGCTTGTGTTTGGGCTGATTCGAATGACAAGTACCACACTTTCACAGAAAATCGAAGTACAGTAGCTTTTATAGCTACATTGTCTACGGGAAGTGATATAGCCAGAAGCCTAACTTTTTTCCTTACACACTACTCCATTTCCTCATTTTTTTTTAAGCCGGAAACACATTTGGCCGGCTCCTCTGATGCTACAAATGCTCTTTGGTGGTGGTGATCACTTTTCATCAGGTGATCCACCTTCTCAAATGAATGACTGTTATTTTTACACAACTTAATTATAAAGTATTCATTGTACGTTCAGCAATAATTATACAATATGCAACATCTCTGCTCCTGTGGGAAACTTCTGCAGACGTTCAACTCAAGATATCCTATGATCAATTAAGCATATTAAATAAGACATTCTGCTCAGATTATGTCGGAATTTATACATCTACAGACAATGCTATTGCAAACAGTTCAAAATATATGGTTACAGGGTTATTATCACGAAATATTAACACTGTCATACATTATTAAAAATAATAACTTATCTGCGATGCTATATGCTATATGATGAGGAATGAAAATAATTTAATAAAAAATTCAATCAATATACCGAAAATTTAAATACTTTTCTTTTACAATAACATTACAACTGAGCTAAATTAGCAAATTAGCAGTCATACACCATAACTGAGCTATGGAAATAAATGAATTCATGGAAATATTTAAACTTCTTTAAACTCTCTATTGTGCACACAGAAAATGTAGGTAGCAAGCAATAACATAGAGAAACCAAGCAACCTTTAAAAATTATAAAATTGTTAGCTTGTACATGTGACTCCTCGCATTAAAGAAGATTTTGTCAATCAATTCGAATACAACTATTATCATACTTTTATAAGTATTAGTAAAAATACTCTACATCTCTACTAATACTCTATATCCTACTCTGTAATCATCGCAATGTAACAAATAGGTAAATAAAATTATATTCTCAATAAAATATTAGCTAGGATAAACAGTACGCTCAGTTTACACATTTTTTTGAACGATCATATTATAAATCATTTTTTTGTCTTGATTTTTGCTTAAAAATGAAAGTGTTTAAGGTGATTAATCGTTTATACTTGAAGACATGTGGAAGAAGGTGATATGACGCATTTTGGACCTTTCGCTATTCTATGCATGGATATAAGGGTTGTATCCAAACCATTTGAAACCTTAAAAAAAACACATTTGAGGCTATTTATGAAATACACTATTATTAAATAATCTCATTTATAACATTTTGTATGTTTAATCAAAAGTTTGAACTCAATTTTCTCAAGAATTTGCGACATATAACTTTCATACATCAATGTCTTCAAGTTACACTTAAATTTTCATTGTTAAATAATACCCTCAAATTTATATTACTTGCATAATCAATACAAAATTACTTCAATGTTGATATATTTTGAATGTTCTATTACTTTTCTTAATTATTGAAATACTTTTTATAATAAGTTTAAATAGATGAAAGTAATATACAATATAACACACATAAGATCCTAACATATCAAAGTTATCATTATTATCGTTATCGTTAAGTTATCGTTCAAAAGTAAGAAGCATAGCATTTAAATATAGACTCGCTGTACCCCGCATGCATTGCAATATTTATAGATATTTTGACCCAGGAACCCTTGTGGGTGTCCCCAGAACATCATATCATCATCATAATCCGAACAATGGCTTTGAAACACATAGAGGACAAACATTGATTCAGTATTTATCATAAAGTCAATGAATTAGGTTGAAATAAAGTTGATTGAATGAATAAAGTATTCAAAATGTTTATTTTTGTCCCCTTCAGAGTTTAGTATTGATTGAGGGCTTTTGAAATGACTATGAAGAAAATGATTTCAAATGGTTGGTAGTACTGGGTATTACTAACCAAAACAATTGAAATAGTGAAATTATTTAAAATATTAGTATAACTAAATCAAATAACATATATTTTTTTAATTTGATTCTTACATGTAAGAATCAAATAAAAAAAAAACACTTTGTACAAAACAGAAAATATATTTTAAAATTACCTTGCCATAATTTAGAAATGTCTATTTATTAAGAGAAATAATTTATAAATAAGTATTCTAATGAGAAATACCATATTTTTCATTAAATTATTAAATTATTTCTAATTGAATGTATATACATAAAAATGTTATTAGTTTTTGACCTTAAACAAAAAGAAATGTAACAAAAACAATGTTTAACAACAATAACATAATGTATTTTACACGATTTTTAAATTCACTATATTCATTGAATATTATATGAGTAATAAGACTTACATTTGAAAATATTCTTTCACATTTCACTACGTACAAATAAATGATATAAAAACCAATTAAGCCTAATAGTTAGCTTTTGTCTCGATAAGTAATAGTAACGATGGCACCAACTACACATTACATACCTACACTCATTGTGACCGAACTAAAAACATCGTTTTTATTAAAATAATGACTAAGCCCCGCCACAAAATGAAAACCAGTCGACAATTACGATAATGTACGACGAATACATACACGCAACTACTAAATACAATGGTAATATAACCTAAATATGGACTGGGAAAAATCGATAATCTTTGACATAAGCAACAATGAAATCAGACGTCAATAATTTCGAATAAAACATACCTATTAAATGCGTTTGTTGTCGGTATGACGATGGCTTCGGATCCGGGAGTTGTTCCACCGCTTTTTTCCGTCCGAGAAGCGTATTCCGACGAAGAATCACCGGTGTAATATCGTTTTTGTATAACACTGTCATGATCAGATACTCTTTTTATACCACATTTTAAGCACTTTACACTCTCTGTGGGGTTGATTTGACCACACGTCTGACAATGCCATTGCAGCACCGATGCGATTGAACCCATTTTAATTCACACATGGCTATGTGACCATAACACCGCGTCGTTTTTATGGAAACAATTTCGGACATACGAAAAATGAAAACAGCTGATCCACCATGTTGTTTGTGTATAACTTTTTTTAAAGGAATGTTGCCAAATACTACGTCATTTGTTTTACTTATATTAACAAATCTACTAATTATAATAAAGACTATTTTTTACTGTAAATTAAATTATTCAGATTAAATTAAAATCATCTTTTACATTTGAACTTATTAAAATTTGAATGTGATCACTCGCGCCATCTATATGTATTCGGTAATACCACAAGTGTATTATAATGAAACTAGTGAATAGGTTTGTAGTTAAAATTATTTCCAAGAGATGGCTTTAATTACATTCTGTATCTATATAATTTAAAGACTTGAACTGTATTATTGAAAAGGTATTTTTTAAAACCCATAGGCCTAGTTATGATTTTTATACACTTTATGTAACTAAATCCTTTCATTATATACATATAATTAAAAAAAATTGCTATTAAAACAAAATTATGTTTTTATCTATCTGGCTATCAGTCATTAATTAATTTTTCTGTGTATATTGAAATGGAATAATGATCAATTATACGAACGGTTTTTTCGATTGTTAGCAAATAGGAATTTTTAAGGATTGTCGTCAATTATAGTTTTACTTTGAAAATATTAATGATATTTGATAATAATTAAAAACGAAATTGTTAGTATAAGGGCATAACTAAGCTAATTGTTTATATTAAATATATGATATTTTTAATTAAACTTTAAAAGGAATTTCAACATAAATCCAATATCAATACAAACCAACCACAAACATCGCCATTGTTCTCAGCGATCCAGGTGCTATTCATGTTGCAAGGATCAAGATGAATTAGTGTAGCGTTGAAAATAGTGTAACGACTGCGTCCCGCGTGGACACGAATACACGATCAAGATAGATCGTTCCGCACTCAATTGTTTGTTGTTTTATAGTAGAAGTATTTTCATCCTTTATTTTTGTCTATCTGTAAGTAATGAACAAAGACTTGTATGTTTAATTATCTAGTGTAAATAATTGAGTTCCTATTTTCATTAAGATTTTTTAAATAAAATTAGCATTATAAAATTAGCAATTTTTTTTCGTGTGATGTTCATTGCTGAACTATATATAAATTTCTTTATTGCACTTTAAGAATTAGATGTAATTTTTGCATGTAATACTATTTTTACAAAGGCTTAAATAATAAAAATGTTGAAGTTACTCAAAAATAAAAAAGTTAAAACTTAGAATTCGATAAAATAATTAAAAACTAACTTTCTAACTAAACGAAACAATACTTTTAAGTTTTTTTTACAAAGAAATTAATAAACATAAAAAATCTCTAACTTCAATCTTAATCAATATTTTAAAGCTTATAATTCAGGAATGAAGCATCAAAACTAGAAGTATAAGTGACTAGAGTATGAACAAAAAACCTCATGTTTTTCTTTTGGTCTGCTTCGCGTGAAATGTATTAATAAGATCATTGTCCACGTCTGTTTTTTAACTGACTTCCATAAAAGGAATAGGTTTTCAATTCGTTCTTGATCTGTTTTTCATATGTTTGTTATCCGATTACTAAAAAACCATAGGTACCTTAGAATTTTCATCAAAATCGTTTCAGTACGAAACATTTTTAAAATATCATTAACTAGCATTCCGCCCGCGACTTTTACATTGCATTCCCACAGGGACCGTGCATTTTTTCAAGATTAAAAGTAGCCTATGTCCTCAGCCTCTAGACTATTTCTGTATCAAATTTCATATCAATTAGTTCTGTAGTTTATTCGCATTTATAATATTACTAAGGATTACGTAAATATAAGAGAATAGTCCACACTTATTCTAAGGTTTATAATGACTTAACCTGTCCTGATCCAGCGTGTAAGCTACACGAAGGTAGGACGGACTCGGCTTTCCCAGATTTTCAATTTAGCTTAGAGTTTAAATCTTATTACGTAGAAAAGTGGAGGAGAAACGGTTTACAAAAACTAAAACGACTACCTTAACAGTCTATTTTTCTTTACTTGTATTATTTGATAGGTTAATATGGCGTAGTTCTAACCAGGCGAAGATCCAAGTGGGGGGGAGGGGGGGGGGTATTCGTTACATAAATACATACAATCGATGTCTGATTATGAATGTTTGAACGTTTTTTATAAACTCCAAGACGCCTTGAACGATTTTGATGACTCTTATAAAATTTGGTAACGATCAACATAAGTATTCAAAAGAGTACCTGTGTCCAATACAGCATTCACAAGACCCTTTTCATCGTTACCTTACAAATCTCTCACGTCAATTGTAAAGCTACTGTTTCGAAAAGTGAATTCTTCTAAAAAACATAACTGTCAATAATTTATAAGTGAAACTAATTTTAACCTCACCTAACATAAGGAATGTCTTACTTCCTATCCCCATTCATTCTTTATTCCTTTTTAAGCTGTAAATGTATTTGGGGCTACACTGCTGCTGCAAATATCTATGGGCGGTGAGGATCACTTAACATCAGGTGCTAAAAAAATCTTTTTAATTTCAGAATACACCTCGCACTGCTTTAATATATTGAGAAAACGATAGATGCAATTCCTGGAAATAATCTTGTTGAAGACCATGACGGTGGAGTATCACACTGCTGCCATATGGACTGATGGAAATGTTATGGAATCATTTCATAATTTCTCCTGATATATTTAGGTTTATCTATGATATTTTTCTATAAAAAGTCAGTAGTGCTACGAGCTAGCACCTGAGAGATTATTAAAAAGTGACAGACGCGTTGGCGCAATGGTCACTGCAACGGATTAAAGCGCTAACGGTTGCGGGTTCGATCCCGTTTGCTGTGAGCGGAGATCGAACCCGCGACCATTAGCGCTGTAGTCAGTAGCAGTGACCACTGCGCCAACGTCTGTCGCTATAATATTAATTGACATCGCACATAAAATTAAGAATAAAACACTTAAAATATTTAAATTTCTTCATTTAAAGAACGTGATTATGCAGTGAAATGTTGACTAAATCCTCTGAGAAAAACAGAAATACAGCAATTACTCGTGTGCAAGTGAGTTTTCGTTTTACAAAACATTTAACTTAAGCAGAATTTATTTGTACGTCGACTGTTTTGTGCATTTCTGAGATTAAATTTTTAAAAAAGCTTTTACATGAATGCTAAGAGCGAATAGTTTTTTTTTTTGTATTGGTATTGTAGTTGAGTCGTCTTTTGAAGTTAGTTGTTCATTTACATAAATGTTTTGATGCAAAAGTAATTTACAATACATTTATGTATTTTTTTCTGCATTTTAAGCAATGATATTTATAAATTAATACGTAAAGCAAAAACTTTGTACCATTTTTTACGAATATTGAATTTGAAATTTGTAACTCCTCCCAGTATAAAATTTGCACACTCGATCGAAAGAGTGCGGAATGCAATTTTTTTAACTGTGCATTAAACATTACACACACTACCATGTACTTGACACACAAACACGCGTATATACGAGAATAGATCACCTGTGATCGTGGACACCTTGCAGTCGAATTACTAGTAACTATAGATGTGTTACGTTGAAAGTATTCGTTGACTTGTCGATCGAAAACGTCTGATCGGTTGCCCGCGAAACATGTGAACATTAAAGTTAGTTATAATCGCTAATAATAGCAACCAAGATTGAGCATGTCAGTTTTTCTAATCAAGAGATTGATATTACACATAGGCGTGCGTGATTTTACAGTCGAGATGGCCTAGAACGCGTCGATCTCAACAAAATGATCGCAGGTTCAAACCCCGGCTAGCACCTCTGATTTTTCAAGTGCTAAATTTGTGTATATATTCATCTTGAAATACGTAACGCATTATAAGAATTTGGCTTTTCGTGGGTTGACACATTATTGCTTATCAGCATCCATTTATAGTTATAAAATATATGAGGCAAAAGTTGATTATTTATTTAATTTCACATAACAAAGACATTTCATACAATTTCACCGTTCAAACAGAAAAATTACCGAGCATTAAAAACGTTACATAAACATTTCCGTCACAAAATCGTTCACTATTATTTACTTTCCATAGTACAAACGAATATTTGTTTTACAAAGGAAACAAATATGAGAGTATGAAGTTGGCTAAAAGCAAATTGGACACGCGCATCGAGGGTTCCGTTCCGCAAAGGCCAGACTAAAAGGTTTTTCTTAAGTTTGGGCCCATACAAATCAAAATCAGTTGAATAGTTCGATTTTAAATCAAAAGAAATGAAATATGTGTGTTATCGGTGTAAGCGAATTTACATATTTTGCTTTTCAAGTTTTATTACTTTTTGTTGGGAGTCTTGTTTTTTTATTTACTATTGTTTCTAATATAATACATATTTCGCGAAAGTTTCAACAATTGAGGCCAGTGTTATGTTGTTTTGTGTATATGTAGCTCAAGTTACTAATTTAATTCCAAAAACCAGCACCAATTTTCACATGAACACAGTATTTTTAATTTTTATGAATTTCTTTTTTGCAGTACTAAAATAAATTGTCCGAAATTGATGTCGATGTTTCATAAAGGGAGTCTTTGAAATTATGCTGTATTTATATGGTCCGTGTACTGAAAAAGATAAAAAAACGCTAGTACAAGAGCTTTAAAGCTACAGACTTTGTCTTGACCATCGAACCTCGATAGGTTGTAGGAATTTGTACTCTTATTAATGGAGATCTATTTGCATACGGAACCCTAAAAACTGTATAAAATTCAAACAGTTCCACAGTACGCGGTATAAAAATAGTCAATGTAGAAGTGGCGCCCGACGTGGGGCAGCGATTAGAGGCATCTGCGACGAAGATTTATCCTAGCGTTTGATGGATCGCGCCTATGACGTGGCAAATTTGTTATACATTTTTTAGGAGAGAATTTTATTCAACGTCCTTTAAAAATATATCAATCATTTTAATGTTATTTGACATATTTGTTGTGTAGTTTGTACTTCTATCTTTGTATACTGTTTAAATATTATTATCGACGAAATAATAAGCATCTTCACTTCCCAGTTGAATTCAATGTTTCATATATTTCTAAATCGTCTAGATTGTTATAGTACGCAGTCTGTTGAATTGTAGCAATACTGAGTATTTTTAATGATTACAATTTACTGTGTCACTTCAATAAAATATTTTTTCCATGATTTGATCTGACATCTAAAAAGAATAAAGGTCTAAATCAGGCTGAGATTTTTACTGTGTGTGTATATTATAAGACGTCTTTGTAGATTTTTATCATCATTTTTATTGAATAGAAATACCTTGAGGGTAGTTCAATATAAAACAGAGAAAATCATTTCTAATTGAAGTCATTTTTTATTTGTTAAGAACAATTACTAAACTCTAAATTGCCAATTAGCCACAAAAATCAAATGTCTAGATCGTATCTTCTGTCCTATATATTTCTCTTAATACTTATTTATTCGGCTTATTCTCAAATTTATTATAAGGAAAAAAACTGGTTCATTTGTTCGCAGACATTAAGTGCTATTGTTGCCTTGTAATATATTTAGGCTGACATATTAGTGGCGGGAGTGAGAGGCAAAAAATATATTCGAGTACAATCTTGTCACCGCAAAAATTATACGATCTAAACTTATTTATTACTTTACTAAACGAACGGTGATGTTTTTAAGTGTATGTTTATACGTATCTATTTCTTTGGCACATCCTAAGTTAAATAGATTGAGGAAATGTAAAAGAGAAAGTACCATTTAGTATACGTGTATTCGTTTTGGTTTAGCTATTAAAACTTCTTGTTCATACATCCTCCCGATCATCTTACCTTTTCGAAAATACAAAACAATATGACTATTATAATTTATATTTTGACAACTGTCTTAATTTAAATTAATATTCTTCATTAATTAATAACAATAAATAAATAACGTATCACACTTAACGGCACCCCTTAAGATCTCATGACCTTGTGTCGGGGGTCCGGCAACACTCACAACACTAACACAAACACCTAGGCCACGACAAACATCTGTATGGCCAAAACACACGCGGTCGTGTGATGCGTTTATTTATTATTATACTGTTTTGTTTGATAACCCCAAATATGTTAATTCTGTTTAGATTTTTCTATTTTATTTGTTTAGTTCAAAATAAGCGATTCGCTTTTTGCCGAAAAGCCTAATATAGTTTCTGAGCTCATTATCAAACTTCAGTGGATGACCTGTTAGGCTAATTTGAAGATTGTCTAAATATTTCAACGAAATCGCGCTAACCATTTTGGAGTCGGTTCAGATTTTTAGACATATTTATCCTTTAACAGCCATCCGCCCTGGTTTCGCGCGGGCTACATATAGATTTACCGCTAGTTCACTCTCTTAGGTGTGAAATTATGAAAAACGCCAATATACATGTGCATTTATATTTAACCAGAAGTAATTATATAAAATTTCGTGGTTTTTTACTTGGCTAATGATAGACTTTGCCCGTTAAGTGTGAAATTTTCAAAAAACCTTTTTTTAGTAGATGCTTAAAACACATAATACATTTTAGCGATAACACATTTTAGCGTCTCTGTTACTGCAAGTGTTCAAAGGGGGCGGTGATCACTTAATTTAATTTTATACATCTAAGCCCATCAAGATACTAGGATATCATTCACGTTTTTGGGTCAAAACTTAATATCGTAACTGTAATGTTGCAGTATAAAATTGAATTCAATTTTTCAGTTCCAATATCTTGGCCTAAAGCTGCGAGATCCCGGCAAACGTTTCAGACACAATCGTTCTTAAACGCGATTTTGCTTCAAAGGCTCCAGTGAAACGTCGCTGAGGCCATTTCAAAGGAATATATTAACATAATACTGTATTTACATTCACGTATTTATAATATAATTTAATTTACATTTTTGACAAATAGATTGGCGCAGTTTTTGAAACTTACTGAAAGGCTAACGTTTGCGTTTACAATCCTCGCTCATAGACGTCTGTATCGGCCAAACAGGATGTTTGTCGTAGTCTGGGTGTTTGTCTTTGTGTTGTGTGTTTCCTAACCCACGACACAGGATCATGAGATGCTAATGGGGGCCGTTGAGTGTGATACGTTATTTTTTTTTGATACCAAGATAGCCTTATAAGGACAAGTCGATTGCAATCGAAGATCATGGGCTGAAACTCTCGTCAGCATCACTAAGTTTTCCGATGTTTTTGTGTTCAGAGTCATCTCGTATTCGAAGGCACATTCCTCTATATAAGAATACGTTCACGATAAAGACGCGTGAGTTAAGTTCACGCTGATTTTCATACGGGATGCTTAATAAATTTGAAATTGTATTGACCTAATTTTAAAAGAGTAATTATCAAGTTTCTTGCCGATTCTTCTCGGCAGAATCTAGATTTCTAACCAATGATAACGTCTTTATTAATGTAATTTTCTTGTATTGATGCACGAGTGCTCGTGAGAGCTTGTAAAAAACATATTTTGATTTTCATTATGAAATCTGCATGCGTCAGGAGAAATGACACGTGTAAATATGCCAATTGGAATTGGGGCAGGGTGGTCTCAACTCAACTCATCCATAGCTTTCATATATTGTCCTATGTCAAGCCTTTTTACCTGGAAGAGATCGCTTTTCTTATAACGATAAGGGCGCCGAATTGTACTTTGTCTCTATGATTTCATTTTGGTGTACAATAAAGTATGTTTCATTCATTCATTGAAAACGAGGTCTTTGCCCAGCAGTGGGAGATTTACAGGCTTTTATTTACGCGCTACTAAAGTTAAAATAAGCTGTACTGTAGTACAGTTCGTTATAACTTTTTAATATGACATTGATTTAAAGATTCTCTGTTGTGTTCCAAACAATTGAACGTAAAAGTCTATAGTTGGTAAAAGTAACAGCTTTGTGCACATCATTTAGTTAAAAATTGTATTGGTTTAGCAAAGTACTTTAAGTAACATTTGGCTTCTAAAATACTGAAAAGTAAATTTTTCATTTAGTAGTGTTTAAGGAAATAAAGAGCTCAGGTTAAAAGTTTATTTATTTTCGACTAATGAATAAAGTATTGGTGAATGTATTATAGAATAAATTATAGATTAATACATTAGTTTTATCAACAACATTATAAGGGAAAGTGTATTTCTTATGAAAATAGTACTAGCAGTTCCTCGAATTACTGCCCGTGTATATTTTGAAATTACGTATTGTGTATGTTTTATAGCTTACTAGTTGGTTCACGCGATATTGTCTGCGTAGAATAATTATACTAAATAGCTTATTTCTTTAAGAAATAAAAGGTTCTCCATTCAAATTTTCTTCGCCTTTTTTACTCTCGTCGCGTTTTATTGTCGCCGAGGCCCTTTTCTTACGTCCAATATATATCTATACATTCAACAAATTTGGTTCAGCGGTTTAGCCCTTAAATGCATGGTATTACCATGGACTTACCATGTAGATCAGTAAGTATTTACAGGTCATGTACAAACACACAGCTGAATTAGACGTTTAGTAACATTTTCTGTAAACAGAAGACATAACATTTGATGCTTTGACATAATGTAAGCAATTCATTATAATTTTGTATTTTTATATATATGAATTTTGTAGAATATTGATATATTGTGTTTTAAAATTATTATTAATATTTATTTTTATTTGTATTAATTGTAATTTTAAAGTATTCAAAATGTATCAAATTAAATTATTCAATAGAGTGTTTTGATTAATCCGTCCCCACTCGTCAGCAGGGGGGGGTAGGTATAAATACTGTTGTAATCTAGCGGCAAGGGCTTTTTGTCAGAATAAATCGTTCCTACTGGTCGTCGTTGTATTATTTTAACAATAAGCATCTCGTTTTTAATACACCATGCATTTAACGATAAAATTAGAAACTAATAAGCATACCTACCTATAGAGTTACTTTATCATCACAAAAGCATTAAAAAATGAACCGATTACACGTGGAATTTTCTGCAGTTTCCCACGAAGCAATTTCATTGCACCTAAAACTTTTATTATAAACATTATTTCCTCTATATTAGGAGAAGCGTTGCAGCCGTAAACATCATGCTATCGGCCGTGCAGGGGAACTTGGGCGCAGGGGAAATGCAGGTAGTGCAGTTCCTAAACAGTAGGGGATACGAAATTTATAGCATCGTAAAAGTCCGCTGTAATCCTCTTAAACTGTTCTCCAGCGAAATTGTTGCGAGAAAAACGATTACCATAATTATATCTATAATATATAAAGCTAAATCGTTTGCTTGAAAGCGCGAAAGTCAAAAAAAACAGACCCATTTTGAAAAAATATTTTTAAATTGAATAGCTTATTTATGGAGGTATAAGGTATGAAACATTATATTATAGTGTATAAGAGCAAAGAAAAACGCAAAGACACTGTGAGCCCTGGTTCTCACGTCCTCTCTCGTCTATCTGTGACGATCAAGTTCTGATCGTCGCAAATAAAAACGCGTAACTTTAACACGATCAATGATCTAATGAAGTCAATCTTCATTCCTAGCATTTTTCTAACAGGAGCAAAAAAAAAAACAAAACCCATGAAAAAAACATAAATTCATGCACGTTAGGTAGGTTTAACACTCGTTACCGTTAAATATCGTTAACTATTTAAAATTTTAACAGAAACCGATGAAACAGGCCCTAAGTCTGAATATGTGAACTAATTTTGGAAGAACCGAAATTGAACGTGGGTAGAACCACGTGGAATAAATAGTTATCTGGTAATATTCTTTTGAAGATTCAATCCCAGTTAACGGGCACGTGTAATGGGTATCTTACAACAGTTTGCGGTAAATTGAGCTAAAAATTACATTTTTCGGTGTCTGGGAATGTTTGCAGAATTTTCTGGACGTTGACCAATGATTGTACATTCAGTTAACAAAATTACATTGATAACAAGTCTATAAGTATTAAACTTATATTACAAATTTTTATCTACTTTTAACGTTAAATGCTATATTTTGAACGTAACATTACAGGTAAGTCTTCTAACTGGTCGCCGTAGTCCAAATCCAGAAATAGATTTATAAGGAGTAGGGAAAAATACTTAAAGGGCGATTTTGATGATGAAAATTAAAACTGCATCATTAGAGTTTTGAAAAATTAATTTTCCCACCCAGGAATCGAACTGAAAGTTCGCTGATTAAAAAAACACACCTTATATTATTGTACCATAGGATAATTTTATTTATAAGGATCAACTTTTGGAAAGTTATAGTATACGGCAAACTGAAGACTAGTTTTTACAAAATGCTATAAATTTCATACATTAATTAAACATAAGATAGTCAATTCTTCAAGGACATGATCAACTGTGTGTATACAGAAGGCAAGGTATACTTTCCGTTTGTATATTTTACCATCATAGCAGAATCGATATTGAATTGTAAAAAAAGGGAACTAAATATTTTTAAATTCTTTTTCATAAACGGTAAGCCATATATTTTTAGGAGCCTACAAGATCAAACGTTTCTTTTCACTCTGTATAGTTTGATGCTGATAAGCAATAATATGTTAACCCGCGAAAACTCAAATTCAGAAATATTGATGATTCTGAATACGCGTCACGTATTTATTAGAAAAAATCTAGTCGTCTATACTTAATGAGTAGGTACGGCAAAAACTTTGTTATTTTAAAGTTTTAAATATCGAAGTGTGTTCCTTATTTAGCAATATACAATAATCTTGTCTATTTGAAACACTTATTATTAGATAAAACTATATATGGATGGTGATATGCAATAGTGTGTCAACCCACAAAAAGTCATATTCAGAGATATTGATAAATTTTGATACTGCATCACCTTTTTAACATTATTAAAAAAGTTCAAGACATATAAACTAAATAAGTACAGAAAAAAGTGACTTAAAATAATTGTTTCGAATTTCAAGTGCGTTCCATATTTTGCAATTTATATAATAATCTGAAATGATTGAAAAACTTTTTATTAGATAATATGTTAAATATGTCAATCTGCTTTTAATTCATTATACGTTTTATCAAAAAAGAAATGAAAACATGGATATATACTTCTTCAAACATATTTGTTAAGAATAGGTTCGACATATTTAAACGCCATTTTCTCAAAATGAAGTCCGTGTGGCTTGACACATTATTGCTTATCAGTATCCATATAGCAATGTAGCTTCAATCCAATATACCTTTTATCAAAATAGAAAAGAATATGGATATATACTTCTTCGAACAAATTTATCAAGAATTGGTTTGCATCTTTAGATGCCATTTTCTCAAAATGAAGTCCCTGTGGCTTGAAATAGTATTGCTTATCAGCGTCAAGTTATAAAATATCATTGCATGTAAAAAAGCCTTTTCTTGTTCATATTCTTGAAATGTTTTACCATTATTAAAATTTCCGACAGTGATAAAAGCAACCCCATGACAATCGAGCGCGGATCAATCAATCTTGAGCGTACCCATACGTGTCGCAGTTGTTTCACAATACCTAAAGGTCCCCCCATCCATCTTGATCCTTGCATGAATAAAACCTGTGGATTTATTACGAACATCAAAAGTAAACGTTACAATCACGATTCCTGTATGGGCTTTTGTAAGGTTTATTAATCTTATTCACCGTCTTCCAAAAAGGTGTATTTATTCGACTAAACGTCAGGCAACTAAATAAGCAATTTTATTAACAGCCTAGTCTCGTTGCTTTACAGCACCGGTCTACTAGCGGCCTGAATAATGTTAACTACTTAATATAAAAATAAAATATATATAACACATCCATAGTTAAAATGATTTGGCTTTCTATCAATCTACTAAAACGCAGTGGGGCAACGTGATGGATTATGCTCTTATTTTTCTCCTTTACAAGGTAAAAGCTGCCAGCTGAGAGACATTCAAAGGCTATACAAATGATGGAGACATCACGTAGGTACTTGCCGTAGGTGACCAGTAAGCCGAGACTGCAGAGGTGACCATGAATGCCTGCGTTCTGTTACGTCAAGGCGGAGAGGCTGATCATCAGCGCAGGAGACGTTAAAAACCATTAAACATTTTGTATATTTTAGCCACTAAATTAATAGACTAGGCAAGTAGTTAAATTTTATCGATCTGTATCATTTGCCTTGCTAAGTTATTAAATGCATGAACAATATTCAGGCCGCTAGTAGACCGGTGCTGTAAAGTAACGAGGCTAGGCGGTTAATAAAATTGCTTATTTAGTTGCCTGACGTTTAGTCGAATAAATACACCTTTTTGGCAGACGGTGAATAAATTGCAAAATTTATACAATAACCTCATATATTATAAAAATCTACCGAAAACAGAAACGTTTTTCGTTTTTGGATGATTTAAATAAAATTGAATAACGTTAATAAGTTGATGCATTACGACTTTTTGTGGGTTGACACACTATTGCTTATCAGCATCCAATTAAAAGTAGCAAGTCTGTTACAATCAAAGCCGCGCGCCAGACAATACCTCAAGACAATATTAAGTGCTCTGACAGAAAAGATCCAAAAGCCGTACGTTTGATAAAATATGCTTAATACTTAATACTTTTAGGGTTCAGTACATAAAAGACATCACCGAGAACATATTATTAAGTCTTTGTCTGCCATTTTATTTTTCCATTATTAAAGAATATTTCTTATTATGACGGATAGTATTCTAATATATCGTTAAATCACAAATTATTTCAAAGAGTATGTAAGCATTATCCTTACATAAGATTTTTTTTTCATTTTTTGCTTTAATTTAAGTCGAGAATTACACTTATAAGTTTTGCTTATAGAAGTTTATAAATATTTCCATAAAATGTCCATCATTTACTGTTACACCCAAAAGTGTTTACTGTTAATGATTTATTTATTAAAACTCACAGATCACCTAATATTATCCAGGTGAGTTGTTTTATACAAGTCATGAATGCTAAGCTTACAAGCGTAATACCGGCCTAAGTTGAGAATTACACTGGTAAGTTTTATTCTCGTAATTGATATAAAATAACTTTGTAACCTAGTACGTAGTTACGAAAACATTAAATATCAAAAATTAGGTACTGACAGTAAAGTGAGTGGTATTAAGTTTTGCTCTCAGACTTTCATAAAGATTTACATAAGTTGTTTTCCATTGCTTTATATTTGAAATAATTTAATATCAGTGCTTTGTTTCGGACATTCACGGCTATTACTAGTTAAAAGAGTTGTTTTTTTTTTTAAGTTACGAGACTCAAACTTAAAAATGTAATTCCCGCCTAACAATGAAATATACAAGCATTAAACTTAGACCTAGTTTATAGTGTAGTAGAAACAGAAACTTCAACGATCAATAATAAAAAGAAACCCGACGAATTGAGAACCTTCTTTTTTGGAAGTCGGTTAAAAGCTGGCCAAGCGTAAATTTAATACAGAACCTTCGATGTTCAATTTCAAATCACACTTTGCCGATTTTTTATGATATACCGCGATATTGGTCGATGATATATGACTGAAGTTATTGAAATGGATTTATTTATTGTCTTTGTTTAAGGAGACGCTGTTTCTGAACGGGGATTCTGGTTTCTGCTGATGTTGTAATAAAAGTTTTAGTCGATTCAATTGCTTCTATATTGAGTCATAACATATTGCAAAAAATAAGATATTTTATTTATTTTTATTGTAAATCATCAAAACTCGTGTATTAATTGAAATTCACAATATACTTTATTCGAATAGCTAAAGATATTTTTCGAAAATTTCAGATGGACGCTTAAAAAATCAATGTTTTAATTCCGTGTACTAGAGGTTCCGAAAGTGGTTCCTATAGAGAAGAACGTATTAAATCGAAAATCAAAATTTATATTCATATACAACCAAATCTAGAATCATATTGGCATTAATACAAATATTAGCCCCGAATCTGAATCACACACAGTAGCGTTAAAACGTATGTTAAAGCTAATAAAACAAAATTAAACAAAATATATACTTAAAACATAAGAAATTTCAATTAGAATAAATCAGTTACGAGTATATTATTACAGAATATACTTAATAATAAACAAAAAAATGACAAACAAAATATAGTCTCGATGTAAATATAAGATATAAAATAACGATTATTATGCCTGTCTTGATCCTAAACAAGAGTAACTTAAATAAAACGTGATGCCCAACTTCGTAACCCACAGCTTGTGTGTGAAAACATCTCATCAACACAACGCCAATCAATTCCGTCACATCCGCCCTATTTATTAAATTCAAACACAAACATAATTCCTTTACATCCGGTATAAGCCGGTCAATATCTCCGATCAATATAAGACCATTTTGAGCTGTCTGTTCGAACTGACGTGGATTATATACGTTGGTAAATCCCGCACTTGTAGAGCCAAGTTTAAGTCGCACTTGAGACGCCGCCACACGAACAAGCCAGCTCGCACGAACGTTTGAAATATTGAAAACATCACTGCAGAATATATGACGGGAAATTGTGTCTGACAGACGCGCCAAGTAATATTTTCATATTATGTTTAACGGTATTTTTCATATCGTTTTTATTTCCTTACGGAGGAAACGAACATACAGAAATGGAGAGTTTTATGAAAGCTGTGCTTGTCAAAAATAAAGGCAGTGACAGTGTGACAAGTTTTTTTTTTTTCAAAGTTTTGAGTAAATTAAATTAAACTTATAAGTATAATTCTCATTTAAGAATTACTCTAATATAACGTAATTATAATATTATTAGAATGATATTGTTATTACGAATGGTTTCGGTTTTCAGATGATAGCGAAAGTCGGTGTTGTTTGTGACCAAGCCTTAATTCGTGTCCATTATATAATTTATTACTTTATACATATATATTAATATAATAAATTACAAAAAAAATGAACAAAAAAATATGCTATTCTCACTATATTTTCTTTCATCACAAACACGAAATGAATTGTAAATTTCCTCCCCCGTCAAAGCATACGAGCACAATGAATTGCAAACACGTTAATAAGTTGAAAATATATTTGCATAAGAGTTTTTGTTACTAACCTAAAAAGTACAAAAGAGTTAAAAACTAGTCTTGCGTTTCACTCTTATTTTACGTGCCACATTTAATATTCGCGTTTATTCTTCTGTTTCAATAAGTATCGTGATGTTATATTCAAAATCAAAATAAAAAAATACTTTATTCAAGTAGGCTCTCACGAGCACTTTTGAGTCGTCATACATGAAAGAACAAAAAAAAAATACATCAAAAATGAAGCTAGAACCGTTTCGGAACGTAGATTTTACCGAGAAGAACCGGCAAGAAACTCGATAGTTATATATCTATAGGCTATAGTCTTTTTTTAGCCCGACTTCGCTGCGCAAAGGAGGGTTGTGTGTTTATATATATATATAGTATGTATGTGTATTTGTACCTTTGTGGCACTATTTAGAAACACTTAGGCAGATTTTGATAAATGATACGTTTAATTCGTCATAACGAAAGACATGTTATAGAAAGCATAACGATTTGGAAAAATCAAAATGGCCGATTTTGGCCACTATAATGTGAAAAATTAAATAATTAAAATCGATGAACTATGTCAAGTGAAGTATCTTTGAATAGGTATTTAAAAATAATTTTTAGATTTCTCATATCGTTTTTCAATCAGAATCAACGTTTAGGATCTACAACGATTTAAAGTTGTTTAGTAACGATTCTTACTTATAGGTTTTTCGACAGAACTGATACGATACTGCTGACGAGAGAAGCTCTTGTTACACAGTCAGGTTTTTAATTTTTTTAATTAAGTACTTGTTAATAAATGGACTAAATTTTATATCTATAAAATCATTTAAACAAACAAACCCTTAACTTTGATTACATCACTATATGAATGCTTTACAATAAAAATTCTCATGTCGTGCTTATATGAGTGAGTTTATAAAACTGAAGAACATTAAATCACCCGCAGGACTGATGTAAAAATTTGTCAAATGCAAATCGTACCAAGCCGCTCGCTTTACACGAACACCGTGTTTATTTTGCCCGCTCGAAATTAGGGACGCCATTTTGAAATGCTACGCCATTTTGTTAACCTTTTTTAAAATGGCGCGATTGTGTGCGAAAGATGCTATTCCAACTTCAGACATACCCACTTAATGCCCACATTTTTATGAAGTTATGGTAATTGAATCGTTATGATGCTTACACTTTTGAAGTTGGAAAATATGTATTTGAAAACTGAATAGGTATTTTTAAGTGATCCATTTGTATGTTTAAGTGATACTTTCTTTTGAATGTTAATTAATTGTAATGCTTTAAATTTCATGCCTGCATGGTGAAAGCGACCTTTACAAGGGTTTTATTGGGTGTTAAAAAATGTAGTCAAATTTCATTGTACTAAAAAAAATGTTTATTTTAGCGAAGGTTTAATAAATTTCAGTGTGATCGACATACCATGTTCCCAGACACAACAAGTAATTAAAAATATATATATAGTGATGGTTTACATATAGGTACATTTCTAATGAAAACTAAAAGCGATTTTTTTCAAATACTTAGTGAGTGAGTGGAGTGAGATGCAGTGAGAAAGGATAAGATGATGTTCAACAAAACGTTAAACAAACGTCAAATAAAACAATTAAAAATCAATAAAAAAACTAAACCTAACAATCTTACATCTCATATTCCATACACTCAAAACGACACAAACTTTTCATTTCACGGACCATCATCCATTCGTCTATCACAAAGAGAGTAGAAAATCTCAGAAACAATAGGCATTAGCAGCAGGTGTCCTGTTAATTAAGACGACACATGCAACTTGGCACCGCGCCAGGCGTCCCGTTGCGCCATTAATCGCACGATTTAATTAGCCTTATGTGTCGAGTTATGGTGCACGGATCAGCTGGACGTAATATTAAATGGATATGATCAGTTTTAAATATTAAATCAAAATCAAAAAAATACTTCATTCAAGTAGGCTTGTAAAAGCACTTTTGAATCGTCAAAACAAACAAAAGGTATTTGAATTAAGGAAAAGCTACCACCGGTTCGGAATGTAGATTCTACCGAGAAGAACCGGCAAGAAACTCGATGGGTACCCTTTTAAAATTATGTTATTAAGTATATACGTTTAAAAATTACAAATATTTATATTAAACATCTTGTGTGTAATCCAGCTATACTAAATCCATGTATTATTATCATCTATATAATCTTGTACAGAATAATATGCTTTAGCTATTAAAGACTTTTTAATATACAATTTAAACTTATTCATTCACAACTGCCAAAATTTCTGTGGTATTTTGTTATAAAAACGGACACCTTGCCCCAGAAAGCAAACACTTACTTTGCGAAGTCGAAAGCTTGGTGTTATTAGTTTGTCCTTTCTTCTTGTGTTAATACAATGCGAGTCACTATTTCTCTCAAAAAATCAATATTAGTATGGATATGTATAATATTGTTATCATGTATAATATATTTAATAGACTGTCTAGTGTTTGTACAAACTTCGCATCAAGAGATGCTTTATTTACGATTGTCATAAGAACTCTTGCTTTTACGCTTGAAATCTATGCGGGTTTGTGCAGAGTAAAGTATGATACCATTTGAAAGGTACACTATTTTAAATAGCCATATGTTATATTTTCAGAACATATGTATATTAACATATTTAAAAACAAAATATACATTAACGCGATTAAACAATGATGTTAGCGTATTATTTGAAACTGAATTTTAGTATTATGCTTTAAAGAATCTTTCCCTAAAACTGTTTTCCTGGAAATGGAGCTTAATCCGTCACACTGAGAATACTAAATCTAGAATTTCTCTTGCAAGACTTAATACGATATCGAAAAGCACAACTTGAATCTAAGTTCTCTTGTAAGATATATCCAATATTCATTGCTTATGTGTTAGTTTTGCTGACCATTCCTTTAGTGGTAAGGGTAACTTTCATAGTGCAACGGTGGTGAATTCTCGTTCAAGACAGATAATTGTATCTGTAGAAATATTCGTTTCTGGGTCTAGTTGTCTGTAGTTGATCTTCCTATCATGTTTTTAAGCGATTTCTAAAAAAGAAGGAGATTTCAATTCGAAGGAGACTTCTAAGTTTCTTTTATGTATTTTCTCCGATATACGCTTCGATTGGTCGCATTGATTTTCATCCAAATCAGTTGAGTAGTTTGATTTTAAGATCAAAATAACAGTAATAATAGTGACACTAAAGTCAAAATCATGTATTTTCCTTTTTTTTAATTTTGTATATCAAACACAGCGCCCATCAGTTATTATCGTCTAAAAGGTTTCAGAATAAAGTCTACAAAAGTAAGTTATGTAAAAAATTTGTTATCAGTCAGATTTAGAGACGAATAACAAGCAGACCTTGGCAAAAATGTTGGGATAAATGGTCATATTACATTTGTCATCTGTTAAAGACGAAATCGCCCACACAATAAGTAGCCTTTTCACATCAGTAATGTTAAATCACCAGGCGATATCTTTCCTAAAATTGTATCCAACGATCCGTGCCCTTTACACGGTAGAGCTTTGAGACTCTACGAGAGTTAGCGAATCATCCTAATCCTTTTCCGTGCTTGGATCTTTGACGCAAAACGCTGTCCCGGTGAGGATTCATGCAAGTCGATTCTAAAGAGATGTAAACAGATGAATATTCGGATAAAAGGACTTTTGATTTTTTTTTAATAATTGAAGTGATTAATTTTGTTAAGTTTATATTGTAAGTTTGATGTGTTTATTGGTGATTTGTGATGGATTTCTTATATTTTTACTTTAAATAGTAAACAACTCAAGAGCCCCTATTCGGGTCTTATGCCCCTATCCTGTGTCGAGGTCTTGAAACGCACACAACAGAACAATTCAGACCATGACAAATATAAGTATGGCCAATACGTTTGCCGTGAGCGGTGATGACCGTTAGTACTTCAGTCAGTTGCAGTGCTGCTAGAATCACACTTATAAACTTTGCTCTCAGGCATTCAAAAATATATCGATACCTCCCACGTAAGTTATTGTAAGCCACAAAAGTGCCGTTAGCGTTTTTACTGAAAACTACACGAATTTGCATTGCTTAATGCATTTAAAGTGAAAAAATACCAAAAATCTTTTTTTTTTTCAAGGAAAGATACAACAAAATACGCCTGAAAAAAGGCGTATTTTGTTGTAACTTTCAAACTAAAACGGATTAAAAGTGCTCTATTGTAAAATTGTAATTTTGGGGTTACAACAACTTACGTGGGAGGTATCGATATAAATTATTGCTACACCGAAAAAATTAAACAGCCTCGTTATTATATCGTTAATATATTCCTGTCGCATATTTTGCGCTGTATTTCTGAGTGTCGTATAATAATAGAACCTGATAATTAAACATTTTAAGATAGAATTAAATGAAAATTCCAATCAAAAAGACAAGGAAGTGATACTTTATGTAACTTTAGTATATTAAAACTGACAGAGACATTGGTGCACTGCAACTGAGTCAAGCGCTAACGGTCGTAGGTTCAATCCCCGCTCACGGCCATACGGATGTTTGTCGTGGTCTGAGTGTTTGTATTAGTGTTGTGAGTGTTCCCGGACCCCCGACACAAGGTCACGCGACCCTAATGGGGGTCGTAGAGTGTTATGCATTTATAAAAAAAGTTAGATATTTACGTTACCATAACAAAAATGTTTACTTAGCTATAGTATTATAAATATGGTGTAAGAATTTCTCCTCATCAAGCGCCAATGATCAAAGGCCGAACATTGCGGTTTTTTATAAATATCTCGATAAAGGTCTTTTCAATAACAAGTTGTGTCCATTTTCTATCTACAAAAATCTCACCTTGCGGTTTCAGTAACATTAATGGTTACTGCTTCACCTATGTTAGTCGTAGCGTGATGTAATATAGTCTAAAATCTTCCTCAATAAATAATCTATATAAAACAAAAATAATTCAAATCGGATTTGTAGTTTCAGGGATTACCTCTTTATAATATTAGTATAGACTAACGTTTGCTCTTGTTAATATAGATGTTGCTATGGCGGACGACCGTCTGAATCTTATTTTCTATCTGGTCGGTACCAAACGCGTGCACGTTAGGCGTTAATTATTGTAGAGCATTAGACTTATAAGTTTGGCTCTGAGACTTTCATAAAGATTTCCATAAACCGTTGCTCTATATTTGACAGGCACGTTGGCGCAGTGGTCACTGCAACCGACAGTAGCACTAACGTTCGCGGGTTCGATCCCCGCTCACGGCAAATGTCTGTATTAGCTATACGAAGGTTTGTCGTGGTCTGTGTGTTTGTGTTAATGTTGTGTTGTTTCGGACCCCCGACACAAGTTCACAAGATCTTAATGGAGGCTGTTGAGTGTGATGTGCTTATTTATTTTTTATTTATTGTATTATTATATAGGTAACATATAGAGTTAGTTTATATCGCTACCAAAGTCGTCGGCACCATCTGAGGCCCGTGGTAAATTGTTTGGATGGGGCCTCCCAGTAAATATCGTCACGTTACAACTTAATTTTAATGAACCACTTTAGTAGTTACCCAAAACTATTAATAATATTGAGTGAATTTTACTTAAATATCTGATGAGTTTTAGTTTCCAGTGGCTTATACAGGCTGGAGGGGCCTCGGTCTGGGGCCCATGGCTTGTTGCCAGCCCTGCCACCCTCTAGTTACGCCCCTGATCGCTACATAAAACTTACAAATATAATTCTCGCCTAACTACGCCTGTAACCACATCGCCAGAGCATCAATTGGTTGAAATGTATGGAAATTGAATAAACGGCATCGCAACGCATGAGATACAAACAAATAAATATTAATTTATATATGGATGCTGATAAGCAATAATGTGTCATTCCACAAAAAATAAAATTCGGAGATATTGATGTATTTTGATAATGCGATACCTTTTTAACATTATTCAAACAAGGCATATAAACTAAATAAATACGGATAAAAAGGTTCTTAATTTAATGTTCGGAATTTCAATAGCATTTCATATTTTGCAATTTATATAAGCATCTCAAATGTTTGAAAAACTTTTCATTAAATAATACATTAAATATATCAATATGTTTTAAATTAATTATACTTTTTATCAAAGTAGAAAAGAAAAGATGAATATATACGTCTTCATACATATTTATTAAAAATAGGTTTGACATCTTTAGACGCCATTTTCTCAAAATGAAGTCGTGTGGCTTGACACATTATTGCTTATCAGCGTCCATATAATAGATTTACATAAAAAATATACCACTTCTTTCTCTTCAACACACGAATTTTTCCAAGAAGTAGAAAATTTTGTATTTTCATTTAAAAATACACACTTCAATACGGGCATTCGTCGTTCAGATCTTACAATGAGCTAGTTGACCTGTATGAACTATTTGTTATCGCAAGTTGCAACTTGTTACAACTCCCGCAGACTATAATTGGATGCTGATAAGCAATAATGTGTCAACGCACAAACTGTCAAATTCGGAGATATTGATATATTTTGATAGTGCGTCACCTGTTAAACATTATTCAATAAAAAATAAAGTCATATAAACTAAATAAATACGGAAAAAAGACTCTTAGTTCATTGTTTCGAATTTCAAGGTCGTTTCATATTGTGTAATTTTTACAATAATTTCATATATTTCAAAAACTTTTTATTAGAGAATATTTTAAATATATGAACCTGCTTTTAATACATTATACCTTTTATCAAAAAAGAAAAGAAAATATGGATAAATACTTATTCAAATAAATGCATTAAGAATAGGTTTGATATCATTAGACGCCATTTTCTCAAAATGAAGTTCGTGTGGCTTGACACACTATTGCTTATCAGCGTCCAATTGTAATTATGTCCATTTTCTGACATATTACTGTACTTTACTGACATGTCTATAATATTAAAATGAGTCGCTGAATGTGTTGCTAAGCGCAAATCTCGTGAGCTGAACCGATATCTCTAATTCATTTTTTATAATATTCTTTGAAGTTCAATGATTCTTACGGCGAGAAAAATTTAAAAAAATTGCCTGATAAAGTCTTAAAGCACCTTTCCATATTCCCACACAGAAGATTCGTAATAATAATTTTAAGAATTTTGAGTGTTTTATAATTATGTACTTTTTATTTTTTAGCAGAATGATGGATGATCCGGGGTCCCGAATAGCAGAATAAGTATAAAAAATAAAAAGAAAGAATCGACTATTAGGCATTACGAAGTTCGCCGGGTTAGCTAGTTTATAAAAATATAAAAAGGTTAAAAATCGGTCTCCAATCAGTGTGTAAAACATAATTATTCCTTTATTATCTCAGAAATACGTAATATATGTAGTAGAGAATATTTTTTTTTTCTCTTAAAATGTTATACCTAATAATATAATACCTACCGTATTTAATGGGTCCAATACAATTTTTACGAAAATCGGCTCAGTGGTTTAGTTTTAAAATGAAAATAATAATTAATCCAAGAAAATTAAAATTACATATTATGCTTTTATAGTTAATCGATTTCAATCATTTTAGAAAAAAAAGTTAAAAAATTTTTCGTAAGAAAATGTGGATAGCAATTGTGTGTGTGTGGATTTTAGTGTCATTTATTTCTTTTGATGTTTTAATTTTAGACAGATTATTTATTGGGCTACAAAATTTATATTTTTAAAGTAATCTTCAAGGAGATACCGAATAATGGAATATTATTTCTTTCAGTCTTTAATCCCATGTAAAAAGGTATGGATCGACACGAATTTACCCCAGCTTAAATCCTAATTTTTTTAGAATCTACACCGTTTTTTACTTCTATCTATACATCTCTTAATTCCTTACTTTTTTACTTTTATATTTTGAGTGAGTTTTCTCTTTTATATATATGTATATATAAAGAGTTTTATAATATATTAAAAATTATTTTTTTTTTATTTTGAATACACACACACACACACGCACACGCACACGCACACGCACACGCACACGCACACGCACACGCACACGCACACGCACACGCACACGCACACGCACACGCACACGCACACGCACACGCACACGCTCACGCTCACGCTCACGCACACGCACACGCACACGAACACGCACACGCACACGCACACGCACACGCACACGCACACGCACACGCACACGCACACGCACACACACACACACACACACAATTATACTCTTTTGTTTATAATCAAACTCATAAATTCAACTAAGTAAATCGAAATTCAACCTCAGCGCGACCACTATATATAATAATAATTGTTTAAATATCATTTTATTAAAAAAAAACATGATACAGTAACTATCAAGTTTGCCATTTCTTCTCGAATCCATATGCCTTTAATTTAAACCCTTTTTGACGTTTCAAAAGGGAACATACTCGAATAAATATTTTGATTCTAGTCATCCAATTTGAATGTATAGTCTGCAATGGCTCTTACAACTACGCTAGAGATTAACTTCGCCGTTGACCTGAAAACAATCTTCCGTCTAATTCACAACTTTAGAAGCGTAGTGATTCATAGTTTACTATTCTACGTGTTGATTCATTTGGATGTATCAGAAGAGAGAAATCTGAAACACGAGGGATTTTAACAGCATTTAACTAAATAAATGATACTTACACCCAAAACACAATTTTTGTCTGTCTGTCTATTTGTTCCGGCTACTTGGCTGGCCGACTGTGATGGTAATTTCATTCACAGATAGCTAATGTTATAAAGTTAGGCTACTTTTAGTTTAGGAATATATTTATTTTAATTAAGAGAGATTGAGTTGATCGAAGTCATGTCAACGATTTTGAAGTTAAGAAAAACTGCATTCTAAGATTTACAGAAAAACTCTATACGGCTCGGTAATCGAATTCTCTAACTTTATTTGGACGCTGATATGCAATAATGTGTCAACCCACAAATAGTCAAATCCGGAGATATTGATAATTCGTTACATGCTTACCAGTATTAAAAACAAATTGAAGTCATTTAAACAAAATAAGTACGGAAAAAGTGTCCTAATGTAATGATTATGATGAATGACTATTGAAGTGTGTTACATTATTTGACGTATTCAAGAATATCATATATCTGAAAAAGTTATTAGTAGATAAAACTTTTCATTATACTAATCTGCAATTAATTCATTGTATCTTTTATAAAAATAATAAAGAAATATGGATATATACGTCTTTAAACCAATTTATTAAGAATACGTATGTTATCTTTAGACGCCTTTTTCTCAAAATGGAGTCCGTGTGGCTTGACACAGTATTGCTTATCAGCGTCCATTTATGAACGTTTATGAACTTTAGTCAGTGCTATAGCTAGGCTATATCTCAAAGCAATAAGCCGAATATTCATTATTTGAAATAAACTGTTCGATGTTATACCTGTGTGTTTCAGTTTGTAAAGGAGAAAATGTTCAATGCACGGATTAATCAATCGGATATTTTAAACAATCCTTTGACCGTAGCAGCTACGCGTGTCATTCGGTTTATCGGGAAATATACGGAAAAAGTGATGTTATCCGGAAAATTTACCTACGTTACCTACGCGAGCGAATACAACAAACACCTAACGCTGTCTTAGATTTTCGCGATTATTACTCAGTGTAATAAAACTATTTTAAACGGATTTAAATAGACTGTCCGTGACCACGAACGCTGTAAAGTGCTTGAAACGTCGGGATGATAAAAAAAGATAATATACGCGATTTAAATCCGTTTAAAACAGTTTTATTTCAATCAGTGGACCTATTGAAGTAATCACAAAAGTAATTTGCTATAATTCGCGAAATTATATACAGATGTCTGGTATTGCTCAGTAATCAGTATGAACATCGCCCGCCCTCCCACATACTCAGACGCACGTGCAGCACAAGCAAGCAAGCCTAAATTCAATTATTATAAAAACTCTTTGAAAAAAAACAAACCGACTTCGACACCGAAACAAGTAAACTAAATAGTAAAAAATAAATATTTTCTACCATATTTTGAAGTCGGTCCCTATATTGTGCAGAGAATAAATTGCTTAGCAATCATATTGAAGCAATCGAATTGCAATCCGTAAAATACTCGTTATTAAGTGGTATAGGCATACGTCTATAATAATTGAAAAGAAGATCCCATCATCAGATCCTAACTTCATGACAATGGGATCAAATTGGAAGTATACCCTTTTAAACAAAAAAAAATTTGAAAATCGGTCTACAAACAGCCAAAAAATCGGTGAACAACCATAAAAGAAATACATACAGCCGAACTTAGAACCTCCTCCTTTTTCGAATTCGGTCAAAAATGATTTTTGTATACAAAATGTCAACTGGGCACGTGTTGGACATTTTACTATTATTTTAGAAATTCATTTTTGGGTGCCTCTATTATATATCTCATATAAATAATTAAACGAAAAAAAGTCGAATTTCAGTTAAAAGTAAAGCGTAATGTAGTAGCACCCGTAATGTTTTTTTATTAACTTAGAGGATATTGTTACGAGTAACCGGTTAACTATTCTCTAGTGTAAAGTAAATATAAACGTAATTTCCTATTCTCGGAAGAAGATGTAACATTATAGTTCTTTATTAAACTATTTTCAAGCTAATTATTTAGCGTCAATAGTTAAAGAGTTTAATGCAAATCAGTTATTTTCAAAGAAAATATCTATTTCTGTTTAGAAATAAATGCATATGTACTTCGGCGTTTATGGATATATTACCCCTAAGGGGGCGAATTTGGGGTTGTAAATCTATGTGCAACCCGGAAAAAACCGGTGCTGGTTGCTAGAATTTAATAAACATAAAAAATAATATTAACGCATCACATTCAACGGCCCGAAATAAGATCATGTTTTAGGTTAAAATATATAATATGGCATTAATGAAATATGGCACAAGCACAAACACCCAGACCACGGCATACATCCGTCTGGCCAATACAGGCGTTTGCCGTCAGTCGGGGATCGAACCCGCGATTATTAACACTTCTGTCAGTTGCAATGACCACACATATATCAGTATAAAAAATAATTATGTATTAGGTCCTATATGAACAAAAATATATGTACTAAACTGTTGGTGAAATTAGTTATTAAATATTTAAAGTTTAAACCGGCCGAAACTATTTATTCTGCGGCGGAAGTTGTCATTAGCAGCTCGAAAGTTAGCAACGTTCGCAAAATGGCGTCGTCTACGAAGTTCGTCCGTTGATATTTCAAGCATATTATCTGCTTTAGTAAATGCCGAATTTGGGGAGATTATTGTTAATATTTTTTATTGTTACAATGATTATATTAATCATATTATTGCAATTATAGATATGTTATAAGCTTTGTGGCACGCCGATTGCTTTGGACGACGTTGTCTAGCAACCAGCTAGCGACCGAGTGTTGCAGGCGAGAGTATCTTTTTTTTTGTCAACATGGTTGTTGATGAGCTTGTCAAAGTTGGAAATGGGTCCAGACTTGTAACGTCATTTTATAAGTATCATCACTATGGGACTCAATCATTATGGGAATAAACGAAATCGAACCAGCCGTCTTCAAGTAATAAATGAACATAGAGAAAAGCAGTGTAAGGTTTTATAGACACATTGGCGCAGAGGTCACTGCAACTGACGCAAGTGCTAACGGTCGCGGGTACGATCCCAGCTCACGGTAAATGTCTGTATTGGAGATACGGATGTTTGTCGTGGTCTGGGTGTTTGTGTTAGTGTTGTGTTTCCGGACCCCCGACACAAGGTCACAAGATCTTAATGGGGGCCGTTGAGTGTGATGCGTTTATTTACTTTATTTATTTATTTATCTTCACAAGTATAGTGATACTACTAGTAGTTACTATCACTGGCGTAAATTTTGAAATTTGATAGATGTGATTTATAAAGTGGATAATCACCATCTAGGTTTCTAGCTTTTAAAATGACGTAATTTCCATACAAACTTTCATACCCCCTATTTCAAAGGCCTCCTCTTCTATTAAGGATAAGTTTTAGAGCTTAATCCACCACGCTGTTATACTGCGGGTTGGCGGATATACGAGTACATGTGTCAAAATTTCTCCCGGCACATGCAGGTTTCCTCACGATGTTTTCCTCCACCGCCGAGCTAGAGATGAATTTAAACACAAATTAGCACTTGAAAAACCAGCAGTGCTAGCCGGGGTTTGAACCCCCGATCATCGGTTGAGATCGACGTGTTCTAACCACTAGGCCATCTCGGCTCCTAGCTAAAAACTAGCCTATGTCCTTTCTCAGGCTCTGGACTATACCTGTACCAAGTTTCGGCTGGTTGCGTAACATACATAGTTACTTTCACATATACATGCATACAATTGTTACAATATTTCACATTTTATAAACTAAATGTTAATATTGTAATTGAAATTAGGTTTTATATGAATTAATCAAATGTAAGATTATGTAATTATTAATAACTACCGAATGTAAATATTATTATTACTAAAAATCACGTATATAACAAAAATAGACTAAGGCTGTATGGTTATAGATGTTTGCCTAACTCGAACTTAAAAAAATTAAAACAACGAGATGAAACAAAAATGGCATGGCGGGTATACCCAATTCAATTTATAAGCTGTTAATGAAATGTGCTTATGTTTTGAGTAATTGTATCTTAATAAATAATAATCATTAATATTTATTTAATATTAATACAAGTATTTGTATTTTATAATAAAAAAATCTTACTAGTACTATGGACTAAAAAGTATAAAGAAAAGTTTGTGTTTTGATCTGTATTAGCGAAGCAACTATATTTTTAGCCGACCATTAAAAAGGAGGGTCAGTGTCTTTTTACTAAGTACTAAGTTACAAAGTTAACTGTTACTAAGTTACAAAGTTGTTTACGTAATTTACGAGAATAGAACTTACAAATGTAATTCTCGCCTAATGTTAGTCGTGAGAATACATCACGTCGTTAGTAATCAGTTGAAACTGTAATATTTTAATGATAATTCGTTTGAGATATATGTATATTAATTAATACGTAAAGAAAAAACTCTGTATCCCTTTACACGGAAACGGCGCGGACGGAGTATGAAATTTCGTACACTTGTAGTTTATACAGAGAAAGAGAGAGGAATACTTTTTTATATTACGCATAACACATTACACACACTACCATATATTTAACAAACACACGCATATGTACTCTTTTGCTTATTATTAAAGTCTGTGGTCAAATTAGGAAAAACTATCTGTGGTCAATATTGAAATCGGTTGGAAATATAATGAACTAGTAGTTTACTTAAATTTCGTAATTATTGCGAAATATGATCTTTAAAATGACAGACCAAACATCGATGTTGGTTCAATATTAAAAGACATTTTGTATACCCACAAAAGCGAAAGATAGTTTAAACGAATAAAACTTATAACTGGATAAGCCTCACAATCTCCATTTTGAGAAAATGGCGTGTAAAGATGTCAAAGCAATTCTTAATCAATTTGCTTGAAGACGTATATATTTATCTTTAATTTCTATTTTGATAAAAAGTATAATTAATTAAGTACATGACGAAGTATCAAAATACATCAACATCTCCGTATTTGAGTTTTTGAGGGTTGACACATTATTGCTTTTCAGCGTCCAACTAATTGTTGCATTATTCAGTACGTTTGTCGAATTCCTAATTCTCTTATATAACTGAAAATTTGAGTTCAAAACTAAGCTATCGCTGTTTAACTATTCTCTTATTTCTGATGAGTTAAAAACAAAGTCGCTATTTATATTTGTCTGTATAAATTTTATCCGCTTGACAAATTGACAAAGAAAGTCTAATTAATTCGATCACTACTAAACACGCTAAACTGAAGATTGTCTAAACATTCCATCAAAATCGCTCTAGAACAAAAAAAAACATTGTATGGAAGAAACACACCACAAATGGACGCTGATAAGCAATACTGTGTCAAGCCACACGGACTTCGATTTGTGAAAATGGTGTATTTTTAATAAATTTCTTTAAAAAAACTATATATCCATCTTTTCATTTATATTATAGTAAAAGATATAACAAATTATTAAATGTAGATTTAAAAAGTTTAATCACATAATAAGCTTTCAAAATATTTTACATTATATTACAAAACATGGAACACACTTCAATATTCGAAACAATAAATCAAGAAACTTTTTTAGTACTTATTTAGTTTAGATTATTTCAAAAAATTTTGAATAATGTTAAATACGTGACGCGTTATCAGAATACATCAATATCTCCGAATTTGACACATAAAAATATTAAATTAAAAGACTTTTTTTCCGTACGTTTAAACGACTTTAACGTTGACTTTAAACGTTTTCGAATAATGTTAAATACGTGTCGCTTTATCAGAAAACATCACTATCACTAAATTTAACCTTTTGTGGGTTGACACATTATTGCTTAATAGCATCCAAATAGAAGTACCCTTTGAGGAGGACATAAATACAATGAGTTGGAGCCTAGCTGTAGCTCGTATACGGCTCGACCGGGCACTACCTCACTCTCACAGAAGATCGGCGTGAAGTAGCTACTATAGCCGCATTACGTACGGTGAGTAAGAGAAATGGAAATCTAACGTCCCCCGCCCCCCGCATTCCTACCCTTACTTATTATTCCCTTACATCCCTCATTTCTTTTTAAGCTGACAACGCAATCCTGGCTCCTCCGGTGCTGCAAATGTCCATGGATGGTGATCACTTAACATCAGCTGTCCCTGCTCGTTTACCAGTTACTTTTATCGAAAAAATCTCGTTGCCATAGAAAACAGTAAAATTAGATCCACCTCTCTGACAGTCGGCTAATGAAAAGCAATTTTTACGACCAACCTTTCAGGTTAAATTCGAAAAGCTAAATCTGTACCGTGTCAGTGATTACGGAAATTAGGCCGTCTAGAGTGAGGCTCTGCAGATAAATTCAACGTGGTATGAAGATTTAAAAGTCCGCCACGTTCGGTCTAGGCGACTGTGTCATTAGCTTATAGTAATTAACGGGTACAGCCCTTTTGAGGGCAGGGAACGAGCGATTATTTCAATTGAGCGATTCCACAGACAATAATGTAGATTCTATTTTAGTGACGGTTTTAAAACGATTTGCAAAAACGGAGGAGGTTTTTAAACTGTCAGGGTTTTTTATCACATTCTTTACGTAGTATAAAATAAAGTCGCTTCGATTGTTAAACTCGGCAAACGGATTTTAATACGATTTTCATCAATAAACAAAGTGATCCAAGGGAAAGGTTTATAATGTGTTGATACATATATTAAATCCTCCTAAAATAATGTTCCAAAAAAACTGCAATTGCACCCGTGCCCCGATTTCTACCGCTTACCTAGAAACGTACTGAGTCCTAAACGTCAACAATTTGAAAAGTACAGTTTTATGTCGAAAACACACATCGCAAGGTTACATGGCACGTTACGACACCGACGCTGTAAGATCAATGATAATTTATAAGAACAGATTTGTTATAAGTTCATGGATTTTTCGAGCCGAGCAAAGTTGCGACTACAAGTTGCAAATGGGTTCAGATTTTCGTCAAATATCGTCAAATAGGATACAGGTAAAATATCTGTATCCTGATAGCAATAATGCGACTCACAAAAAGTCGAATTCGGAGATATTAATGAATCGAGATAATGCGTCAAATATTTATAAAAAGAAATTTAAGTCATCAAAACTAATTAAGTACGGAAGAAAGTTTCTTACTTTATTGTTTCGAATATTGAAGTATGCTCAATAATTTCCAATATGTAGTAATGTACTATTTTGAAAAATTTACTATAAGATTTTTTTAATTATACCAATCCGCTTTTAATTCGTTTCGAAAATTTATCAAATTAGTAATTAATTAAATAATAATTAAAATTCATTATACCTTCTATTAAAATATAAAAGGTATAATAAATATGGATATATTCTTCAAACAAATTTATTAAGAATAGGTTCGACATCTTTAGACGCCATTTTCTCAAAATGAAGTCCTCGTGGCTTGACATAGTATTGCTTATCAGCGTCCATCTTTAGCTTGCTCTTATATCGACCACGGCACTTAAATATAAACAAAAATAAAATTGTTATTTAATAAATCTCAAGTACAAAGTTCTCCTATTTCCTGGCCCGACAGTTGGACGGTTTTAATCCCCATAGGGCCAGTCAACTGAATACGTACGAAATTACATCGTTCCGCCGACGCGAGGAATTCGGTTCCTTGTCAAATATTTAGATTGTATTGTCTTCTGTATTTATTTACACTTTTATATTTACATTGTGTACAGAAAGGGTTGTGTTTGTGTATAATGAATTAATGAAATATATTTTGCTGCGTATAGCGTCTTCGAAAAGCCGAATTTCCCTTGGGACATCTAAATAGACTTGGAAACTAAAAATTATCTTTTTAAAAAAATATTAAGCTATATTACAAGATAACCAAATTGGTAATTTAAGTTAATGTAAAACCTATTTAAGTTACCATCACACCGACAATTTGATTGAATTGCCAAGTCAATCAATTTATTTAACACATAAAATATTTTAAATATTGATGTGGTCTCTATATGATGTTAAGTTAGCTGATTACGTAATAGCTTAAGACACAAGGTATCTTAAGTAGGGACTTAATAAATTAACCGACTTGGTATTCCATAAATGTCACAAATTTTTACGGTAACAGAACTGAGTTGCGGGACTTGGTTCTCTTTACAATTTTGTTTTTGATGGCATTATATTTGATTTGACTATTTAATTTAATTATTTTGAGGAATATACATAATCACGTTATGTTACGGTCAAAATTAATTTTTTAAAAGGGACTATGAATAATTTTAACGGTAGCAGCCCGCGGCTTCGACCTCATGGTATATTGATAACAAGATGAACATGAAAATTAAAAAAAGGTGTAATTGATGAGGAGTTGTCTATGCTGCTGATTCCAGGAGATGCTGCAGCATTAGGCGAAGGCTACGCAACCATGTTAATGAAATATAATTTACAGTATCGTAAATATCAATTATTTCGTAAATTATGATAAAGAAACCATCTAATCAACGTTTATAGAACACCATGCGGGCATAAAAAATCTGCAAAAAGTAGCTTCTATAGCAGCGTTTCGTACGAGACTATTCATCCCCCCCCCCCACACCTCCATCCCCCTTTACGAGCTGATCACTAAATACGAGAGACCCTACTTTAAAATAAAACTACCGTGCTACCACGACCGCTGCGAAGTGCTTGAAACGTCGGGATGATAAAAATAGTTAATATACGCGATTTAAATCCGTTTAAAATAGTTTTATTTCAATGAATAATAATCGCGATAAACTAAGACAACGATATAGACCTTGCTTTGCTCATAAAAAAAAAACTAAGGACCTTTGGGTATAATTTAAAGAAAACCTACATATATAATGCATGATGACATTAAAATCTAATTACCTTCCTCGTAACACGTGCAAAGGCATTGCAACAGTTATATTATACTTAATAGACCCATTAGGTTACTATGTTATGTTTAATATGACGTTAAATATGCAAGACGCATTATAGATGTCCCCAGAGGTCGCCTGTGCACTTGAGACGCCATATTTAATTACAATGCATGCATTCAATTGCATTCGTGCGGTATAATTGTCATTGATTTCGTTTATAGATAATGTTCTAATTATTGATCAACTTTCAAAAATCATTTTCATAGAGAATAAACTCAGATTCTCTTTTTATTCTAATTAGCTAATAAAATAACAGCTTTTTACTAATTGCATGCATCAAAAAATACATTTTTAAACTTATTTTCTGACCGTCTATTTGTGTCGGCTAATCTCGGTAACTAAAATGATTTTGATTGAAAAAAACAAACCGACTTCGACGCCGATACAAGTAAACTAAAAAGTAAAAAAATAAATATTTTCTACCACAATTTGAAGTCGGTGCCAGGTAAAACATTCGAAGTCGGCGCCAAGTAAAACCTTTTACGTGTTATTTTCTGACACCGACTTTAAAATGTGGTAGACAATATTTATTTTTTTACATTTTAATTTACTTGTTTCGGTGTCAAAATAAAAAAAAACCGACTTGGTTTGTTTTTTGCAAAAAAATTTTTTTTACACTTTTAAGTGACGAATATAGTAAGGTGTAGTAGTAAGGGACCGTTTGTGATTCACCTAATTTACAATAGCCTAATGTTAACTGCTTACCACCATTTACAAAGAGTTGCTTTTCCCGATGCAGAGCTGTTAATTATTGCGCAGTTCTCCTGGTATCGCATCATCAACTCCACTTCACCGTATACCTTGAGCCGAGCATAAATTGCTTAGCAATCATATTGAAGCAATCGAATCGTAACCCGTAAAATACTCGTTAATGACCGGTTCCGGTGCCCACCTGTGGTCTTCATCATCAGCTCCACTTCATCAAATGTTATCATCAGCTTCATCTTCATCATCTTATCAAAAATACCTAAATCGGTATAGGTGTGCCTATAATATTTGAAGAGTTCCCTCGATTTCTCCAGGATCCCATCATCAGATCCTGACTTCATGACAATAGGACCAAAACTAGAAGTGTATACTTTTAACTAAAAAAAAAAAAATGAAAATCGGTCCACAAACGGCGGAATAATCGGTGAACAAAAAAATACATACAACCGAACGTAGAACCTCCTCCCTTTTCGAAGTCGGTTAAAAATAATGTATAAACATGTAAAAACTATTCTTTATAAATTTGTTTGAAGAAATACATAATACACATATTTTCTAATTTAACAAAAGGTTTAATAAATTTAAATTAAATTGTTATCATAAAAAGATTTAACTAATTTTTTTTTTATATTTGGTATTATTGAATAAATTGAATAATACGAAAACACTTGAAATTCGAAATATTAAGTAAAGAAACTTTTTTCCGTGCCCATTTAATTTAGATGACTATTATTCTTTTTGAATTATGATAAAGACATGAATCTCTGAATTTGACTTTTTGTGGGTTGACACATTATTGCTCATCAACATCTATATATTTTAATTAACTTTGGTAACATAAAGATAGATAGTAACTTGAAGAAAAAAATAAGCTACTGGAAGAACTAAGCCTACGCGGACGAAGTCGTGGGCACCAGCTTGTATGTAAACAAAGAAGAAACTAAAGTATTAGAAAATCAGTAATTTAAGCATTAGCTGGTTAATATATAAAAATAAAACATATGTAATAAATATATAATATCAACGATATAATTCGTTAAATTAATATCGTTCAGCATATATTTAATATAAGGGCAGATCGCTTCACCCGAATCACGTGCAAAGTAGGCTCGCGACTCGAAGGGACGACCTGTACCCTTCAAAAATACGGTCGCCCAAATGGACATAGCCGAGAGTTACCAAGGCCCAATAATTTCCTTACTCAATAGATTGAGGCACGAAGCACGACACTCGACAGCGCAACTACATAGCGCCCGCCGAACAAAACCATAGCGCGATTTAGCGCACACACAGCGCCATCTATTGACGAGTTGCCGAAACGAAATATTATCTGTACAAAATTTATAAAGAAGTAGAAATTTGTTTTGTATGTGTTTTATATTTTAATAAGATATTCTGGAAATGTTTAATATACCAATATTAATTGAAATTGTTACAATTTTAATAAATATTGGCATATTAGACATTAATTAGTTAAATTTATATTGTTGTGATCAGTATTAAACTTTTTAAAGTTTTTGTTTATTATTTTTAGGTAAAAGTTAAGTATGTATTATAATTACTTTTTATAGGAAACGCAATTCACACGAAAATAATGAGAAAAGAAAAAAAAAAATACAATAAACATAATAAATGAAGGATTAAAAACTATATGAAACCTACAAATCTGTCGATGTCATTGCAGTGAGAAAGTGCCCAAATTATTGGCATTACTTCTTTGAGTTGTTGTTCGTTTTACTTCAATCGTAAATTTATAAAAAAAATTGTATTGTTTGTAAGTGTTGTATACGCCATTAATGGTACCACACAGAATAAGAATACTTAAATGTGTATTATAAATGTGATTCTGTGTATACCGATCGTGTATCTTACAAATAAATAATAATATTATAAAGAGATAAAATTTGTTACTAGACCGATTTGAAAAATTCTTTTAGCGTTAGTTAGCCCATTTATTCAGGATGATTATAGGTTTATAATATAATAGCTTTAACCCGCGACTTCGTCCGCGTTTAGTAAATGTAAATCCAAGATATAAGCCATCTTCATTTCAAATTTCAGCCAAATCGGTTCAGTAGTTTTTGCGTGAAAGAGTAACAAACATACATCCATCCATCCACACATACAAACTTTCACATTTATAATATTAGATTAGAAGAATATCGTTGTCTTAGATTTTCGCGATTATTATTCATTGAAATAAAACTATTTTCAACGGATATAAATCGCGTATATTATTTTTATCATTCCGACGTTTCGAGCACTTTGCAGCGTTCGTGGTCACGGGTAGACTCTATCCGTGATGCAGCGTTCTCTTCATGGTAGACTCTACCCGTGAACAGGAACGCTGCAAAGTGCTCGAAACGTCGGGATGATAAAAATAGTTAATATACGCGATTTAAATCCGTTTAAAATAGTTTTATTTCAAAGATTAGAAGGATTACATCACGTCACGACTCGTAGAAGCGAAGCAATAACCTTAGCGTGAGTGTGACAAGGATTGCTAGTTTTGTTAAATGGACGCTGATAAGCAATAATGTGTCAACCCACAAAACGTGAAATTTAGACATATCGATGTATTTTGATACTGCGTCACCTATTTAACATTATTCAAAAAAAAATCAAGTCATCTAAACTAAATAAGTACAGAAAAAACTTTGTTAATACAATTTTTCTAAATTCAAGTGCGTTCCATATTTTGCAATTTATAAAATATTCTCAAACATTAATTAAAATAATATTAGATAACATATTAAATGTATCAATCTGCTTTTAATTCATTACACCTTTTATCAAAATGAAAAGAAAAGATGGATATATACGTCTTCAAACAGATTGATTAAGAATAGGTTTGATATCTTTAGACGCCATTTTCTCTAAATTAAGTCCGTGTGGCACACAGAATTGCTTATCAGCGTCCAAATATGTTATAACGCGTTATCCTTGGGGAAATACGTTGATAACGATTATAACTTTATAATTAAAATGTAGATGTAATTATTACTTTATAATTTAATGAATAACTAATTTAGATGTTGATAGCTAAGCGTATAAAATAGGTGTTTTTACAAATGTTAGAAAGTCGAATTTTTGTGGACGTGAAGATAAATGGATGCTGATAAGCAATAATGTGTCAACCCACAAATAGTTAAATTTTGAGATACTGATGTATTTTGATACTAAGTCACCTATTTAACATTATTAAAAAAAAGAGCCGAGATGGCCTAGTGTTTAGAACACGTCGATCTTTACCGATGATTGCAGGTTCAAACCCCGGCTAGCACCGCTGATTTTTCAAGTGCTAAATTTGTGTTTAAATTTATCTCGAGCTCGGCGGTGAAGGAAAACATCGTGAGGAAACCTGCATGTGTCGGGAGAAATTCCGACACATGTTTATCCGCCAACCCGCAGTGGAGCAGCGTGGTGGATTAAGCTCTAAACCTTCTCCTTAATAGGAGAGGCCTTAGTCCAGCAGTGGGATATTTACAGTCTGTTACTTTACTTTTTACTTTTTAAAAAAATTCAAGTCATCTAAACTAAATAAGTATGGAAAAAAATTTCTTAACTCAATGTTTCGAATTTCATGTGTGTTCCATATTTTGCAATTTATAAAATAATCTCAAATATTTAAAAACTTATTATTAGATAATATATTAAATAAATCTATCTGCTTTTGATTCATTATACATTTTATCAAAGTAGAAAAAAAAGATTAATATATACGTCTTCAAACTGAATTGTGAAGAATAGTTTTGACATCTTTAGACGCCATTTTCTCAAAACGAAGTCCGTGTGGCTTGACACAGTATTGCTTATCAGCGTCCAAATATGGTGAGAAATTGCGTGTTTTCGAACTAATTCTGAGACTTGAATATCTGCCAACCCCTTTTGCAAACAATGCGGGTAACTAGCTCGCCCAAAGCATTTAGCGTTATTATAAGATATTAAGAAAAAGATGTTTGAAAAATAATACACTAATAGTGTAAAATAATACACTATTAGTGTTAGTGTAAAATAATACACTAACACTAATAGTGTATTATTTTTCAGGATTACAATTTTGTTGTTCTAAAATGTGTTTAAAAAGTCAACAATATGTATAACCACAGAAAAAAAATGGGTCTAAAGTTAAAATACTTGGTTGTCTTTTATATTTCTAACTTTAACTTGTTTTGTTCTCCCAAAGATAATCTCATCTGTCATACTCAGACGCTAGCTGGTTGCTTGGCAACGTCATCTAAAGTAGTTGATATTCTGGGTGCCGAACTCCTTGGGCTTATAACATATCTAAAAATTAAATAGAAATGCCTTTATTTCTCAATATTCTTAAATAACATTAATTGTGAATATGCACGTGTAATTTAGATTAATTTTCTTATATTCTATGTTAGTATTTTATTTGGGTATGAGTCAATCCTGAGGCGAAGGACTCCTCCAGTTTCTTCCAATTGTCCCATCAATTGCTATGTTCTGCAAATCATTTTCTGCTATATTTATCAAATCGTCAGCCCATCTACTTTGCGGTCTGTCTACTTTTCCCATTTGGCTGTTTTCACTTTCTAGTTTCGCTGTCCATCTGCCATCTTTATATGGTGCTACTTGGCCTGCCCATTGTCATTTATTAAAGCATATCTATAAGTATATAGTATGATTGGTGATGAAACTGACAAAGCACGCACGGCTGCGGGTTTGATCCCCACTCGTAACAAACACCTGTATTGGCCTTATGGATATTTGTCGTGGTCTGGGTGTTTGTGTTATTTTCGGACCTTCGAAATAGATCATGAGATCATTCCAAATGGGGGTCGTTGAGTGGGAAGTACGGGCGTAGCTATAGCTTTCACATGGAAGGGGTCCCAAAGAAAAAGTAGGGGGGGGGGATTTGTATGTACAAAATGTTAAACTAGTTTTTATCCGGAGATTACGCAGTAATATAGTATGACTCTAAATGTTAATCTCGATTATTTAGAAATTATATAATGTACTAAATTTAAGTAAGTCATATACTAAGTCATATGAAGTGTTTATTGTTAATAAAGATAAAAGAATACTTGCTAAAGACGATATGTTTCGTACTTTCCTGTTCCGTGTTACTCTGACAGATTTCGCGTCGTCAAATTACCGCAAGTCAACAAGTAAAACATTTTAGCGAACAATTTCCCGCTAAAATGTGAGGCGTCACACTGACACGCTGAGCATGTTTATATTTTACGATTTTTACTTCCTAGTAGCATAGGATTACACTTGTAAGTTTTGTTCTCGTAACTGATGATATGAAGGTTATTAATTACTATTTTATTTACCAAGCAGGAATAGTAACAGTAATTACTATGAGGTACTGCTTGCAGAGGTGCAACTATACCATCTGAGGCCCGGGGCAAATTTCCTTGGATGGGGCCTCCCAGTAAAAATCGTTACGTTATAACTTAATTTTAATGTACTACTTAAGAGGTTACCTAAAACTATTGATAAAATTTTGAGCATTTTTCAAGAGCATAGGTTTATACACATTTATAATGAAATAAAAAATTACTTTTAATAAGATTTTTATTAATAAAATTCTTTTAGACCAGGGCCCTCTCGGGTCCGGGGCCCGTGGCTTTTTGTCAGCACTGACACCCTACAGTTACGCCCCTGACTGCTTGGTAAATAATAATTGTTATAAAAGAATCATAATGACGATAATTGTTTTTTAATTTTGTTTTTAAATGTGTCATTTCTTTTATGGCTTAATTTTTGTAATTTACGTTTATATAATTTCTAATATAAATTTACGTTAGCTTAATTTTATATTAATTTGTTACTTTTGAAGTAAACTCGTCAAAATAGTGAAAGCGGTGATACTTATAATTAAGATAACTTTTTAGAAATGCATACGTTCTTTGGTTTAAATTCCTTTAAGTGTAGTTTAATAAGTAGTAAAAATAGTAATAAAAAAATTGCTGAACGAATTTAAGGTAGAAGCGAAAACAAGAATGTTTAATTGTCGCAGCCAAAGTTGCGCCAAAAGTTAGTAATACGAGAAACCATAACTGCCTTACTACAAAAGATTTAAACAGACGTTAAACGCGTGTTTAAAAAATCCATACTACAAATCCGCGTCTAAGTCAGTTTTGAGTTAAACATGCTTTAGATATAGATTAATATACGTGTAAGTGAGTTAAATAGATGTTTAAAACCTATTTTACCTGTCAAATGTAACGTATAACATTTTATCAATAAGTTTTTTTATGAGTTTATTCGCTGTTAAGCCATTTAGATAATATTTTAAGCAATGTTTAATTTTGAAACACTGTTTAGCTAGACACGTGTTCAACATGGTTTTCATGCGTCTTTTGTAGTATGACAGTAAAACTTTAAGCGTATTTTAGTTACATGATTAACTTAATCAAAAGACATACATGTACATAAAAGTATGATGAAAATACATTCACATCATTAGAGGCTGATCTCCAGTTGTGAAAGGGCTTATCATGAAATCCGTTCGTAAACTTTGAGCACTGATTTGATAGTCTCATGACGTTGGTTTACATGAAGCCACGGGCGTGGCTATAGCTTTTATATGGGAGGGGTCCGAATGGGAGGGGGGAATTGTAAATCCAAAATATAGACAAGGACGAACAATTTACGTAAATCTTATGAAAGTTTGAGAGCAAAACTTATAAGTGTAATTCTTGCCATAGAGTATATTATTATCCG